>QJPP01002219.1:0-377114 GCA_003996215.1 Jaltomata sinuosa | reverse complement strand
GAGTGAGTTCGACATTGTGTACGTGACACAAAAGGCCGTCAAAGGACAAGCTTTGGCCGATCACCTCGCAGAAAATCCGGTGGATAAAGATTATGAACCGCTCATGACCTACTTTCCCGATGAAGAAGTATTTTTTGCAGGAGAGGATATCTCAGAGTCGTATGATGGATGGAGATTGTTCTTCAATGGGGCATCAAATTTCAAAGGAATCGGAATTGGAGCAGTCTTGGTTTCAGAAACGGGTCAGCACTACCCAATCTCAGCCAAGATTAGATTCCCTTGCACAAACAACATGGCAGAATATGAAGCATGCATTCTCGGACTCAGGATGGCTGTGGACATGAACATCAAAGAGCTTTTGGTAATAGGTGATTCTGACTTATTGGTTCATCAGGTACAAGGAGAATGGGCCACCAAGAATGTCAAGATCCTTCCTTATCTGGAATGTGTAAAGGAGCTGAGCAAAAGGTTTACGAAGATTGAGTTTAAACATGTCCCCCGGGCTCAAAACGAGTTCGCTGATGCTTTGGCTACTCTTTCCTCAATGATCCAACACCCGGATAAGAATTACATCGATCCTATTGAAGTGGAGATACGTGACCAGCATGCATACTGTTTTCACGTAGATGAAGAGTTTGATAGAAAGCCATGGTACCATGATATCAGAAGGTTGCTCGAAGCAGGAGAATATCCGGAAAGTGCCAGTAGCAAGCAGAAGCGGACTTTAAGGAGAATGGCCAATCATTTCTTCCTTAATGGCGAAATCCTGTATAGGAGGACCCCGTATTTGGGATTACTAAGGTGCGTTGATGCAACAGAAGCGACAAAACTGTTAGAGGAAGTTCACGCAGGGACATGTGGACCCCACATGAACGGTTTCACTTTGGCAAAGAAGATTTTAAGAGCTGGATACTTTTGGATGACTATGGAAAGGGATAGCATCCGGTATGTACAAAAATGCTATCAGTGTCAAGTTCATGGCGACTTCATACGAGTTCCGCCAAACGAGCTCAATGTGATGGGGTCCCCATGGCCATTTGCTGCTTGGGGCATGGATGTAATTGGACCCATAGAGCCTCCCGCATCAAATGGACACCGTTTCATCCTGGTAGCTATCGACTATTTCACAAAATGGGTTGAGGCTTCAACGCACAAGGCAGTAACTAAGAAAGTGGTAGCAGATTTCGTCCGAAATAACATAGTTTGTCGTTTTGGAATTCCGGAATCAATCATAACAGACAACGGAACAAATCTGAATAGTGATCTCATGAGAGAGACTTGTGAAAGGTTTAAGATCTCCCACCGGAACTCCACAGCATATCGACCACAAATGAATGGAGCAGTTGAAGCTGCAAACAAGAATATCAAGAGGATCCTGAGGAAAATAATAGATAGTAGCAGAGAATGGCATGAGAAGCTACCATATGCTTTGCTCGGCTATCGCACCACAATCAGAACATCCACGGGTGCAACCCCCTACATGTTGGTCTACGGTTCGGAAGCAGTGATACCCGCTGAAGTGGAAATACCTTCTCTAAGAATCATCCAAGAGGTTGGTCTGGAAGACGCGGAATGGGTTCGTAGCAGGATTGAACAGTTGATGCCCATTGATGAGAAGAGACTGGATGCAGTATGTCACGGCCAACTCTATCAAAACAGAATGATCAGAGCGTTCAACAAGAAAGTCAAGCCTCGACGATTCACACCAGGGCAATTAGTATTGAAGAAAGTATTCCCTCACCAAATTGAAGCTAAGGGGAAATTTGCGCCAAACTGGCAAGGCCCTTACATGGTTCACCGAGTGCTCTCAGGAGGAGCAATAATCCTCGCAGAAATGGATGGCGTCGTAAGCACAAAGCCGATCAATTCAGACGCTATCAAGAAGTACTACATTTGAAGACAGAAGGACTAGTTGTTGTTTCCTTGTACTTTTTGCATTTTTCTCTAATGTAAACAGAACTACGTATTAGCCTGACTTCCCACGGCGGGATACGTAGGCAACCCATATCGGGTCCGGTTTCCCTTAGAAAAACCAAAAACATCATCTTTTATGTATTTGGAACTACGATTGACCTGACTTCCCTCGGTGGGATACGTAGGCAATCCTCATCGGATTCGGTCCCTTCATATTTTCCATTTCCTAATGTATTTGAACTACGTTCTGACCTGATTCCATTTTGGATACGTAGGCAGCCTGAGTCAGGCTCGGTCATTGCATCACATGTCTTTATTTTTCCCAATGTATTTGAACTACGTTCTGACCTGATTCCGTTTGGATACGTAGGCAGCCTGAGTCAGGCTCGGTCAATGCATTACATATTTTTCATTTTTCTTTGATACCCCCGAACTACGTACAGACCTGATTCCCATTCGGGGATACGTAGGCAACCTAAAAGGTTCGGTCATACCCTTAGGATAAACCTCCCCCCCTCCTATTTATACCTTCAGAGTGATCACAACATCTACAGAGAAATAGAAAAGCGTCACCAGAAGCTGGAGCCATGAGAAGAGTGCATTTGGACGTCCTCAAATGGGAAAACTCGATTGGATTTCGGAACATGTCATAATCTAAGGAACGATGAATAATCACTATATATATGCGCCTAGTATACACAAAATATACTTATTTTCTAAAAATATATATACATATTTTTCAAAATATTTCACTGCCTTTCCACCTACCGAGCCTTCGAAATAGGAAGTCGCGAGCAACCAAGGAGGTTTTGAAGGGATCCACCATACCGAGTCTCTGGGATAGGAAATCACGAGGGGCTGATGAGATTTTGTAGAAGTCTAGTGGCAAGGCCAGGGTCCGCAAGCCGACACAAATCAACACCCCTCCCAAAACTAAGAATTTTTCTTTGAGCACAGGGAAACAGGAATCAAGACAGGAGGATGTCAAGTCAAGATCATGGACATGATTGGAGAAATCTTTCGGCTATCACGACACCATAAGCCGAATATTCTTCCCCTACTCTACTTTAAAATATTTCGTCCCAATTCTTCCAATTCTTAAAGGGTTTCATTTATGTTTTGCAGGTACGTCCGAGATCCGGATCGAGTATCGAAGATAGAGAGCTCTCATAGGAAAATAGGATAGTTTATCTCTTTCCAAATAACTCCGCCAATCGGAGATTGCCATCTAATTGCGTCAAATAACTCCGTCTATCGAAGAATGCGGACTGACTTTATCAAACTCCACCAATTGGAGTTTGTACATAGGCAAACAAAACAATGCTCTGCCGATTGGAGCTTGTACATAGGCAAACAAAACAAAGCTCTGCCGATTGGAGCTTGTACATAAGCAAACAAGACGACGCTCTGACGATGGGAGCCTGTACGTAAACAAGCAAGCGACGCTCTGCCAAATCAGAGAAATGTATATTAGCAAGCAAAACATACTCCGCCAATCGGAGGCTGCATCATAGCAAGCATCATCATAACTCCATCAATCATAAGCATGCATGCCATTAACATCCTCATTTTGCATTAAAGATCGCTCCACCAAGTGGAGATGTCACGGCTGATTCACCCAATGAAGCCTTTATTTTTACAGTATTGCCCCGCCAGTCGAGAGGCTTTACTTCACAGTGTTGCCCCGCCAGTCGAGAGGCTTTACTTCACAGTGTTGCCCCGCCAGTCGAGAGGCTTTGTTTTACAGTATTGCCCCGCCAGTCGAGAGGCTTTACTTCACAGTGTTGCCCCGCCAGTCGAGAGGCTTTATTTTACAGTATTGCCCCGCCAGTCGAGAGGCTTTACTTTACAAGTGTTGCCCCGCCAGTCGAGAGGCTTTACTTTACAGTGTTGCCCCGCCAGTCGAGAGGCTTTACTTTACAAGTGTTGCCCCGCCAGTCGAGAGGCTTTACTTTACAAGTGTTGCCCCGCCAGTCGAGAGGCTTTACTTTACAAGTGTTGCCCCGCCAGTCGAGAGGCTTTACTTTACAAGTGTTGCCCCGCCAGTCGAGAGGCTTTGCTTTTTAAGTATTGCCCCGCCTTCACAGTCGAGAGAGCCCCGCCAGTCGAGAGGCTTTACTTCACAGTGTTGCCCCGCCAGTCGAGAGGCTTTATTTTACCAGTCGAGAGGTTTTACTTTACAAGTGTTGCCCCGCCAGTCGAGAGGCGTTACTTTACGAGTGTTGCCCCGCCAGTCGAGAGGCTTTACTTTACAAGTGTTGCCCCGCCAGTCGAGAGGCTTTGCTTTTTAAGTGTTGCCCCGCCAGCCGGAGGCTTTACTTCCCAAGGTTATTTCACCTACAGTACATCCACTCCGCAAAATGGAGACGTCAACAACCGTTTGGATATCTACACTCTGCTCTTTACATTACAATTTTAATTTACAGTTTTGAGCCTCAACAGGTACTTTGTAACCCCTTTTACCTGTTTTGCAGGATGACACACTACAACGTGGAACTACCTCTAAGCAGCGATTGAGGCAATGCTTGATGAGGAATACCAAACTCACAAGCCAGAGTTTCAAGACTAGCACTCCAACTCCAATTCCTACAAGCCGTCGTCCATATTTCTAAATCAGAGTACACCTGCTCTCACAAGCATCGATACCCCTTTCTCTATCTCCTAAGAGTTCCCACTAGAGGATATCAAAGGGACTACCTCCATCCAGCGATTCGATGTGATCTTATGAAGATGCGAGATACACCTAGTAGAGTCTCGTTTATGGGTGTGTTGTGCACCACATTCATAATCGGGAGGCTGTGAAAGTGCACCTATCTTGAAAAAATTATTGTCATGTAGGAAATAACCTATCGTCAATTCCATAAAAAACTCTTTCCAAGCTCAACTAAGAGACCAGGGTCAACCATAAATCGTATACTGGGGCAAATTTTGAGGACTGCCTCAAAATTTACCATAATCCTCTATTCAGGACTGCAACCGCCCTAATTCCCATTTCCTTAGGGATACGTAGGCAGCTCGATTTCGATCATGGCCATACCCACTCCATTCGTGCCAAAGTCATCTTCCCCTTTACCGCAAAAAATACCAGTGTCGACATAAAACCAACACTGGGGCAAAATTTTGAGGACCTCTCAAAATTTTTGAACTACATTGGCCTGATTCTCGTGAAACCCGAGATATGTAGGCAACTCGGAGACCAGAGTCCGGTCGAATTCATAATGACAATAACCTTTCTCTTTCTGGGTACAACCTTTCCAAAAATTTGATTTTTTTTCCAGTCGAGACAAAATTGGCTTTACGTCAACATCTTCGCCCAAACACTTTTTCATCACCTTTGTTCGAAGAGGGGCAAGTTGTTGACACCCAATTTTGGCCCTCCTTTTCCCATAATTAATTTTTATATGCTTCTTAATCCCGAGGACTTTTTCAAAATAATTTTCTTGTTTATATATTAATTTTGGCACCAATAACCTTTTTTTTTTTAAAAAAATGATTTCCTTTACTTTTTGTAATATTAATTACTAATAATATTGTATCTTATAAAATCACCCCAAAAAATATTTTATAATTCTTTCTTTTTAACAAAATATTGGTATAGTAACTTTTATTCTAAATGAAATTTTATCGTATCGCTATAACATTTCCTAAATATTGTTCTATCAATTGAGGATTGCGATTACGCGTATCAAAATTATGTTTAAGTCAACTATATACGTATTTGAAAATTAATTGGGATGAAAGAAGACATCGTTAAATTAATTAAGTGGAAAAACGATTAGGGAAAATTGAATTTTCCTACCAAATTAATTCATTTTACCAAGTTTTGGGCCAAATCCTTATTTGTTTCAGCCCAAACCATCCTAAACCACTACCCAACCACCCGACCCAGCCCAAAATCGCCTAAGCCCACTACCCAACCACCCGACCCGGCCCAAACTCCCAACTAAACACACCCTAATTCTGTTCTCTTCCCCACTTTCATCCAAACCAAACAACAAACCCCCCCACCTTCACCTCAACGCCGACACCACCCCCAAACCCTGCTGCCCGCCGCCCAAACCCCAAAGACCCGCCGGATTTTGCGGGCAAACGGCGATGGCGCCTCTCCCATCACCTCACACTGTCCCTTCCCCTTTTCGGAGGCTTTTTGTAGCCTCGAAAAGGTCACCGCCGCCGGTTGCAGACCTCGGAAAAGAGGAAACCCAGCTGTTGCCCGACCGTCCGAGCCCCACACCGCCGACCCGTCACCATCATCTTTCAAATCCGCCTGAAAAGGTAGGCATCTCATCTTTTCTTCAGATTTCATCATTTTTCTTTTGCAACTTGTCTTTCCAAGAATTCAAAATTTGAATTCTTGGGAAGAAACCGTTGGAACCCTAAAACTTTGGCTATAAAAGAAACACTTGGGTTTCCATTTCAACGGGAGAAAAAATGACGACGAAAAATTGACAGATTTTGGCATCCATTGAAGGCCGAAAATCAGAAACTAAAATCAATAGCTCACAAAAAATTGTTCTCTGGTTGTTTACTGTCGATTTCCATATACTCACTATCCGTTTTGCTTCCTGTTGTTTCGTTTGCTCTATTCGGATATCCGGAGTCGGAGTCGGAAGTCGCTAGTTTGAAACTCGACACTCAACGGCCTCAATCGCTGCCCAACACAAGGTAAATCCTATCCCGTCTTAATTACGTTGGTTTTTAATCTTTGTCAATCATTTGTCATGTGCTTGGTCGGAATGTTGGCTGGCTGATTTTGGCATGAAAATGTGAAACAAAAAGTTAGTTTCTGATCGTTTGGTTTAGATTATATGTTCGTGAAGTGTTACAGTTCAAGACTTGGCTTAATTGTTGTAAATGGTGTTGGTTGTTTGGTCTGAATTATCGTGATTAATTTGAAGTAAAGTAGTTGTTGGTTTGGTTCGGTTGCATTTATAGTTTGATGGTGTATTGGAAGAGTATTTATAACCTTGAAATAGTTTGAGGCGAACTTCAAGAGACTTCAAATTTTTCAGATATGTTTAGCTAGTGTTAAGGTCATTATTATATGAATTTGGACATAGTAGTAATTGCTTAGTTATATAGTTGTGTGGTAGTGTTCATACAAGGTGTTTGTAGCCTCTAATTCCGTATAAAAGGGCTCGAAAAGACTTGAGCATGAAAGTATGAATACGTTTTTTTTAAGGGTGATAAGAGTGTTCTTCTGAGAATACGAGTATGGCTGTAACCATTCATTTTAGCCCTTGAAGAGTTTGAAGTTTGTACAAGTCGTTATTTCTTAACTAGGCAAGTGTTTGGTTTGCATAAACCACCTTCAAATTGACTCGGACTAGAGTAAATAGGGAATGTAAATTGAGTTCACTATATGACTTGTTTTTTGTTTTTGTTTGAGATCTATATCTTTGTTAGAAATTCTTTCAAACCTTTCAAGTATGTCTATTTGGGTTCATGATTAAAGTGTTTGCTAATGCAATTGTGATTTACCTTTAGAGAAATTACCCTGCTTTTCTTTAAAGCTAATGATGCTGGAGTTTACAACCTTAAGCATGATTGGCTGCCCGGGCATGAAAATATAGGACATATATGGGACTTTATTTTATTTTAGGAAGATTGACTTAATAGTGAAGTTGGCGGATTAATTCGTTAATTTGCTTGTTATCATTTTGGTTGGTTGGCTGATTTCGTGTAAACCCGAAAAAGTATATGTATGTTATGCTTGCATTTCTTGTAGTTCAATTTCTTAAGATAGAAAAGTTTTCAATAAGTTTAGTCGTTTCGCTAGTCCCGGAAATATCGTTTAGGATAGGAATGTACATATTATGATTATATATTTTTAGCGTTTGTAAAATATTGTGCTCTTGCTTGCAATCTAACCTTTCTTCAAAACACCTTAATCCTAGTAAAAAAGTGGTTAAATTAGTGTGCGTTGTTAGAAGAAGAGGGCTGCCCCATTTTCATTATTTTTGGTTTTTAACTCGGGTTTAATTTCGGGAATGCTAGCTTAAGGGTTTTATCATGAACTAATGTAGTAGTTTGGTTCCCTTTTGATCCTCTCGTCACTAGTGTCGCCTTACTTTTTGAGGTGATTTGTTCATAGCTACTTATTTAATTAAAGTGAATGAAAAAATAATAATAAGGTTTTATATTGCTACTTGTTGTGTACTTTGTTTTCTAATAATCAACTAGTATCGAAGTTGTTTGTTTACCTAAGATCGCTTTGTTTATAAAACATGAAACAAAATATGGTTACATGTCGTTCTTTCATATATGCTTGTGTATTTACCGAATAGCATGTTTGTTTTCCTTATCACTTTATTGTTAAGCTTGGCATATTTCTACATTTTGTAAACTTTGTTATACAAGTTACTAATCCTTATCATTTTTTTGTGTTACATGAAACAACCGGAGAGCTGGAGTTCTCACTTGAAACTCAACCTCGGCCCAATATGTTTTTTGGGTCAAACAGCTATTAGGAATCATCGCAATGCTCGGAGTCACCCATTAGGAGACTAGTTCCTCCAAAGGAACTTAACATAATTAGTTCCTTTATTTATTGCTTTCTTTTATGCTTACTTTAAATGTTTTAACTAACTTTGTATATTTGGATATGTGTTTTTCTTTGTGTTTTGATTAACGTTTATTCTTTGGCTTATCATTTGGTTCGATTAGGGAATTTAGTTTGAAATTTTGAAAGAGGATTTCCTTCACTCTTTTAGTTTAGACAAATGTTTCGGGTTTTCCCTTTTTTAATGCTTTAAAATTAGTGGTTAAACACTTTCAAAAATAGTAATAATAAGTGGTGAATAGTGCAGATTTTTTTTTAGGGATTAATTAATGTTAGGCTTGTTTCAAGAAAGACTTATTCCAAATAACTCGCGGTAGATTTTCAAAATATTAAGTAGCGATTCAATATATTTCGAACAAATATTTAGTCATTCTTAGGCCTTAGATTATAGAATGCTTTATCTAATTTAGGCAAGCCTCCTTTATATTTAACTTACGTATTCTCTTATTCTAACCTCAATATTTTACAAATATCTTGCTTTACTCCATATATATATTTTGAGATTTTTCAGATTTTCGAAGCCTAAAAATGCAAGGTATATATGTCATATGTTATCTACTACAAGGTATATATTTATATTTTACTTACTCTTCTTCCTACTTAAATTATACATATATTATTTTATCACAATTACATTTACGTACATAATACTTTCTTTCGTATTCAATGCATGTTCATTTTTTTTACCTTACGAATAAAAGTCTCCCTTACATGAAAACAAATAATTTTCGTTCTCTACTCAAGTCTTCAAATTATTCTTTTACATGAAATACATTTACCAAAACAAATATGATTTTTCTCTTATATCTTTTTTCTCTATTACCGGTATACTTATTGCTTATTAGTTTCACTTATCCAAATCTTTTAAATAATAAACTTTCACATGATTTTCTATATATATTTAAGAATATACATACGTCATCTTTACTTTCTTTTTAACAAACATGTCATAAACTTTTCTCAAACTTTAAGAACTGCATATATTTTACTTTACAAAGGTATACGTATTATAAATAATATCCTCATCTTTTTACATAGCTTTTAAGTATATATATTTCTTATAAATCATAAAGTTTTACATACTTTAACTATTGTTATTAAACTTTCATATATTTTGACATGTACGTACATGTGTCTCATCTTTTTTACCATAAGCATATTTTATATTTTTTGCCTATTGTAGTGGCGTGTGTCATATACTTGGAGTTTTTTCTTAAATTAATAAAAAATATGTTTTATCACCTTTTTAGCAAATAATGGACAAATAATTTTTCCCAAATATGTTTCTAAAACTGAGTTTAAGGACTATCTTCGGATAGGCTCTGAAGGGTGCCTAACACCTTCCCTTCGAGTAACCAAAACTCTTACTCAGAATCTCAAACGTTTCCGCAGACTGAAAACAGAGTTTTACATACAAAATGGTTTCCTAAGTTTCCTAAAATTTAGGTGGCGACTCTAAACCCTTTTCCAAAACAAAGGCAGAAAGAGCCGGATGTTGCAAGCATATTTTGGCCAGTCCGAAATAGGGCGCGACACTTATGAGCTAGATCCCAACAATTCTTTTCTATAAAACCTCTATTCCACATGTGAATATATGAAAGATTCTGGGCCCATGTTGACTTAGGTGGACAAACTTTTATCCCAAGCAATTAGAGTTGGTAATAGTATTAACTCTGGAGTCTGGACCATAAATAGCTTTTGCAGTAAGCGTTAATAACCTGCAACACCTTTGATGGGATAATGAAAAGTTGAGACCAATAAGATTTTAATCCAAAAATTATTGTTTATACTAATTGGGCTCTTCCTTCATAAGACAACTTTCCCCCAGTCCAGGAAGAAATTTGATCTTGGGCGTATTTATGCATCCAAATGCCGTATTATATCCATACTTTAGCTATGTCTTGAGAATGAATTACCTTATGTATGTGTGTTTTGCAATAAGTTAATGTAAATGAGCTAATATACATGATTAGTAGTGTTTCAGGAGCAAATAAGGTATGCGGAGAATCAATAAGATAAAGGATACGAAAGACAAGGTCGATTGGATGAGAATCAAGCAAAAATTGAGCTCCTGAGAGGCCATGCGCCGCACACCCTTGGGCTGTGCATTTGGCCATGCACCGCACACCCTTGGGTTGTGCGTTTGGCCGTGCGCCACACACCTGTGCCAAACGAAAATTATTTCTTTAAGTTGAAGAATTGTCTAGGGGCTTGGGAGTAATTTCACCATACGTCTATAAATGCCCCAAGGACATTTTTCAGAAAAGGGACGCATTATTTTTGAGGAAAATAGAGATGCAAAGGATTTTCATTAGGGTTCATCTTCGTTAAACTTATTTACTCATTGATTTGGTATGATTAACATTATCGTTGTAATTTTCTTTCTAATTATGAGTAGCTAAACACCTTTGTTCTGGGGTTACGGCTAGAACATGATTGAATAGTATTTTATTTGAATCAAAGAAACCTTGTTTCTCATTTAATTGCTCTCCTGTTCTTATGCTTACTATTTTAGTTTCTGGCCAACATTAGAATAAATGAGTAATTCTTGCATGAACTGACCATGGAAACGTGAGAAAAGGACAAAGATCATCTCTGACTCAGGTTAGGGTTGATTTACAACTAGGATAGCGATATACCTAGTTCACCTTATTTAATTATAAACGGAATGAAAACATTAATGCATTTGAGCTGGAAACTCACATCCCCGCTCAATGATATAGTTGTGAGATTAATTTAAATAGGTGATTTAAAGATGACCATTTCCGAATTATATAATTAACCCCAAAATCAATAATTGGAGAAATAAAGTTCTTTGAGATGAATAAATGTTATACATGATTGTGGTAAATGCCTGGAATCTCCCTTGATATTGTTAACAATCTTTGCTCAATTCATTATTGTCTTATTTTATTATATTTTCAACAAGTAGAACAATATCATTTCACCAATTTTCTTGATAAATCACAATGCTTGTCTGAAATATTATTAGAAATTAAATTAAGCAAATTGCTAAGCGCATAGTCATTGTGGATTTGATATCCGGCTCGAAAGAGCTTCTATATTATTCTATGATTATGAATTCAATTTGACTGAAATCTGGCCACATTTGACAGCCCTCACATTCCCTTTGCTCAGCCACCTTTTGGGCCAATAAAAATTAATAAATCCGCTCCAGCCCACTCTCAAATTCCCTTGACCCGTCCAGGCCCAACACCTCAACACACCCTTATCACTCCTTTCTCCCTCATTCAGTGAAGACACCAAACAACCCCTTATCTTCCTTTCTTTTCTTCACCACACAACGAACCCAGCTTCTTCTTCCGTCAAACCCAACAACCAAATGACGACAACGACTCCTCCAAATAACCTCCAATCTTCCCAAAATTCCCTCAAATCGTCACCCCTCCGTTAAATTCACAAACCATGTTCGTATTAGGAGCCCATTAATTATCAGTGGCTGGTTTATGTGCTTGAATGACTATGCTTTGTGTTCAACGATTTGGCTGTTCATTTGGTTTTAAGACATGTTCAAACCTTAGTATTTGAGGTGTAAAAAATCTTCCCAGACGAGGAAGTCTTGAATGTGTTTTCCCTTGTTTCTCAAGCTGCTTTCTTACAGTGAACTTTGGCTTATTATTGAGATGTAGTAATTAAGTCACCTCTAGATGTTCAAAGCATAAAACAGGTTGTTTTCAAGAATGAGTTTTGCGTGTATTTGGTTTAATTCACTGGTTTAGTTTCCCATGATGTGTAATGTGTGACTCTCATGTGTTCAAATTCTGCCCAAACATGATCGTTTTCTCATTTTCTCATGGTTTTAGCAACGTGATAGTCAGAAGTCTTGTGTTCTTTTACGTAGAATGAATCACCTGAATCATACATCATATATTTCAACTTCTGTTTTGTTTTAAGGTGATTCTTTCTCTTCTTATGATTCAGTTTTAACTTGGATTTCTTCCCCTTCCCTTTACTGTGTTCAACTTCCCCAAGTAAAAGTCACTTTTCTCAAGTGTGTTGGTTGATAGGTTTTATCATAAGGTCGATCATGCTAACTCATCAATCTAAAAAAAATGAATTGTCCTGTCTTTATTTGGATCAAGATGAGTCTTGGGCTAAAATTATCCCTCATCTATTAGAGTAGGTTTATTTTGGTCCCTCAAATATAATCCTGAGCATAGTTAGTCCCTTAACTTTACTAAAGTGAAGCACTTTTGGTCTTCCTAACATAATAATGTTAAAAATTAACCGAAAGGATAATTTTCTAACGGTGTAAATTTGACAGTGTTTTCTCTTTCTTAATTGATATACATTTTCTTTCTTTCTTGTCTTCTTAATTTTTTAGGATTAATATAGTAGTAGCTATTTATATTTGAAGACAATTTTAGAACGCAATAATCTGCCCACTCGAAAAAAATAACCATTTTCTTAAATGCAGTAACAAAATGTTCTTAAAGTCAGTGGCGTAGCTAGTAATTTGGTGAAGGGTGTGCGGATTTCTTCTTAATTGTGTTTAAGAGCGTGCAAAATTAAATATATACTCATAATAACTAACACTTAACTTCTAAGAGTTTGTATTTTACAAGTCACGTGGGTGCCACATGGGTTTAACACCGTTATTTTTAAACGGGTTTTGTTAGGAAAATCAAAAGTGCTCCACTTTAATAAAGTTAAGGGACTAAATATGCTCAGAGTTATATTTGAAGGACCAAAATGAACCTACTCTAATAGTTAAGGGACAATTTTAGCCCCAAACTCGGATCAAGATTGAGATTGAATTTCTTTTCTTTTACCCAAAAATTGAGAAGTTTTGTTGAAGCATGAGTCTTGAAATATGGTTTCAAATATGTTATTTCGTTTCTTCAATAGGATTGATGAGTCCTTGATATTGGTTTTCTAGGTTCTGTTGAGAGGCCCATGTTTCAGTGTAGTTCTACGCGTGAAGTTTCAAATTTCTCTTTCTATCTGTTTACCTTGAGTGAAAATGTCAACTCTTTGAAGCATTTGGTATCTTTGATTTTGAATTCTCTGTTAGAATCATGGTATAAATCTCCTAATTTTTGCTCGCAGAAATTGACTAAGGTTAGATTAGTTGATAGAACGTTTCATGTTGTTCTCAATAAATAGATCTTAATCTTTAGACTCTGAATGTGTTTGCACAAAGTTTCTGTTTAAAACTTTCCATTCCTCTCAAGCATTTGTGAATTAATTAGAGTGCTTAAAGCATAAAAACTTCCCATACGTGATGTGTCTGTTAACTTTATATTAAAGCTATGTTATGATTCTCATTAATCCTTTTCCTTTTCTCTTTTGTTTACATGTGACTTTGGACGAGTCCACTGGACTCCACCTCGCATTTTTGAACTGGCCAAGCCTATTTAATCTCGTCGAGTCGAACCTCCTCTAGTCCTCCCAAGGGAATACAAACCCTAAAGACAAGTATGTGAGAAACAAGGTCGAACACACAGCTGGTATAGCGCTGATATACAAGGAAACAACAAGCAAAAACAACAAGTATACAAGGTATACCTGTATATACATGAAGGACATGAAAAATGGAAGAAAATATACATGACTATACACTGATATACAGTGTGTATACCAGGAAAATGGGAAGAGAAAAGTTGTGATATATAGTTGATATTCCACTGGAGAGATTGATCAAAGTCCATAAAATTCAAGTCCAAATCTGAACAGCTTTCAAGTGGGCCAAAAAAGGCCCAAATCTCAACTCTTCTCTTATTTTACTTGTAATTTATCCATGTTAATTATTTATAATTAATACTAACTTTAACTCTTTTACATTAGCTTAGTTAAATTCCCTAAAGAATAGTAATTTTTGTTTGTGCTTTAATTCGGCCACTTAATCAAATTAATGTCTCTTAAATTAAATTTATTCTCATTTAACCTACTTGTTTTAAGTTTCTAAAAATGGAACCTTTATCACAATCCTCACTTTTTTTCAAAAAACTCACTTGGGCTTAATTTTAGTATTTATGAAATGAAGTTATCCTATTGCCCATTTTCAAACAATATTCATTTTTTCTGAAAACTCTCAAAGCATGTTTTCCTTAAACCATTTTCAATATTTTCAAACTTCATCACTTATCCTTAGGTAAATGATTTTGTTGGTAATATTCTCGTATTTTCCAAAATAAATAATTTTCTTTAAGTTAGCAAAAATAAGAGTTATTTTAAATCGTTGGATAACTGCGAGTTAGCGGATATTTCGAGTGCCTTAAAACCCTTCTCGAAATATTAATATGAACCTCTTACCCAAAATCTCTTAATTTTTAAAGTCTTTATCTGTTTTAAACTTTAGAAATTTCTTTAAAGAGTTTTCTTAATTAGCAAGAGTCGCCACTTAATTAATTTCCCTTTAAATTAATTAAGTGGCGACTCTTGCTTTTATTTGAAATTATTTTGAGAATATTTAACTAAGTTTTCAAAATAATTTTTTAAAGTTCATAACCATTTCCCCCTAAAACAGAAATGGCGATTCCGCTGGGGATTCAACTAGGTTCTAACCAAAATGATTTTAACTAACTCTTATTTTACTAACTATTCGGTTTTGTAATAATTAATTTATTATTTTATTTACTTGTTTAATTTTTGCAAATTATAAACTGTTGTATTTTCATGGTATCTTCCGACCTCTCTTGGCAAAGCATTAGATTGCATTAGGGGTAAAAAGACGATTATGCAAGTATTTACAATCGTTCTTCACTAAAACCCAATTTCTCAAAACAGACGAGTGAAGTAGTTGACCCGCGGTCGGTTAACGATCACTTGTTGTTTTAGCCAACGGTTGTCCGCTCGGGTTCCCAGTCATTTTTCAATAAACCAACTCTAGTCAACTAGTGTAGAGCGAAACCAAATCCCTTGCTTAGGCATTAACCTAAGTTGATCCGATATCTAAGGGGTATCAGATTCATTAGTAAGACCACCTCGTGTTTGGGGCCCATGGCCTGAAAGAACAATAATCCCTTATGTGTTTAATTGAAGAATGTGATATCGGGTTGTACGAACCATTGTCCCTCGGGGTCGGGAATTTTTAGATAGTACAAGAAAATTGCCATCCGAAAGCCGTTCGGAATTCCAAGAAGTACAAGGAGTTCGAGAATGAAGGACAAACCACGACGGCCTAGTTTAGGATTGTACCTCTGCGTGGGACTGATTTTTGATGTACATTCCTTTTTTCCCGCAAATTTGTATCCCCATTTCATTTTATCGATTTGTATATAATATATTTTGGGGCAATGGAACGTCTTATAAACGACATGCATATCCTTCAATTCGTTAGGCCTACCTTTGGCATAAAAAGGTCACATATCCATATAGAACGCGCTATGAACTGTTATGTGATATAACTGTCTTATGTGCTTATGTGTGTTGCTCAAATCAAAGGTGAATTGATCTACTCCTATTTGAATATTTTTTAGAGCCCCTAGGCAGGATATAAGCCACTATGCAAGGTCCGATCAAAATCGCTCCTAGAGTTCTTCAAAATTTTCAATTTTTTTTTATCCAAAGCCTCTTTAAAATTCTCTTTAAATCTTGTTCCTAACTCTTCGAAAAATGAACTTACCATATCCAAACTACATCCTTTCAGGGTTCGTCACCTATATCTAAAAAAATCTCATTTCCCCTCTTTTGGCGAAAGAAATTAAAGAATTTTTTCTTGACTCAAAAATCTACACCAGAAGATCAAGATTCGTCACGAGTCAATTTAACCTGTCAAAGCACTCATTTCAAAATCAACGGACAAAGTCCTGTCCATTTGAATCCTACTATAAAATCTCACCCCTGGATTGATTCACCTTTAATGAAGCAACATTTATTTGTTTACGTTCCGTCAAATATCTTGCATTGTTTATTAGTTTTGAGTTATTTTTCTGTAATAGGTAAAAGTTAAGAAACTGATCTGTGTTGAAAAAATAGTAAAACATCCTCAAAGGATCCTCCCCTGACCGTTACTTAATAAAAAAGAGAAGGAAAATGACTGATAATAATAAGGAAACTAGGTTTACTAGCGTGGCTATACAAGAGCCAATCCTAGTAGATCAGAGTGAGCTGATTGTGTAGGTAATACAAAAAATTGATGAGATAGGCGAAGAAATGCGAAAGAACAAAGAATTAACCAGGATGGCCAATGCTGCAAATTCTCCCATATCTAACGAAATGAGGCCTCCGCTCTATTTTCCTTCTCTAATCTCTCCAGAATTTGAGTGTTTTCCTACCCGCTCTAATGCACCTGCCTTTTCCATTCCTGATACTAGCATGGATAGCATGATTGACACGAGCATAAATGGTATAGATGACACATACGATGTTCATGCAAAGGGAAGCTTATGAGTCCGTGGGAGTGATGTGGATGAAGAAAAGAGGTCATTTGTGCAAGTGGCTAGGCTTTAAATTCAAGAATCCACAAAGAAGACAACCAAACAAAGCCCTTGCCTCATTAAGGGCAATATTGTAAAAAGTCAATGTCTTCTTATTTCCTTAGTATAAGTAGTAGTTTTTCTTCATTTTTGAAGACTAGTTTTTGGATGTTGAATATTGATACTCTAAATTTGTAGTTGATATCTTAGTGATTAGTTTAATTCTCTTAAGGAATTAGTGAGTAATTAGGGTGAACTCTCCTAATTGTTAGTTAACTTCTTTTGCTTAATTAATCAAAGTGTCATCCATTTGTGGAATTCATTTGGTTTCCTTGGTTGATTGAGTAGGGTTAGTTTCTTAGTTATTGAAATCAATTGGGAGGTGAGGGTATCAAGTCCCTTGTGTCCCATAATTTTAATTTCTAGTTGCTAAACCACATATCTTTTTCTTCTTTCCTTCTTGTTTGTTGTTTTTCCGTTATCATTTCCTAAACCATCTACTATCGACTTAACTACTCCAAATTAATTTTATGTCAGCACCTCACATTAAATTCCTCCTCCTCGCACCCAGTGTGCTAATCAAAGCGACAATCCAAGCGCCTACAATCTTCGAAACTTTCCTCCTCACTGTCAAAATACCCCTTCAAATGCCTGCATTGTCCAAAACAACCCTCAAGCGTACCCAAATAACTCAAATATCGGTAACCCATAAAATATTACATCTACATACCAAAACTCCACTCTAAATATCCCGCACCCACTACCTATCCAAAATATGCCACCCGCCACCCTCCATGTCGCTACACTTAAACTCTACCTCACTTTTTCAGAAAACCTCGAGTTGGATCATTGTGAGGAAAAGGAGAAAGAATAGAAGTTCGTGGAAAATAAGCATGATAAGGACATGATGTTAATGAAAAAAGAGATTGCCAAGATTAAGGAATTGCGCAGTTCATCCGACGAAGCGAGATTCAACTATGATAATCTTTGCATATACCCAGATTTACAATTGCCTGAAGGATTCAAAATCCCAAAGTTTGAGACTTTCGATGGCGCTGGAGATCCCACAATCCATTTGAGGATTTATTGCGACCAGATGGTAGGAGCAGGCAAAAAAGAAGCATTACTAATGAGGCTCTTTAGCCGGAGTCTAAGTGGCGAAGCGCTAGAATGGTTTGCTTCACAAGATTTAAAGAAATGGTCTGGATGGAGCTCCTTAGCCAAATAGTTTGCTAAGATATTTGCCTACAATGTAGAGATTTCTCCAAATAGGTATTCACAAGACCGTATCAAGTAGAAGATGGATGAGTATTTTTGTGACTATACCTATCGATGGAGAAAAATAGCATCGAGAATCCAGCCTCCTATGACTGAGGAAGAAATTGTCACTGTATTTATGCGAGCCCAGGAATCAGAAGTCTACAATAAGATGATATCAATAGTCAATTCAAAATTTGCTGATTTAGTCAAAATTGGTGAAAGAGTCGAAGAGGGCCTTAGGACTAGGAAAATCACGAGGATCTCTACAGAGTCGGAGTCTCCAAGATTTATAAGGAAGAAAAAGGAAGACGTATCCTCCATATCTTTCGGTTCGAGCACAAGGTCTAGAAAGCCATCCAAGTTTAGCTCGCAGAAGCTTTCATCATCCGAGACATACCTCTTAGCTCCACAAAGTCTATGTCATAATTTCTATGCTCAAACTAGTTACCAAAATTACCAAACTCCACCTCCAAATTATAACAACTCATCCCAAAATTAGCCAACACCTCCACAAAATTTTCAAAACTACCAACCAAATTTCCAAACACCATCTCCAAGCTTTGAAAAGAAACCTCCCCAAACCTTCACTCTATTGGCTGAAAGTCGGACTCAACTTTTTGAAAGACTCAAAGAAGCCAGATTGATTCAACCCATTGTGCCGAGATCTGTCAACAATGTTTAATGGAAAAAATGAATTGGGATTGAAGATCATTTCGAAAATCTAAGTTAAAGTTTCAAAACATTTTCAAAATAAAGCAAGAGTCGCCACTTAATTTATTTTAAAGGGAAAAACTAAGAAAAACCTTTAGAAAAATCTCTAAAATCTTAAATAGATAAAGACTTTAAAAATTTAGAGATTAAGGGTAAGAGGTTCCTATTAATATCCTGAGAAGGTTTTAAAGGCACTCAGGATATCCGCTAACTTGCGAATATCCAAACTTGTTTAAAAATAACTTATTTGACTAACTTTGGAAAGGATCTTGATTTGATAAGAAAAAACATCTTGTTTTTAGCATTAGAAGACATCTCGTTTGATTTAGAAAAGCATAATGAATATAACTTGACAAGAAGAACGATGATGATTAGAAAAAAATGCATAAAGAGTTATTTAGGGGAAAACATACTTTGTTTGACAATTTCAAAATGTTTTAACTTTCTTTAACATGATAGAAGCAGTAAGTGATTAAAAGGGATTTAAACGAGAAATGTTCATATCTTTTGGAAATAATTCAACCGAGTTAAAAGAGTTAGTCCAAATAATACAAAGAAATAATAATTTAAACTATGAAAAGTTTTTAGGAAAAGGAAATAATTAAGCCCTTTGGCTTAAATTACTTGGACTTTTAGTCCGAAACCTGTCCTAAATCTAATTAGTGAGCCCTCTTTAGGCCCACCGCCGTTCTGGTCCAATTTCTGCACCTTTTAGCCCATTTGGGCTGACTGTTGCTATGCTGATATGGGCTTGACCCATTTTCTCAAATGTAGTCCATTGTGGACTGCTTCTGCTGCTGCTACACTGATGTTCATGAGCCAAGCCCATTTTTGTGCTGTTGTTGTGATGTTCGTGGGCTTTGGCCCATTTTTCCTGGCCTCTTTCATCGCAGATGGTCAGTCCTTTTGGGCTCAAAGAATAGCTCATTTTGGGGTAAGGCCCAACTAAATGCAAAAGGGGGAAAGCTTGAGTCCGAATGGACTCACTCAGAGTTCATGCATAAAAGATAAGGAAAACAATGATTAGCAATCAAATGCAAGTCCAAAACTGTATAAAAAAAAAGATTTGCTATTATACTATATGACCCAGGTTCTAATCATAACAAAATGTAAATTATATCATTCATGAACTATACATTGATTAAAAGACAAACGATGAGAGTCAAATTAACTTATTCGTACCAAACCATCTTTCAGAAAAGTCTAAGAAGACATGCGATTCTGGAAACATGCCAAAGGAAAACACATCTCTTGTTCAAGTAAACAAATAGAGTCTTACGTGAAAATATTCATATTTTTGTCCAAATAATACCAGAACTTTCTCATTTATGACCATCCACATTTCAATTTAGAATTTAGACAGTATTTGACACAGAAATTCTTGTATTTATCTTAGTAGGAACATTAAAGACTATGAACAAATTAGCAATCAATTCAAGCAAATTGTAGATTTTGACCTTTTGAAGCTACAAATCGTGATGGCTTAGACAAAACATAACAAGAATCTCCACAAAAAAGAATCACAAGCATGGACGAACGAGACAAACTCAGGAGGGTTTCTCATTAATTCGAAACACTAGCAAACAGGAAACATGATTTTATCATTTAGAACAAATAAGACATAGAGTGGTTCTCCTATGGGATATAGTAGACAACAGGTGATATAAGCTTGAAATAACAAATACACACTTTTCATTGCTTCGAAAAAAGGAAATTTAAGTTTAAAAGAAAGCAAAACAGATCGGTGAAGATGCTTAAAAAAAATAGGGGAGATCCATATTTAAACTGGGCAAACAACAAGCAAGATAATGTTTCGACAAACTAGCATTAATTGCACAAGCATAGAGACATGATTTTATTTTCGTTCTTGTTTTAAAATAAAGGAGTCCTGGACTTGATCAAAATGGTTTACAACAGTGAACAAAGAAAGGGGGATAAGCATACAACACATATCATCCAATATAACCAATGGATGAAAATAGGAAGAAAAGCCAGTTAGGACTTGAAATTTCGTGATTAAAACTTATGATCTTAGTATGTCTAGCTAATTTTAACATCATGTTATGAGGCATATCATATACAAGGAAGGCAATGAGATTGGTGCCCGTTTAAGTGTTTTAGAACGAGAACCTTCAGAGACGAATAACATATCACGAAGGAATATATATCTTCTTTAGTTCTGAACCTCGACATGGGATTCATAAAGAAGGAGAAACTCATTTCAAACTTTCACATAGTCAGTACCATCCGTAAATGATTTATGCATCTTTCAAGCTACCAAAATGAAAACCAAATTACGACTAATCGGTTCATATATAAATAAATATCATTAATCAACACACACATCCATTTTTAAGATGGAAAGAACAGCGAGTAAGAAAACATACGAAAATTTTAGGAACTTTAGGACTTAACAACCATTTCAACCGAATAGATTTTAAGCTTTCATGGTTTCTCAACAACAAATCCAAATAAAACAGCCTAAAACCAAGAAGAAATTTCTAAGAAACAGAGTTCAACATAACTTCTAAATGAAAGAAATTAAAAGAGAATGAAGGATTTACCTTTCTTAGAGCAGCCAACGGGACTCGAACTTCGTCGGAGAGTTTCACCACCGGAAAAGAAAACAATTCGCCGGAACTCAAATTTTATCATATATTTTCTCTGAAACTTTCGATTACGTAGGATTAGAGGAATACTTCTCCAAAATCCTCAAGTTTTTCCGCAAAAGCCAGCCACTATAACTCTATCTTAGAGGGGTTTTTATAGGGAAATTTAGGGTAGAAATGGGGGGAAATCTGAGGGTATTTCTGGGAAATCCTTTGAGAATTTTTTAAATCCTTGGCTGGATAACGTTACCCAGCAAGAGAAAGGTACGAGTTGTACGAATTCTCACTTGATTTGTGGAGGTATCGCCACATAGGGCCATTTCTAGAACCTTCGAGGTTGCCAGCTCGTCATTCGATGGAGAGTGGATGGCGTTTGGGAAAATTGACGGAGGTTTGAACAGATTTAAAGCTGAGCTATTGAAAATAGTACCGAATCAGTACAAGTTTTGAGCGAGATTCGTAGAGAAAGGACGAAGGGTGAGCTGGGATAGTTCCACGTAGCTTGTTCTAGGACCTTCGAGGTACAATCTCGTGCTAGGCACGCGGAACAGTACGAAGGAACGAAGGAAATTGCTGGGAATTGCCTAGGCGGCGCTAGGGTTTGCTGGTTGACATTGTTGAGAGAGGAGAAAGAGAAACTGAGGGGCGTTTAGTTTCTGTTGTGAGAGAAAGAGAGAAAGAAGAGGAGTATAAGGGTGAATGTTAGGTTGGGCAAATTAGGTCGGGTATTAGGCGAATTGGAGTAGGCTGGGGCGGTTTTGGGAGTGGGCTTAGGCAGGTTGTATTGGCCCAATTCGTCGGCTGATGAGGGGTTATAAGGGCTATTGAGGATTTGGCCACTTTTTACAACATGTTTCCACCTTAGATTTAAAGGGTAGCCAATTTAGGAATAAATAGGTGTAATTTGGCTAAAATTGAAATATTTCTAAGGAATTAGGCTAGAATTGGAATAGAGACGAACTAATTACAATTAACAAATTGAGCCTTTCTTTAAGCCAAAACAACTTGAAATAATTACCATGTTTAGCACATAATTACCTCACTTACAATTATGAAAATCAATTTATTCAATTAACCTCTTATTTGAATTTATTTGGAGGAAAATCAAGCGTTTAATCTTTAAAAAGGACTTTTTTACGAAATTAAACTTTAAAATAATTCTTAAAGCAAATTTATATAGATTCACATAATTAAATATGAAAGATATAAATTATTACTCAGAACTATTATAAAACTTATTTGAAAAATATTTTATCCCCCTTTTTCACAAAATAATTATTTCAAAAATTGTTTGAAATTTAAAAAGGTTCAAGATTAATTCGTAATGTGGAGGATAAAAATTGGGTGTCAACAAATACCAATTCTCAGTTTTTTAAAGCTGATCGATATTGCGCATACCATGCTGGAAGTGCTGGGCATGCTACAGAAGATTGCATTAATCTGAAATACAAAATACAGGACTTGATCGATCAGAAAGTTATCTCATTTCAGACAATCCTGTAGCTTCCTATTGTGATGGATTTGTGCAACTTCTCTCCTTTGGCATAATAAAAAAGAAACAAGAAAAAAAACAAATAGACAAAATATACAAAACAGACAAGCATATATCACATAGTGCAAGTAACAGAGTCAACTAGAGAGAGATAAAAATGGAGTTTGTAGGGGTATAAGGAACACCAATTACAGATCCAAAAATATAGTTGATAGGGACAAACCCCCATAAGAGTTCAAAAATAGTAGACAAGAGTTATTTTTTCTGAAGAAAGTAAGCCAGAGTGTTGTGCATATTCCTGTAGAAGGTGTCATATGAGCATTTCACATT
The DNA here is from genome assembly GCA_003996215.1 of Jaltomata sinuosa. Taxonomy (NCBI): domain Eukaryota; kingdom Viridiplantae; phylum Streptophyta; class Magnoliopsida; order Solanales; family Solanaceae; genus Jaltomata; species Jaltomata sinuosa. Next base: position 353,855 of record QJPP01002219.1, on the reverse strand, counting down.
CTTGTAAAAGTTGGCGTAGGAAGTCTGAAAAGACACAACTAACTCATTCTGAGAAGAGACAACTTCCTTTTTAAGAGAGCTGACTTGTTTCATCAGCTTGTTGATAGTTGATACTACTTCCTATTTTAACCCATCCATTTCCAGATGAAGCTTTCCAATATCGGTACTGGACTCCTTACCTAATTCGAGAAACTTATTGACTGACACTTAAAGTGCATGCATTCCATCTTCAAGATTGAGCAATCTGAACTTGATGGATTCTGCTTCTTTGAGAAAAAGAGAGGAGGAATCAGCTGATACACAAGTTGCTTTTAAGTATTTTGGCCTAACCTTCACAGAGTCATTCTTGCATCACTTTTCATCCACTAGTGTATAGCCGATACTAGAGAAGGTCCTAGAGTCATAAGTAGCCGAGACCTCAATTTCTTTGTACTCTAAAAGTTCAATTATAGAGTCGACAATAATACGAGATATCAGGAGACTATATGGTAGACTAGCTATAGCATTACTATCTTTTGCACTTTCCAACATATACTCATGAAACCATGAGGCCCAGTTGATACATATTTCTTTAGCAAGCAGTAGAGAACAAACACATCTCTATTTGAGATGGAGCTTAGAGAACTTTTCTGAGGAACTAATGTGGTATCCACCATATGAGCCAAAATACAATGCTCAAAACACAGAGATAGAAGTCCAAATTTAGAAATGTCCATGCCTGATTCAGCCACTGCTGATTTAGCACCATCTAGAGTTACCTCAAAATCTTTTGGCCAAGTACCATCCATATACGGAACAACACCAGAGAACTTAGTACCAAACACCTTTTCAAATAAGAAATCATTCACAACAATTCGATTCCCTAACATAAGAGTTTCTAGTTCGCGACTATCCTTTGAAATTCAAAGATTTGTATAGAACATTCGAACAGGTTCTTTATAAAATTCCAGCTCACAGAGTTTGAGAAGAAGAGACAATTTCTGGGCTTTGAAGAAGGTACTAACAAGGGAGTGAATTTTGTCCAGTAGTTCCAAGTTGATGACCCATCTAGGAACAACTTGGTAGTTCTTGAAGGATTCGAACCTTTTCTTCTAATCAATACCCCAGAACTTATACATGTTAGAAAGAGGGTCTGAGAGATTTTCCTGAAATTTTTTCTTTTCACCTTTCTTCCCAGCATATGTCCTTTTCTTAGAGATGGGAGATGAAACAAGGAAGTGGAATTATCCTTGTGAAGAATCAGAGGAGAGGGAAAGGACATGAAGATCAGAGGATGAGTGTTTTTTGACATAAGGAGGTTATATGAAGGACCCCATAGATCTGGGTGAGAAGATAATATGAGAAGTATGAGGTAGAAGAGGGTTGATGAGAAATATAAAGAGGTTTTCAAGAAGTGAGAAAAGAAGATGAAGAGGTGTGATAGAAAAGAGGTGTCATAATTGATGGGATGTGATGCTTTGAAAGGAGAAAATCTTGAAAAAATATTTGGGAAGGATTTGAGAAAAAATAATTAGTAAAACATGAAACAAATAAGGAAGACATTAATAAAACATAGAATAAATAAGAAGAGTAATTAATGAAAGGAAGTAATACCTAGTTGATTTCTAAGAAAATAAAATCTTTCCTCCAAAAGGGGTTTTGTAAAAATATCAGCAAGCGGATTTTCAGAATCAATGAATTCAAGTAAAAAATATCCATTCTCAACATGATCCCTAATAAAATGATGCCTATTATCAATATGCTTAGCCCTAGAATGATGCACAATATATTTCGAGAGACTAATAGCACTAGTATTATCACAAAATATAGGAACAACTTCAAGGGATAAATCATAATCAAGTAATTGATGAATAATCCAAAGTAATTGAGTACCACAACTACCAACTGCAAGATACTCAGATTCTGTAGCTGATAAGGCCATAGATGTCTATTTTTTTTTACTGTGCCATGAAATCAAGCTTCTCCAAGGATTTGACATGTTCCACCAGTACTTTTATGATCAATTTTTTCACATGAAAAATTATCATCTGAATAACTAATTAGTTCAAAATGAGGAGAGTGAGGGTATCATAGTCCAATGTATTGGGTTCTAATAAAGTATCAAATTATCCTTGTGATAACAATAAGGTGAAATTCCTTTGGAGATGACTGGAATCTTGCACACTTGCATACAATGAACATGATGTTGGGGCGACTTGTTGTTAGATATAAGAGGGAAACTATCATTCCTCAATAGATCTTCTCATCTACATCCTTTCCAGGTGCATCTGTTTCAACACATACAGATGGACTCATAGGAGTTCTGAAGGCTTTTTCTTTTTCCATTACAAATTTCTCGATCAACTCCTTTATGTATTTGCCTTAGTTAATGAAAGTACCTTTTGATGATTGTTTGATTTGTAATCCAAGAAAGAATGTGAGTTCTCCCATCAGGCTCATTTCGAATTATTTTTTCTTAAGATTTGCAAAGTTCTCACAAAGAGATGAGTTAGTGCTTCCAAAAATAATATCATTAACGTAAATCTATACAATAAGAATATTGGACTCTAATCTTTGGGTAAAAAGAGTGGTACTAATTTTTTCTCGTTGAAAATTATTGCTTAGTAGAAAAGAACTTAATCTCTCATACCAAGATTTAGGAGTTTGTTTGAGATCATAAAGAGCTTTTGTGAGTTTAAAAATATAATCAGGACAGGATGGATTTTGAAAACTAGGAGGCTGTTTTACAAAAAACTTCTTCCTTTATAATACCGTTTAAAAAAGTGCTTTTATTATCCATTTGGAATAGTTTAAAAAATTTGAAAGAAGCATAGGCTAACAATATTCGAATAGATTCCAACCTTTCAACAGGAACTAAGGTTTCATCAAAGTCAATACCTTCTTGTTGAGAGTACCACTGAGCTACTAACCTTGCCTTGTTTCTAATAACTTTACCTTCCTTGTTGAGTTTGTTTTGGAATACCCATTTTGTACTTATCACTGAGTAATTTTTCGGTCATTAGACAAGAGTCCACACTTGATTTCATTCAAAATGATCCAACTCTTCCTTCATTGCATGTATCCATGATTCATTTTCCAAAGCTTCATCAATTCATTTAGGTTCTAATTTACATATGAGAGCTACTGAGGATTGTTTTCTTATTGAGGTTTGAGTCTACATTTTCTCAGTTGGATCTCCATTGATGAATTCATTTGGGTAGATTGAATCATATCTCTATTCTTTGGAAACATTTGTTTTGATTAAGCCTATATTAGTCGGCGTATCCATTTTCATAGTTAACTCTTGTGATTCAGCTGGATTAGTCGACTGATCCAGTTCTTTTAGAGTTGCCTTTTATACCTGTTCCTCATCATCACCTAAACTACTAGATTTTTGAATATCTGGGTTAGAGTCTTCAAAAACTACATGAAGAGATTCCTTAACACTTAAGGTTCTTTAATTGAAGATTCTGAATGTACAACTAGAGGGAGAGTAATCCAAAAAGATACCTTCATCAATTCGGAGATCAAACTTACCCAAATTTGTCTTAACGTTATTGTGAATGAAAAATTTACATATGAAAGAGTGGAAATAGCTGATGTTAGGCTTCTTTCCTTTCCATAGTTCGTATGGAGTCTTTTTCAGAATGGGTCTAATTAAACACTTGTTTAAGATATGACATGCTATGCTTGGTGCTTCTGCCCAAAAGTGGTCAGGAAGTCTTTGCTCCAACAACATTGTTCATGCAGTGTCTTAAAGAGATCTGTTCTTCCATTCAACTACTCTGTTTTATTGAGGTGAACAAGGCAATGAGAAATTTTGAGTGATTCTATTTTGTGAACAGAATTCCTCGAATACATTATTTTCAAATTCTCCTCCATGGTCACTGTGAATGGTTGAAATGTAATAACCTGCTTCTCTTTGTACTTTTAAAATCGAAGACTTCAAAGTTAGAAAAAGCTTCATGTTTATGAGCAAGAAAAAAACCCCGGTAAATCTGGAGAAGTCATCGACAATAACAAAAGCATATCATTTACCACCGATACTAGATGTCCTGGTAAGACCAAATAAATCCATGTGAAGAAGTTGAAGAGACTTAGATATGCTCATGATATCTTTGAATTTTAAGGAGGTACGAGTCTGTTTACCAAGTTGACATGCATCCCAGATGTGATACTTTTCAAACTTGAGTTTTGGCAAACCAACAACCAGTTCAAGTCTAGATAGTTTCTCGAGAGCGTGCATGCTGACATGACCAAGTTTTCTATGCCATAACCATGAATCACAGGATAAAGCAGGAAGGCAGGTTAAGGTAGGTAAATCAACATTATTTAAAACATAGATATTATTAACTCGATTACCAATGATGGTGATGTTTTTTGCTGCATTGCTAATGGTGCATTTAATAATGTTGAACAGTACATCAAATCCTGCATCACAAAGTTGATTGATTCTGAGTAAATTATGCTTAAGTCTGTTCACCAAGTAAACTTTGATTAGATTGAATGAGAGACTGATTGTTATAGATCCAACTCCAACTATATGCCCTTTGGCATTATTACCGAATCTCACATGTCCACCATCTAAAATCTTTAACTAATTTAAAGTTCTCCCTTTTGCCCGTTGATGTGCCGCCATTTTACGGCACTTTCGACTCCTTTAAACTAAGAACAATCGTACGTTTTCAAGCAACCATTGTTGTTTTTGATGTTTTTATGTTGTATTTTCAGGAAATGGAGACAAACATGGAAACGGAAGGAAATACGCGAAAAAGAGCATTCTGGATAAGAGTGACGGCCTGAGTGATGGCCCGTCACACATGTGATGGTCCGTCACAGTGACCGCCAAGTTGGGCAGTGCCACTGTCTAGTGGTGACGGCCCAGGCGATGGTCCGTCAAGCCAGTGACGGTCCGTCAGCCTGGCCGTCACACCTGGGCAGTCCGCTACGCGGAATCCGGACGATTTTGGGATTTGTTTTGTAGACTCCTATAAATACCCTATGTTAGGTTTATTTTCATTATGCAATTATGCAAGTTTATTTGTTAAGCTTTTTAATATAGTTTTCCCAATAGTTTTAGGAGAGAATTGGAGAGCAAGAAACACGTTTTCCTTGTCTTGGAAACGCGTTCTTGATTTGTTCTTGAGTTGTTCTTGAGTTCTTGGTTTCTTGTTCTTGGAATACTTGAAGATTGTTTTCATTATATTGTAAGGATCTTTTTCTCTCTATTATGATTATGACTTTCTTCTCTTCTTCTTCAAACATGATTAACTAAAACTCTCACAACTAGGGTTGTGGGAGCCATGGCAAACGTAGCAAGATAGATTCCGGGTAGCGACGGGTTCAATATATGTGTTGTCACGTTGTTAATCATACATTATTTAATGTTTTCTAGTGGTTGCAAACATTAGAACATGCCTAGGTTTAATTTGCTTGAGTAAAGAGATTAAAACCGGGAAACTTGATTAACGACAAGGATTCGAGACAACTAACTCTCGTCTTATGATTAATGCTGTAACTAGATTAATCTACTTGATGTTTAGGATTGAAAACTAAAAGCACACCTTTTCAAGTTCGAGAGAATTGAAAATTAAATTTGTCTATTTGGTTGAGAAACGTTTAGACGATACAATTTATTCAATCACATCGTGACACGCTTATAGAAAGAACCCGGTTAAGCTTAGGATCGACATCGTTACCAATGCCATGGTAAACACTTCCCTAGTTCATTCTCCTACTGATTATTTCTCATACATTGTTACTTGTTTTGTTTACGATTTGTTCACACAAACCCCCCCTATTTACCGAAAACTATTGACGACTAGTCACGTACTTCACTAAAGGCTTAATCTTCACCATATTCTCTGTGGGATTCGACCCCAACCTTTGTTGGGTTCTATATTTGACTACGATCGCTTACGCTTCATTAATTTGAGGTGTAGTTTGGGTGTTATCACCCGTCATATGTCTAAAACACCCACTGTCTATTACCCACAAACCCTTTTTGTATGTCTTTCTGGAATGTTCTTGCAAAATAAGTAAATCAGTTTCTTTTAGGTACTCAAGTAGTTTTGGGTCCTTGATGGTTAGTGTTAGTATCTTTAGGCCTGCAAACCCTACAGTTCAAAGCCTTGTGACTAATTTTTCCACACGAGAAACATGTAGGTTTATAATGAATGAAAGACCTTTTAGTAGAGAAAAAAATCATTTGAGGAGTTTGAAAATATTCATTTTTAGAGCCTTTTGACAAAGATCTATTTGTTTTAAATGAGCATTGGCTTGGTGATTTCTTAGTGTTACTCAAATGCATTTTTATTTCACCAATTTCTTCTTCAAGCAAAGCTACTTCAATTTGGCTTACTTCAAGAAGAATTTGCTGGTCCTTTTTTTCTCTAGAAAGTTTATTATATTCATCAATAAGCTTCTAGAGATCATCGGTAACTAAATTAAGAGAGATTTGAAGATTAGAGCAGTTTGGACAATTGAGATATCTTACCTTGCTTGTTTCTCCGATGTCCATGAAGAATATATTAGCAGTTTTAGCTAGTTCATCCTCTGAGGCTTCCTCATTACTCTAGGCTCAAAAATTCTTTGGATTATTGTGTTTTAAGCTCCCTTCTTTTTATGTTCAAGATAGTTTGGCTTGATGTGCCCTTGTTTGCCACAGTGATAACATCGTTCATCATTTCTTTGATAGTTATTGCTTCTATTGTTTGACTGTGACCTCTGATTTCTTTATCTCAACATGTGTCCTACTCCTCAATTGATTAGTGCCAATGCTTAATTTCCCTCCTCATCAACTCCTTCTATTGCACTTCCTGAGGTATTGCATTAAGAGCAACAATCTTCTTCTTTTCCTCCTTGAGATGCCTGTTGATGTGATTTTGTTTGTAGGTCATTAGATTTCCTCGTAGTTCATCATAAGTCATGTTTCTATGTCCCCATCTTCCAGGATGGTAGCCTTTATTTCCCAAACTTTTGGAAATCTTTGGATGAGTTTTTTGACTTGTAGCCCATTTGAATATACCATTCCCAAGGACTTGACTTCTCCTATGATTTTACTAAACCTTGAGAATATTGTTTCAACAGATTCTTCATCTGCCATTTTGATCAGTTCATACTCATTTACCAGAGCATTGATACTTGTTTTTTTCACTTTAGTGGTTCCGTCATATGTAACCTCCATCTTGTCCCACATCTCCTTTGCAGTTTCACAAGTGGAGATCTTGTCGTATTCTGATCCGCTAACTGCACAATAAAGGAGACTTATAGCTCTAGCACTAATTTGAATTACCTCTTGTTGTTCCTTTGTAACTTCAAAGGTTTTCAGATCAACTTTGCTAGTGGATTCTTTTGTTGTGGTTGTAGGGATAGGTTTTGGTCCTTTCTTTATTACGACCTAGGCTTGGAAATCATTTTCTTGCACAAAAATTCTGAATTTTTCCTTCTAGTAGTATTGTCCGTTGAAGTTGGGAGGTCTATTTGATGAGTGTCCGTCTTGCAAAATTGCTCCAGGGATTTAGTATGCTGCCATTTGATCTTTTATCATGTACTATTAGGAACTTGTAATGTGAGACCTGCTCTAATACCAATTGAAAGTCAAGAGGGGGGGGGGGGGGGATAAATTGCAAATTTCTTACCACCAAGTCGACTGCGGCCACACACTAGTCGACTCACCTGTAAGTTAGTTAAACGTACAGAGTATAATAACTTATAAAAAACTGAAAGTAAAAATGACACAATGTATTATGCTAGTTCTAATCACCAATGTGGTGCCTATTCCATTCTCCTTGGGGTTTAAGGGTTTTCTTTTAGAGCTTTATGATGACATTCAAAAGCACTCTCTCAAAGAAGGTGGTAATGATCACCAAGCAAAACAAATAAGTAACCCATCAGGATGTCGGAGTTGAATCCACAAAGAATGGGACAATTATTTGCCACTAAATGTTAGAGTTCAATTCACTAGCATGAGCAATTGTTTGAGCAAATAATAGTAAAATTGGGGGGAAAAGGTTTGGGAATTTTTTGAATCGCAAGCAACAAGAGAATGACATAAACACATTAGAGAAATCATGAGAAGAAAAACTAGGGGTATGCTTCCGATGGGGTTCTACAATGGCGTAGAGAATTGATTAATCATGCAAATTTTCAACTAAAGGAATGGGTAACTTGGTTTGAGATATATTTTGTAGTCTTTCAACCCTCCAAATATATGTACTACGGTCTTTGCTCAAGCCCCATAGCTTTACCTTAAACTAACCAATTAATGCTTGGATGAATTAAACTATCTCAAGATTTGATTCTTAGATGAGAATTTCCTTCAATCAAGCTATTTCTAGCCTTAATCCATGGTGGAAATCCCAAATCCCCACTATTGAATTCTTACCCAATTTATGAACTCCTCTTTCAAGCAAGTACAAAATTATTAAACTCAATCAATATTTACAACCATTAATTTTATAATTAAACCATGAAGAATTCAATAGACCCACACTAAATAATCAAAATTATAAGCACAGTTAATAAATAACCATTTCCAAATTTAAACACCCATCATGCACATACCCCTAGAATAGAATTTAACTACCCATAGTAAAGGAACACGAGAATATACCAAATGGGTTTCCCAAAATTCCATTCATATTGTAAGCTAAGTTAGAATTCCAAGCTCAAAATTCCTTACAAATGGTGTTTTTTCAATGAGGAAGAAGAAAAGAGAAAGTGTACTCTCAATACTCTTCCTTGGGAAAGTAAAAACTCATGAATAATTCTTAGTACAGATGTCAAAAAGGGTTTTAGAACCTTCCCAAATACATCACACACAGTTGGACAAAATTTCCCTTTGGGTCATGTGCGATGTGAGGTGCGACGACACCTGCGATTGCACCTTGAGATTTGTGGATCGCATGTGCCCTTTCCCTTCAGGCTGTGAAGTCCAGCGGTGTGCGAGACAGGTGCGAAGGGGATAGGCGATCTCCCTTGACAAAGTGCAGCTCACATATGAGTGACTGCTCAGGTAGTTTTTGATTCTTCTTGTGCAGGTGCCTCTTTGCGGCTAGCACATCACTTCACCTCTCTTTACATATTCTCGTAGGTTCTTCTTTACGGCTCGCACATCACTTCGCCTCTCTTTACAGATTCTTCCTCTTATGAACACCTTTGTACTTTTAACTCCACTTTAAGCTCTTTGGGTTCAAATCCTTTGCTTTCTTTCTTTGACCAAGAGTACCTACATTTACATCAATAAAGAAAATAAGTACCTCTAATTATCATAAGAAACATGGCAATAATTCATGAATAAAGCCTCAATAAGTTTATAGATTACCAACTTATCAAACCCCCAAACTTGAACTATTGCTTGTCCTCAAGCAATGCACTCACAAGGTAAGGAATGAAAAAGGTTCTCAAACACAAGGGTTGTACACAAGATTATAGTGACTCAAAAACTTAATTACAAACAAAAGACTCAAAGCAAAAACACTCAACTATGATTGCTCATCTCCATGGTCATCACCATACTCTCGAGGCAAGTACTCATTTCAAAACTCTTATCAAAATGATTCATTTTTCATTCAAAAGAAGGGGATTTGTCTTTCAAAACAAGATTACCAAGCTTCTCAAGTCATCGACATTGACCTTCAAGGTTTTCCCCGAGATTCGCCACACAACTTATCTCATTCATTCCTCTCAATTAAAATAGAGACTTCAATATTTGTTTCAAGTGTGTGATGCCACTTACCACAAGAGAGAATCCCCACTCACATTCATGCCACTCATAATAGAGGGATTATAAGAGAACAAAAGAGACTCTCACTCTCTCAAAGAAGTTTGAGTGCACACGCATTGAACCATATGCTTACCCTTCATGTAATTTGCCACTAATGTAGAGTTACCAAGCTCAGAATCTCTAAGGACTTTTGAGCTACGATGTTAGCTAGGGTAAGTAAGGATTATATTTGGCTCAAGTGACTAAACCTCCATAATGCTACTTGTGATCATTCAAAGCACCGCTCACATTTTTGAACATAGACTTCACCTTATTTCTTCCTCACACAACCTAAGATTCCCTTTTAACTTTAATCATTCAACAACCTTTTGTTACACTCATTCGGTAGCACCAATTCTTCTTTCATTTTTATTCATTTTCTACATGGAACTTTTTTTTGAAGCAATTTTCATTTCGAGCATAAAGTGCTACCTTGTATTGAAGAACACCTCTTTTTCTTCTCCATATATTTTGCATACACCCCCAAACTTAGGCTTTTGCCTATGTTGACATTTCAAATCCCCCCAAACTTAGGCTTTTAGCCTACACTTCACTTTCTAACCATTATAGAGGACATGTGCAAAGATAGAGAATCCAAAAAGAGTCAGGTGTCTAATAAGGTGCCAAAGAAAAGTCAAAAGCTCAAAGGGGCTTACTAGGATCGATGTAAAGGGAAGGCCATTTGGGTAAAGTGTCTATTCAAAAAGGGCCTAAGGTCATCTTCCAAACTAGGCAACGTCTAGGATTTTCTCTTGAATCACATTCGGAGCAAGTTCTAGACAACACTTATGCACAAGAACAAAGTAAAACCTTGCCATTCAAGGCATCACAATAAAAGAGTTTCACAACTAGTCTCAAAATTAATTGGGACCAATGACTTTTGACAAGCTATTCCGGGTTCTTCTACACACTCATTAGTGAACCGATCAAGCCAAATGGGGAATGTGCAAGACATGACAAGAGAACACTTTTAGCAAAAATAATTTCCCTCTTTTTCTTCAATTTTCAAATTTCTTGCCAAGAAATTTTTTGGTGGGCCCATTTCAAGACAAGCAAAACACGGACTCAATTTTAACACTAAAACTTGACATTTTCCCTTAAGAAAGTATCTTCTCAATCTATCATAGGAAAACACCAACTCGGTTCAATATAAAAATAAAATAAAGAAAATATTTGCTTTTTTCGAAAAGAACCGTGGTATGAAGAAAACCCTTGGAGTTTATTTGACTAATCTACTATTAACAAGGTAAAAATCAAATTATGCGCTCATGGATTATTATAACAACAAGCCTTGGCGTAGGTACTAAGCGCATTTGCAAAGCATGGGTAGTAAAATAATTATGCATGTAGGACTAACTTGGCAATATTGGAACTCAGACAACATAAGGATAAGCCCGACAAGGGAATAATTTAAGCATGAAGAAAAATAAAGGTCCTGGCGAGGGCAATACCACAATCATCTAAACTATGCCCGATAAGGGCTAAACTGTCTAACAAGAAAATAAAAAGGCCTGACAAGGGCAATAAAAACAATATCTTAAAGCCCAATAAGGGCAACAACCAACAATATCATAAAATCAATATAGCCCTCCCCCACTTAAAATGAAGCATTGCCCTCAATGCTTAAGCACAAAATAAGTAAGGGAAAAGTGAAAATACTCCTTGTACTAGCTTATCCTCCTCTTCCCCCTCCTGCTCTGCCGGCTCTGAGCTGGTGCCTGCTCCTCCCTGGCAAGAAGGTACGTTGTGCCAGGACTCTAAAATAACCTTCTAGAGTACTGGGTCTCGTTCATCATTAAGATCCTCCTCATCACTGCCCAATACATCAAACAAATCATCCACTAGGCCAAGAACAAGGCAAGGTGCAGCCATGGCATCCTCGAAAGCACTCAGATCCACAAATACCATTGGTTCCTTCCCCTTAGCCTTATCAAAATCCCTCCTGATCATAGTGACAACATTCTACACCACATCCACCTTTTCGCACAATTTGAACATGCTGTCCACCACTTACTTCATAGCATTTTTTACAGCCCTCTGAATCATGCCTGGAAGCTTCTCAGCCGGAGTGGTTAATTGATTGTCATGGGAGTATGTCATTTTAACCAGCTTCTGAAAGCCAGTCGAAGTTGAGGCTGAGGATGAGGGGGAAGAGTCCAGGAGGAGCAAAAACTATAGGATTTACTGACTTTACTAGAGTAGGAGTATCGGAGACTGATCTAGTAAGAGAGGAAGCAGTGGGCTGAAAATTGGTGTCCTGAGTCTTCACACCGGGAAAAGTCTGCATCTTGAAATTTTTCATCCTAGGGGAATCAACATCCGTCTTCTTCTTTAGGTTAATCACACTAGTGGTAGGGGTAGAGCTATCAAAAGTAAAATACTGGATCCCAGCCCTAGCATACAACTTACTAATAAGCACAGGGTAGGGGAATGAGTCACTAGGCCAACGTGCTTTCCTCTTTATTACTAGTGCCATAATTTCACTGAAATTCACATGTGCTCCTGACATGATAGAGGCTAATAGAATAGAACCTTCTTGTTTAACTTTTTGATCATTTTTATAAGGTAAGAAATAGGAGCGGTCAAAGTCATACCATAGGCACACCTTAAAATACTCTGATGCAGAATTATGCCCCCATAGTTGCCCAAAGAGAAGTCCCAGGGGCAATGATAGAGGCTACCTAGCCAAGTGGTTTGTCCTTCGAAAGGACTTTAGCCTAATATTTTGGCGTTGGCTCAATTGGATCAGTCCAGTAGATGGAGTTGATAGAATCCGATGTGATATGAATTTCTTTACCTTGGACTATCATCGAGTCTAAGAAAGGCAAATCATCAATATTGCTCGTGTACTTCATCGAGTCTTTCTCGGCCTTGTAGGAGGCATAAAATTCATAGACCACTTTGGGGTAATAACCTCCTGGCACATCTTCGAACGGGAACCATTGGTGTATAGTGAATTAGTGGTAGAAGTTAGGTAAATCATCCCCTACCGCTACAAGGTTAAAGCTGCACTCCGGGGTGAAGGACATTTTTGCCTTGTCCCTAACGTAGAGGGCTTTCATGCCCTCTATCCCAAAGCAGATCCTCTCTTTCTTAGTAACTTGCACAAGAGAAGGTTTTGGGGCGGCACCAAGAGCTTTCTTCTTCCCCTTGGACTTGTTGATGGAGGTGGGAGGAGTTGGGGGCCTTCTTGAACTGCGACCTAAGTTACCCCTGCCAGAAGACATTGTCTGCAATGGAAGATTGTGAGCACTCAAAAGAACAACAAAATTCTTTTTGCATTTTAGCAATATTAAAGAGGAAAATTCTAAAACAAGTTGAGGAATAAAAAGAAATTGAATGCATAGAAAAAGAAAAAGACAACAGGTGAACTGTTAGCAAATGCGAGTCACATGCGAATCGCAAGTGAGGACTTGTGCTTCGCAAGTGTCTTCTCCATTGCTAACAAAATACCTGTAGAGTCAGATGTAATAGGCAAAGGCATGTGCGTATCGCCCTTTCCACTTTGCATGTCGCATGTGCCTTTGCCTTTACAAGCAGTAAGTTGGCAAGTTAACATAGGTATGCGATGTCACATGCATTTTGTAGGTGAAGACCTGTATGTCGCATGCGGAACGCATATGGAAATAGTGAGAGTTTTCAACTCTTCATTTTCATGTGCATTGCATATACTATTCGTAAGGCAATACTCGTGACCAAGTGCAAACAAAGCGATGAGCATATAATTTTAATAGGGCTATAGCATAATAAGCACTAATTGACCAATTCTTGAGTTATCCAGCTACTCAGACTTTCCCAAAAAGTTTCATACATCCACAAGACCCAAGCATTAATAGAAATATGCTTAACGACTTTCCTTAAGAAGGGCATTACCTCATCTATCATTGGAAACATCAAGCATTCATGGAAATCATTCAAGCACATTCAATGCAACAAGATTTCACTCCCCTCAACCAAGCGCTTTCTGAACAATTTTAATCATTAAAATAATATGAAGGTGCAGTGATATACATAATTTCAGCCCACACAATAATATTCAACCAAAAACTTGCAAATATGATAATTTTCCCTTAAGAATGATATCACCCAATCTATCATAGGGTCAAATCATGTATCATCACAAGTGGGTTACTCAGACTTCACCCAAAAACTAGTAATTAAGGGTTGGAAATTATCACAAATTTCATGCATCATTCTATCAACCCGATCTACCATATTTTTCTCAAGCAAAAACAATAACATGCCCCAAAATTAGGGTCCTAAAAATCAGATCTCACCCATAAGTCAATATTATAGATTAAACTAGCATGATTCACAAATAATGTTCTCAATATACTTAAAAACAAGTATTTAACATTAGGGAACTTACCACAAGTGAAAGAAAGGGGGTAAAAAGTAAAAACATAAAGCTTTTTGTGCCTAACAATGGAGACCCAAAATTTTTGCCAGAAAAAAGGAGGTACGGCGGTAATGGTGGTGGAGTAGCGGGGTAAGAGAAGGGATTGAGGGGATAGTTTGGAGGATTTGGGGAGTTTTGGTAGAGAGTAATGGAAGTTTTAGGAGAGTTATGGGAGAAAAAAGGGTTAAGGGTGACAGTTTAAAGGGACAAAGAAGAGTAAGAGATGCGGGTCAAAGTCCAGGTCAGGTCGGTCAATGGGTAGATTAAATAATTTTCAAACATACCAGCTCTTGCACCATGACATGCAATTCACACATGATAATGTGCGTCTTGCATGTCACTTTGCAAGTGTCATCTTTGAGTTGAATTGTTGCTAGCTTTCTATTTTGGCATGAGACGGCAGGGGCGGTGCGCAAATCTGCAGGGGCGATTCTCCCCTTTGATCGCATGTGCCATCAGATTTTTATTTTTTTTCTCAGTGCACTGCTCTTAGGGGCGATGCCACCTATGGCCGTAAACTGACACATGCAAAATGCATGGTCCTTCACACATGTCTTCCAAACTTTTCTTCCACCTAGCTATTTTCAACCTCTATGCATTCCTAAAACACACCAAAAATAATAAAATGTAAAGCAAATAAACTAAAACACTTGGGTTGCCTCCCAAGATGCGCTTGATATTACATCATGACTCGACGATAGTACTTCAACTCTCAATCATTTCCTGGTAATATGTCAATATGATTGACACAACCCCATCCAAAGCAATGTAATTACTTCTTCAAAATCTCATCACCTCTTCTTGTTGCCAAGTTGAAAACATCATAGATATGCGTACGTGAGGGGCATCATATGCATGTCTACCACGTATAGTGTCTTGGGCAAGAGCAACCCCTCATGATTCTTTTTTTCTCGAACATTCATGATAACAAGTTGATCATTGGGTGATGCATCTTTAATCTCAACATCACCAGGGACTTGAACCATCTCACCCTTGGTAGAAATCACGAACACAACTCTATACTCATCCGGTGGTTTTGTAGGTTGACATACGTCAGATATGACCTCTTTACTCACCAATTGGAATTTAAGCACTCCTAGCTCCACATCAACAAGGACTCTTCCGGTGGCCAAAAGTGGGCATCCTAAAATGATGGACACTTCAAGATCCACATCACAATCTAACACCATGAAATTAGCTAGTAAGATGAACTTATGCACTTTCACTAAGACCTCAAACAATATCCCTACTGGTCACTTGATTTAACGATCATCCATTAGTAACCTCATCGGTGTGGGATTAGGAATATCTAGACTAACTTTCTAAATATTATGAGGGGCATCAAATTGATGCTTTCTCAGAAGTCACACAAGGCTTTTCTAAATAAAAACACACCAATGGTACAAGGGATGATGAAAGCTCCTGGATCTTTCCGCTTGAGGGCTATGTTACTTGTCATCAATACACTACAACTTTGGAACACTTCAACCTTCCCCACATCAATCACCCATTTATTCTTTAACAATTCTTTCAGAAATTTAGCATAACCCAACATTTGCATGAGAGCGTGAACCAAATGAATGTTGATAGATAGTTTATTAAACATGTCTACAAACTTCTTGAATTGATTATATTCCTTTTTCTTGATCAACCTCTGAGGATATGGATGGGTATTTTTAGGTAATGGCTCTGGCATACTCATGGTTTCCTCCTCAATCTCAATTGCAATTTAAGGAGGTAACTCGGTCTCCTCCTTCACCTCATATGGGATAATATCATTGTCAACCACATTGGGTGCACTAAGCTTCACCCTAATAACTGGACTTTTATCATTCTTTTTCTCAATCACGAATTCTTCTTCTATATTTTCATCCTTATTTATAATGACTTCTTTGGTTTGTTTCCTCACTCCATCAAGCATCCTTCCACTTTGAGTGACAATTGCCATTACATGGCCATCATTTTTCAGATTCGCAAAAGTATCACTTGGAAAGGTACCTTTTATATGAGGGTTCATTTGAGATAAGAGATGGTTCATTTGAGACTCTAAATACTTGATTGATGCCCAGTGTGAGCTCACCATTTGATGAAGAGTGGATACCTCACTTTTCAAATCTTTCACCGTGTTGTCAATAGATTCAACTTTTTTCAGCACTTAAGACAACATGTCTTCAAATTTCGAATGTATAGGGTTGCTCACACTTAGTTGATATGGAGAAACATCATCTTTGGGTAGAGGTACATAGGGATTAGCACTTCGGTGATTATAGCGATCACTATCTCTCTCACTCTCTCTCCATTGACCTTCACGATCTCGACCTTGCTCTCTATACCTTTATTGAGTTCCCTTATCTTGGTTCCAACATTGATTCTCATCTCTCAGGTGCCAAGGACCTTGGTTGGTACCTTGATATCCAAGATGAGAACCCAGTAATAGAAAAATAGTTTCCTCATCCATAGGAGAGTAAACACCCTCCTCATGAGCTTTTGAACCATAAGTACCCATGCCATTCACACTTTTAGTCCTGGCTCCCATTATATGTTTGGTCGACAAGTCAATTTGAGTCATCATTTTTCTTATGATCTCATCTTTTTCCTCATCCTTTCTCCTTATCTCACTAGTCATAATGGACAAAGTAACACCCGATGCAACATCCTCTTCTCTAGTATGCCATGCCCTATTGGTTTTTGTCATCCGATCTAAGAGAGCTGAAGCAAGGCCATAGTTTTAGTCCATAAGCGTTCCACCGCTGATGTTATTCGCCACTAATTTATTCATGGAGTCTAGTGATCAATCCAAGCTTTAAAGAAGGACCCCTTCGAGAAAACTATGGTTTGGACATAACAATAGCTTCTTCTTGAATCTCAGCCATACTTCATACAATGGCTCATCCAAAAGTTGTCGAAAGTTGCTTATTTCTTCCCTCAACTGCATCATTCGAGAAGGTGGGAAAAATCTTACAAAGAGGGCTTCAACTAGTCCATTCTAAGTTGTAATAGAGCCCTTTGGGAGCTCCTCAAGCCACACGATTGCTTCTCCCTGAGGGAGAATGGGAACAGCCGAAGTCTAATCGACTCTTGCAATATATTTTGGATGTTGAAAGGCTGACATATTTCAAAAAAGTTTCAAATATGTCAATTGGCAACTTCATGATACATCCCTCCAAAAAGTCACTTAATTTGGATCAAATGTAGCATCGTGCTTGTTATATGAAATACAACATTACTAATGATTAGGGGTAGTCGGATGGCACCCACGGTGCCATGGAAAATGGGTCTGTCTTCTATCTCCAGAAAAACATCCACTCTCTCTTGATCACCCAGTTGTCTCATGGGTAACCTATTTGAAACAACACAAAACAACAAAAAAGTGAAAGAGAACAAAAACTCCACAAAAGTGAATTAAATGACGTTCAAAAGCACTCTCCTAAAGGAGGTGGTAACAATCGCTATGCAAAATAAGTAAGTAACCCAACGATATGTTGGGGTCGAATCCACAAAGAATGGGGACAATGGTTTACCACTAAACATCAAAGTGCAATTCACTAGCGTGAGCAATTGTTCATGCAAATAAAAGTAAAATTGGGGGGGAAAAGGTTTAGGAATTTTTTCAATCGCAAGCATCAAGAGAATGATGTAAACACAATTAATGAAATCAAGAGAAGGAAAACTAGGGGTATGCTTCCGATGGGGTTTTACAATAGGATAGAGAATTGATTAATCATGCAAATATTCAACTAAAGGTATAGGTAGCTTGGTTCAAGCTATATTTGGTAGTCTTTTAATCCTCCAAATATATGTACTATGGTATTTGATCAAGCCCCATAGCTTTACCTTAAACTAATAAATTAATGCTTAGGTGAATCAAACTATATCTAGATTTGATTCTTAGATGGGAATTTCCTTCAAACAAGATATTTCTAGACTGAATCTATGGTGGAAATCGCAAATTCCCACTATTGAATTCTTACCCAATTTATGAACTCTTTCAAGTAAGTACAAAATTAGTAAACTCATACAGTGTTTGCAACCATTAGTTTTATAATTAAACCATGAAGAATTCAATAGACCCATACCAAATAATCAATTATAAGTATAATTAATCAATACATTTTCCCAAATTCAAACACCCATTATGCACATAACCCTAGAATAGAATTTAGCTGCTCATATTAAAGGAACAAGAGAATATACCAAATGGGTTTCCCAAAATTCCATTCATATTGTAAGCTACGTTCAAATTGCAAGCTCAAAATTCCTTACAAATAGTGTTTTTCAATGAGAAAGAAGAAAAGAGAAAGTGTACTCTCAATACTCTTCCTTGGGAAAGTAAAACCTCATGAATAATTCTTAGTGCAGATTCCACAAAGGATTTTAGAACCTTCCCAAATACATCACACACTTGGACAAAATTTTCCTTTAGGTCATGTGCGATGTGAGGTGCAACGGCACCTGCTATCACACCTTGAGATTTATGGATCGCAGGTTCCCTTTCCCTTCAGGTAGTGAATTCCAACAGTGTGCGAGTCAGGTGTGAAGGGGATGGGCGATTCCCTTTAACAAAGTGTGGGTCACATGTGAGTGACTTCTTAGGCAGTTTTTGATCCTTCTTGTGCGATGGCACCTACAAAAAATAGGTGCGTCTTTGCGGCTCGCACATCACTTAGCCTCTCTTTATAGATTCTTTCCCTTCTGATCACCTTTGTACTTTTAACTCCACTTTAAGCTCTTTGGATTCAAATCCTTTGCTTTGTTTCTTTGACCAAGAGTACCTATATTTACGTTAATAAAGGTAATAAGTACCTTTAATTCTCATAAAAATATGGCCATAATTCATGTATAAAGGCTCAATGAGTTGGTAGATTACCAACTTATCACTTTCTTAAAAAGATGGGTTTACGAACAACTATAGATGATAATCACAGATTGTCTCCTTTGACTATTGTAATGACACAACCTCTTCCTGTATAACTAGTACATACTCTTTCCTTTTCTTTTTAATTAAAATTGTAGACTCAAAAGTGTACAAGGTATTGTGAAAGATAAAACCTAGATAGTGATTTGGTTCAAGAGAAGTTGCATAATTTCTTCCTCTGATGATGCTGAATTTTATATATTGGTAGGCAGTCTTGGCGTAGCTCTTAAAAAAGGGAAAGCCAAGGGATTTCAGTCAATCAAGGATTAGTGATGAGGATCCTTGATTGAGATAATCATGTTCATATTAGATATGTCCATGATGTTCCTTCCATTGGTAAGTAAGAAGATCCTTATTTTATGGTGAGATATCTTATTTCCTTGATTAGCATTCAATCTGCAATTCCTTGTCTCCTTGACTTATGGACTTTGATTTCTTCCTTGACTTCTGTGTATATCTTCTTTCCTTGTGAGGTTATTCAATCAAAGATTGGTATCGGTGAATCCAAGATATCTTCTTCTATCTTCTTTAGGATAGGTTATTCAGTCAAGGATTGACATAGGTCAATCCAAAATATCTGCTACTATCTTCTTTAGGACACAATCAGACTTTGTGGCATCCTTGATTTATGGTCTCAATTTCTTGCTTAATTCTTGGTGTTTTGCCGGTTTTTTTCCTGCAACAAGACTTTGAGTTAGTTTTGTCATTATCGAAATCATTATTCAGATGCTAACACAAATGACATGAAAAGAAACTCAAAGTTCCCATATCTAGTTGTGAAGGCTTCTTTTGAAATATCTACTTCATATATCCTCAACTGGTGATAACCAAACTTTAAGTCAATCTTTATAAAACATATAGATCCATGAAGCTGATCAAATAAATCATCTATTCTGGTTTAGGGTACTTATTCTTTATTGTCACTTTATTCAACTGACTGTAATCTATACACATTCAGTGTGCCATCTTTCTTACGTACAAATAGAACTAGAGAACTCCGAGGTGATATGCTGGGGTGGATAAAATATTTGTCAAGTAGATCTTTCAACCGCTCCTTTAGCTCTTTCAACTTTTTTGGTGCCATTCTATAAGGAATAATAGATATAGGCTAGGTATCAAGATCTACATCAATATCAAAGTCAATATCTCTAACCGGAGGTAATCCAAGAAGTTCATCAAGAAACACATCTAGATATTCATTCACAATGGGTACGGACTGAAGATTTGGCACTTGTTTCTAAGCTTTAAGGTCTCTAAAATGGACTAGGTGATATAAACACCCTTTTGCTACAAGCTTCTGCACCTGATGATAGGAAATAAACCTTTCTCTAGGCATCATAGAATTTCCTTTCCACTCAAAGACTGGCTTCCCCAGGAAATGGAATCGAGCAATCTTAGCTTGGAAATCAACTATAGCATAACAAGAGGGCAACCAATCCATGCCCATAATGATATCAAAATTAACCATTTCCAGCTTTATCAAGTTAGCCAATGTATCATGGCCTACTATAACTAACCACCCATAGTAGATCCTTCTAGCTATAATAGACTCTCTTGCTAGAGTTGATACTTCAAATGGCTCACATAATAACTCTGGCTCGATTCTGAACTTCTTAGCAAAAAATGGAGTAACATATGACAGGGTCTCCCCTAGATCTATCAATGCATAAACATCATGAGAAAAGATGTATAAGGTAGATGTAACCACATCTGGCAAAGCCTTTAAATCCTATCAATTGGCTAATATATATATTCAATTTGGGCCAGCTTATGAACCAGAACCTCTGCCTGTACCTCTGCCTATCTGTGCCTGAGGATCATGAGACGAAAGTGGTGCTGAGGAAGAGGATGCTCCTATGGATACTATGAACAATGATCTATCACCTCTTAACTCAGCTCTACATCTAGGACAATCACGTATTTTGTGACCCTTGACTCCACACCTATAATAAATGGTAGATCCATACAAGCACTCTCCTAAATGGGATAAGCCAAACTATTTGCAAGTAGGCCGAGGTGATAATCCCCGACCATTCCCTCTTTGATAGCAGGATCCTGGTTTCTGAAAGTCTAACTCTGATTCTAGCTAGACCTTGATGACTGGGCTTGAGTACTAGCTGTGAAGCAGGATACTGACTGAGCCTTCCTAGGTGGCCCTCTACTGGAGGAAGCCCTGTCACTTTCTTGATATCTGCCATCTGCCCTGGTCCTCTAACTCTACTCCCTTTCGGATCTCTCAACCCTGTGGTCGTGTATGTGATTATCTGCCTGTTGAGCATATTCCATTAGTCTAGCAATAACTATATCATTATTAACTGCAACAACTGCACAAGAGTCAAATAAATGATCTCTAAGGCTGCCCATGAAGTAATACATCCTTGCCCTCTAAGTATTGACCATCTTTGGAGAAAATCTGGCAAACTGAGTTAATTTCATGCTATACTCTTTTACACTAATGTTATTCTATCATAAGGATAGAAATTTATCCACCCTCACTTCCCTGGGTTCTAAAGGTAAAACGTGATCCATATAGGCCCTCGAGAACTCTTCCTTAACTATTGGTGGGCATTTGGGCCCCTAGAGTCAACTCACATCTCATGCTAGGTATTGGTGACATCTTTTAGCTGATAAGAGGCTAATTCAACAAGCTTAGTATTATATATATGCATAACCCTAAAGATTTTGTTGATTTCATCTATAAACTGTTAAGGGTCCTCTGTTATACTAGGTCTTGTAAACATCAGGGGATTTATTCTGAGAAATCTCAGACTTTGGATCCGACAGTCTCTCCCTGAATAGTGTTACGTGCAACCACATTTGGTCCTTGGACCTGAGCAACTACTAATTGGGTGAACAACTGTATTTCTTCTTTAAGATCCTTCTCTGAGGCACTTGGTGGCTGTACATGCATTATAGAAACTACTGTTGATGCTACTAGAGGTATAGAAACTCCTATCCTCTCTTGTGTTCTAGGCACCGGAGGACTTAGAAGTGTAGCACTCAGTAAGCTCTTCTGACCCCTGGTCTGATATTCTAATACTGTAGAATGCTCTATAGTCGCTGCCTCCTGAGTAGTGCTAGTAGTGGCCTTCTAGCCTGCTTTATCCTTATCTTTAGTAGACATGATCTGTATCACAAATAAGAAGAGTATGAGTCAGAAGTAACTTTCTATGACATAACTCTATTGCACAATTTAGATTTTAATAGAAGGTCAGATTCCTAAATACCTGTGTAGTCCCTTAATTATAAATGTGGCACGCAACACATTTATAAGAAAGATCCTACTAGACACGACTTCTTAGATTTCCTGAGACACTTGAACCTTGTGCTCTGATAGCAAGTTTGTCACTCCCCTAGCTAGGAGGGGCAAACATCAAGGAGTTATACGAGCACCTATTGGACATATACACTAAACTCGTGCTAAAGTTGTAAGCTAATAAGCAACAACATGGACAACAAGGTCTGATTACACATACTAAAACATATATAACTAAAGGGCCCGCTAGACTATCTATACAACTAAAATAAAACTAAGACTAAGAAGCCTCTAAAGAGTCTATAACTGAGAATCTGATAACTAGTCGGGACAGGGCCTTGACATACCCATTATACGATAGGTACATAAAACCAAAACTTATGACCTAGACATCTGATAGATCCAGAGAGAGGTGGAGCTTACCAATTGATTAACTAGAAGGCACTAGTCTACTATGGATGTCTACTAGCCTGAGTACCTAATCCCGAATTCATAAAAATATATCACCCCCAAATAAAGGGACGTCAGTACATATAAAACATGTACTGGTATGTAAAGCAAACTGAATAATAAGTAGACATGTAAGAATGCCCACTGAATCGAATATCAAAGATAGGAAAATCTGAGCATACACATATGGGAAATATAATCTGAAACTGAAACTGATACTATGACCAATATCAAGGGTCCTCACATAACGTCCTTTGCATTGTTCATTTACATATTTTTAAAATTCCTAGAATTTACCTAGGTGACATTTTTACCTTTTTATGTTGCATCCTTCCTCTTTCTGTAATACTAACTCTCAGGAAGTCACAAGATGGCCTATTGTCAATGATCAGTGACACTTGTATGGCATCTGTAGCCAACTGTCACAACTATGTGTGAAATCTCATAGTCGAGATAACATGGACTATTAAGGTATATCCTCCAGAGCTCCTATAAGGTCTGCACGCAGACCTGTGTAGTATGGAGAATCAACGATGGGAGTTTCAGATGACTCTGTCTGAATTCTATGAACAAAATAGCATCGCACATAGATTCCCTAAATATACCCACCCCACACTGTATAGTAGGCTATAATCTCATCTTTCCTCTAAAGGCTTGTAGTAAGCAACTCATGAATCATATAACTCATTATTTGAATAGTGATTACTTTCTTTAGCTTAAGAATCATATATCTATGTGATATGTATACTTATGTCTAATCTATGTCCAATTACTTCTTTTAAATTCTGTGACATATGTGCTCTGTAGCTTCTAGGAGTTTCAACTGAAGAGACGTACGTTCATGTGAAACATATGACTTCTTTGACTAGAAAATAGTACTATAACTCTACATGCTTAGTACTCCACATTAAGGAGACCTATAATAGTAATTAGATTCATTTTCAAGTAGCATATAATCTATGATGACCTTTATAGGAGAAACATGTGACTCTAGGTCGTGCCTTGATGGTGAAAGAGATTTTAGTTTTACATACCTTACTTCGAGACTTTCTCTCGTATGTCGTGTCATTGATGCCCTTCATAACACTTCTTATCTATAATATAACATTATATGCAATAGTATAAGCATATAACTAATAAGTACAATGAGGTCGTAAAGACGATAATAGCATACGAGCGACAAGCTTAGGAAATAAGATAAATAAATAGTGTATTACCACTCCTCTCTCTTTTACCCCTTACCAATTGAAATTATGACCTTATATGAGGTTAATATTACTATTTCCATCCTTTTCTTATAGTATTTTTCCCATTCCATATCCCAAACAAGGTAATAAACTTGAACTCTCGGCTTTCAAACACCGCCTCATGAGTTCTTTATCTAGGGGCGTAAAATTCCCTTTTAAGCTCATAGATTAAGTTGAGAAAGAATTATCATAATTCATACAGTAATAGGAAGCCTATGAACATATAAAACATATTTTCAATTCATTTATGCATTTCATCAAACACTTGACGAGTGATAAGCTCGCAAGAGCTATAAAAATTGTATTTTCTACACCTAGCCTCCCTCCATATTGCAGCAAGATTGCTGCCTCAATATATAACCATGAACCCCTTATTTAGTCAACAAACACAACCAATACACCCCTTTACATACTCCCTTCTCACCATGTATATCAATTACAATGGGCAAAAGATGGACTCACGAATTCCTATCACCAACCCATGAGTCCTACCCGTAAACTATACTTAAAAAAACTCTTAGAGTCATATTTATGGAGATAGAAGAGTAGACATATGTTTAAATATAAGAAACCAACCCCTTCACCTTTTTACTCATAAAAAACAACACCTTTTCCTTCAAGAAAATACTTGGCTAAGTATGTTCCCATGATCTATAATAAAAAGTACACTTGATTCTTGAAGGAATAAATTTACCTTAGGCTAGGGAGAGATGGAGATGAAGGAGAACTGAAAAAAAATAGCTAAGGAAAAAGTTCTTTCAATATATAAATATGGGAACTGAAATCCCAAAATTTCAATATAAAAACTTTACTTTTGGCCGACTTACCCAAGGCTTCCACATGTGCTGCAGTGATTGGGTAGTGTGTGTATCTATAGTAAAATGCACATAACTATTTACTCCGAACTCTTATGGATGAGTGGTTTATGGTGTTAGAAACTAGACTCAAATGCCTTTAACTTGTTATATCATAAGACCTCTAAATCCTTGTATGCTAGAAGATATGCCCCTTTCAAGTCAGACCATATACGAGCTTGTTTGAAATACTCTACCATAATGAACCCTTCAACTTGAACTTTTATTTCAAGTCTCTTTTTGATCTATAACTTTGTTCTAACACTTCAAATTGCTTGATATAAGTGTCCAGTTGAATTGTCCATTTACAACCTTATCCTCTCGGTTCATACCGATCCCTTGACATTTACGAGTTGCACACATATCTTATATTTGGGGCGTTACACAAATATCTTTCATCCCCTCAAAAATTTCAACATCAGTCATCTCTGCATTCAGGCACATGGTGCTGGGTATGACAACTTAGGTCCCTGTTTCATTGTATTTATGTCAACTTCTTGTGAAGTTGCTGTAGAAAATCCCATCAACCCTTTATAGAAGTTGATTATTTTTGTCTTTATAGCATCGGGGTCTATGAGCTTTACCCCATCCGCAGAAGTGAGTTTTGTAATTATCTTCTTTTGTTATCTTTCTTTCATCACAACCACAAAATATTTGTTATTAGAGTCTCCTAGCTAAATCCATTTTGCTCTTGCCTTTTGTTTGAGGACACTCTCTTCAATAAGGGTCCATTTCTCCAAGTTCACCAGTGCTTCCTTCTTTAAGCTTAAGAATTTATCAGAATATTCAGTTGCAAGCTGAGTCTGCAGTGTGGCCAAGTCTAGTATGGCTTGCTCTATCTTCAGAGTTATGCTTTTGAATTCTCTATTGTTCAGCTGCCTAAAACTTGGTCTTAGTTGCTTGAGTTTCATCCATATATTCTTCATAAGATCATATGAAAGCAATTGATTCTTTACCTCCTCTATTATGCCAGTAAACTCCGAATGTTGACACCACACATTAAAAAACTTGAAATGAGCCTTGACATTCTAGATAGTCACCCTCAAGTCCAATAACATCGGGGAATGATCAGACACGGATGAAAGCTCTTACTCAGTGTTGACTTGACCGCATTTGAGCATCCTATCATGGTTACCAAATAATTTATCTAGTCTGTGCAAATCCGATCACTTCTTTGTTGCTTGTTTGACCATATAATTTATGAATGTTAATTTAATACAGACACTCAACAAAATCTTGGGTCTCATTTGGAGTCACATGGTTTCATATAGTCGATATGTAGTATAAAGCACTGCATTCCAATCACCTCTCAAGAGCCAGGGCAAGTTGACTGTCTGTGCTAATGCTTTAATCTTAACCCATAAACCTCTCCTTAACTCAATAGTATTATATCCATAGATGATAGTTAAGCAAGTGCTAGAGTTATCTGCCTTGCTTTTGACTACACAATGCATAAAATGAGCATCACTACTGAGAATAGTTACCTCATATAAGGTCTGGTCCTACGCCACCCAGATTCTTCCATTAGGAGCTTCATAGTAGTTTCTTAAACAACCCCAATAGTATAACAAATCCTTTTGAACTCTGTCTATTTTGTGTTGCTTTACCATGGTCTCAACCAACCTGACTAATTTGATGTGCTTTATTTTGATTAAGTTTTTCCATTTGCTTCTACTTATACCTCTTGTTTTTACCCCTAAATTTTCAAAAATCAACCAAGTCATTAAATTTAAGATTCCCTCCTTTATTAGGAGGTAATGCATTTTGAACCTTTGTGTTTTACTTCTTGAACTCTTCTGATCGTTGGCATATAAGACTCCAGAATTGGGAAATTGATCATGTTAAACTCCAAAATTACTGGAGCCTTAATACCACTTCCCTCAACAATCTCATTTGCTCTTGGCCTTTCCATGTTAATCAAAGGCTCAGAAGTGGGAATTTCTTGTCTTACATTGCTAGTAAGAGGATTCTTAGGCCTTAGAGTAGAACTAAGAAATTCAGTCACCTCATTAGCAACCACTTCCTGGTCATTAACCTCATAATATTTCTCTTGAATTATTGTAGAAGCAGGTTTAGCATGCCACTCAAATACCATCTTTCTCCCCCTTCTTTTTCTAGGTAGCTTCTCTTGACCACCTGCCTGTAGGATGGGGTGATGTTGGAGTAGGGCACTTATGCCTTATGTTCATGAACTTATTGCAATACTCTGACTTCCATTCATATGTCATTTCTTATTGAAACACTTGCCATTGGGCTTCATTACTGGTATCTCAGTCAGCAGGTTCTTGGTAACATTGACTTGTATGAGGATCGTAGCTAAGGAGATCTTGGTCTGCTTTGTTGTGCACTCATAAATATATAGCAGGGTTCCAAGGACACTAGCAATTCTGCATAAAGAATTACTCCCCAAGAAATTTAATAGGAGGTTCAGATTTTTCACCCAAATGGGAATTTCAGTGAGAAAATCCTTAGCAAGTTCAAAATAAGGAGTCTAGGGTGTGAGGATGATTAGCCAACCTTCTATAGTGTAAGGCCCAAAGTTAAAAATTTGGTGCATGTTAATCAACCTCCGAAATATCACAATATAGTAGCCTCCTTCATGGAGGTAAATCTCAAGTTGTGCCACCTCAGACCATGTATGAGTAACATACCTTTCCATATGATTGTATCCCAGGTTTCTTGAGATAAATGTACATAATTAGCGTCGCCTGTCATTTCTCAAGTTTTGGCTGCACCTCAGTTTCTTCTAATTGTACTACTAGCTGCCCCTCTACTACTTGTAGGGGGATATATGATAGTGATAATCTGTTGCTAGTAGCTTGATTGCTTGCAAAAAGGCTAACCCAAGCTAGTTGAGCTGATTTCCCTTTGCCCTCCATGTTCCCATCCCCAACAACCTCTCCACCATCCTCCACAATAGGTGTTTTAGGTTGCTCACTTACCTGCCCAGATTTGGTACTCACAATATCGGGTCTGGGTGAAATTGACTCCATGAAGTCAAATTTAGAGGTTGAATCTGTATTACTAACTTTATTGAGCTTTATTGGGGGTGGAGTAGTATAAGCCCCCTTCAAGTGATTAACCACTGATTTTTCACTACTCATAGAGCTACCAAATGATATTATAGGTACTTTATTAGGCTGTCCATGGTTCCATACTCGACCCCTCCCTCTACCCTTGGTCATGGCATCATCAGTACATGATAACTACCGCGGTCCAATGTGAGCAAGAAAAGGGAGAGAAAGCATTTATGCTCTATTCTTATACACCTTACCAAACGACCCCTTAGTAAGAAATCATATGTAATTAAATTTTAATTTTTTTTAAAAAAATATTGCAAGTATATTTAAATTTTGAAGGTAATTGGTAGGTATTATTAGTATGATCACAATTATATTTATTAGCGCTCGAAATTTTTGCATGTCCTTTTTATTATCCCTCTCCTCCGCATTCCCCTCGCCTATCCTAACTTCGACACCCGCTCATTCATCTTCATTTCTTTCCACACTTATATTATCTTCATTTATCTCTTATTTTCTTGTTGTCACTGTAATTAACAAAATAAATTTATTTGGAAAAATTACAGATATGAATGATTTATTTTCTATCAAAACATAATAATTTACCATTAATTTTAAAAGAACAAATAAATTTCAAGAAAAAAGAGGGATGTAATACGAGGACTTCTCAAGAGATCACTCATCTTAGTGGTTCTCTCAGTCAAACATACTTAACTTTTAGAATTTTAATAGAATTTGTTGTTGATTAACTAAAATTGGTATAGTTAAATTTGTATAAGGCCAAGAGCATGTGTGTTAACTTAAAACCTATTTTAGATCAGTTTACCCACGAATTGATTATCTATATGACGAGTAAAAAGTAGTGTAAACATAAGTAAAGTAAGAATCACTCAATACGCAAGCATAAGTGTGAGGGAAGAGCTCTTGGCAATGTTCTTCGAGAGGTAAGGTTCCCTCCCCCAGAGCAATATGCAAGTAAAACAGGTAAAAAAGTAACAAAACAATCATTTCTTATTGAGCAAGTAAAAGTGTATTGTATTGCTTGGAATCAGATTTCAAATGACTTATAAATGATGAGGAATGACTATTTATAGAGTATAATAAATGGCTTGTAGCCAATAAGAAAGGTTTCACTTAGACCCTATAATAATATGTCCATTGGTATAGCTCCAAGTGTCATATCCACTGGATGTACTAGCCAAAATCCTCTGCAGGGTCAGGTAGGTATACTACACATCCACACATCTAATAGATCTGACGCCTTTATCTTCTGTCATTTTCTTCTTCATCACTCGAGACCTTTGAGGAGAGATGGTGTCATTGGGATATATTTCCTCTGACATGTCCATCAAAAGGACTTCTTTTGATGGACCCATAATTGATGGTTTGCCTTCCGAACATACCTAAACTCCGCTACTCTTGAAAGGACCCTTATTTTTGCTATGCATCCCTTCAATACTCTTTGCCTCATACATATAGTCTCTTTGTTCCTTAATTGTTGTGCTAGCAGAAATCAAGGAGCAAAATGATCTCCTACCAAACCATAGCACGTAAGACACTTTTCCAGGAATCAAAGCATTCCCTTTAGAAATGCAGCTTTCCATATCTGAAACCTTGATGAAGTGCTTTGTCCAAAACATTATAGAAGAAAAACCCTTTTTAATAGTTAATTGCTGATGGTTTACTTCTCCCATCATATCCCTATTTCCTTGTCAACATTTGGAACCTTCTTTCAAAGCTTTTTTCCTTGCTCTATTTTTATTTCCTCATCCCTAATTTTCCCCATGACTTTGACTCCTTTAGGTTTTACCTCTCCCTCCATGGAACTGTCCATTGATGATATTATCCCATGATGTTTCACTTTAAGAAAGACTTCTAGATCACCCAAAACAACGATTCTACGCCAAGGAATAAGCCCGTTAGTGATCTAATTTTTTTGATTAAGGAAGCACATATTCTCTTTCTCCAATTGGAGTGCGGCTAGCCTATTAAGAAATATCGAGTGTCTTATCCATCCAAATGTGAGAGAATCAATTCTCTAAGGCCTGGTTATGCCTTTGTTTCACATATTCATTTAACATAGGTCTTGTCAAACCTATCTACAATGTGATCATCTTCTTTTGCATGACCTTTTAACTCTGCATTGGTCAAATCAATCTTGAATTCTAGAGAATTATAGCCTACCTTTAAGTCTTGACCTTTGAAATAAGCAAAGAATTTGATTCACAACACCTTCTACTTTTGTTTTCTCCTTACATTATTTAAGGGGGAGTGGTGAAACTAGTATCCCATGGAAGAAAATATCTCTTCCAGGATTTGAGCAACGCCGACTATCCCAATTACTTTATTGTTTGGCCATTGAAGATCTTCCGAACACACCCCTTCTAGATTTTTGGAAAATGTATTATGAGTTCCCTTGTTTCTCTTATCCTTCTTTATCCTCATTTTTTTCTCACCTCTTATTCATCAGTCTATTATTTAGCTCCCAAGTGGCATCCTGGATAGAAATCCAACTCCTAAGCTTGATGAAGGATCTTCATGCCTGGGTTGATAAGATCTTAAAATCTTATTCTATCAAGGAACAATCATGGGATAAAATACCTATCAGTCAAGGATGGGAAGAAAGGCACCATGCTCTGACATCTTATCTTTTCACCCTTTTTTTGATGGTTTTTTTTCTTATGCACTTTCCTTATAGGTTTAATGGGTGGCGTAGTTTTTCTATCAATGCTTGTATTGCAAAAGGATTGATGGGCTGTTACCTGATTAGCAGAGCCACTAGTCCTTCTGTGGAGTCTTTTATGATGTCAGGGTCTGGCCACTCTAGAGAATATTTGGAGAAACCAAGAGGTTAAGTTCCTTGTCAATGAGTGAAGCTGGAACTTTTCTGTATGTGAAAATCATCACTTATGATACAAAATCAGAGGAAAAAATTCTTGAGGAAGAAAATCCAATGAGAGGATTCCAGGGTCCTCTCAAGCCTTTGTTTGTTACAAAAGGTAGTAAAGGGTTGGATTGTCAGAGCTCTCTTGACGTGATTCCCAGACCGCTTAAGAAGTCTTAATAGCCGATGATGGCTGAATGGTTTGGCAAGGATTTTCAACTGCTCTGACCTTACTAGAGCCTCTATCTACAAATTATATGATTCCATATTTCGGAGGCATAACATCTCCCTTCGAATGTTTAATTTCCTCATATAGACCTATAATGACTCCGCTTGAGGGTTCTTATGACCAAAGTTCCCATGATCTTATCGATCCTTCTGCTTTCCTGGGAATTTCCTCTTCCCTCATCGAAAATCTAATAGAATTTTGGGAGGCATTTCTAAGGATCCTCTAGAAGATTAGTATTCTCTCTGGTCAATCAAGGGTGACAAGATTTTTGAATTTCATCATTATGGTAAAATATCAGCAAGAGAATAGACAAATCTTCAGTGAGGTGCTTTCTGAATGATGGCGCTCATTCTGCTGCCAAGGTGAAGTATTCCTATTTGTCCATTATTTTTTTTCCATTGGATCCTTTCTTAATTTTGTTTTTTTGTTTCTTCAGGATCATGTATTGATTGATGAAGGCTTGTGAAAGTCCTTGGTTGAGAAAGAGGCTCCAGTGGTCAAATATGGTAGAATTCAGGGGGCTTTTGCAGTCGTATCTAAGTAATCAAGGATTTCTAAGGCCCTAGTCTTTCGAGATTCTAAGATTGCTACCCTAGGGACTGAGTTAGCTTTGGCTATCGATGAGAGGGAAGGTTTTTGCTATGACACTTCCTGTTGTAGTGGTGAGGTTCAACTTTTAAGAAAGGAAATTTCCTTGTAGTCTGAACTTACACCTTAGTATGGATTTTGAAGAGAGAAAATTGGCCCTTATTGAGAAAACCTAATTGCTAGATTTGAAGAGAGAAAATTGGCCCTTATTGAGAAAACCTAATTGCTAGATGTGCAGCCTCATAGGAGAATGTAGGGTACTTCTAATTCTATAGATTTATCATTTCTTAGAATGGAGGTGCATCATTTGAAATAAAAAGTCAACTATCTAATCAAATAGGATAGGCTACAAAATAAGAGAGTTGGTCGAGACAAGGCTCAAAATTCTCAATAAGTGAGAGTGGAGACCCTCAAAGCTGTTAGATTCGAGCTTCTAGATCTTAATGAGAAGATTGCCAAGTCTTAATTTTAATGGAGAAAACCAAATCGCCGGATTTGGATCTCAAGACATATGTATTAGCTTCAGAAGAGGAGATATCCAATCTGGACTCTCTTTTATGCAACTCTGATGATGACTCGATGTCTAGATGCGTCATGTGATGCC
Source organism: Jaltomata sinuosa (assembly GCA_003996215.1). Taxonomy (NCBI): domain Eukaryota; kingdom Viridiplantae; phylum Streptophyta; class Magnoliopsida; order Solanales; family Solanaceae; genus Jaltomata; species Jaltomata sinuosa. The sequence continues at coordinate 321,664 of QJPP01002219.1, read as the reverse complement.
TACTTATTTATGTTTAACGAGAGTAATTTTCTTCATTCCTTTATTTATTTATTATTTTATGCACACCCTCGAGGGATTGTCCTCAATTTTTAAAGTGCCACCTTTAATGCAGTTTTGAATGAAATAAATGTATATATAATTTTCCTGTTTTGCTGTTGCAACTTTTACTCTTTTTGACTTTATCAAGATTTCCTTTGGCTTGCTTGACCTGATAAAGTGGCCTGACCTTTTCTTTCCTTGTCTATTATGAAATCCTTGCCCCAAGTGGGAAAAGCTCAAAAAATATTTTTCTCTTTTGCTGAACAATGATTATGGAAAAATGGTGAAACACCTTGGGTCTTTGCCTTTCTCTGAAGCATCTCTTCACTCTCTTTTGCATTAACTTTTCTAGCCACATGTCTTGCCACTATTTCATACCCAAAAGGCAGACATTCAGGTGCATTTAATAAGTCTTGGCCTACAAAAGTTTCCTAGCTTCGTTCTTGTTTTTACTCAAACCAAACTTGGCCATGCCTTGTGTGTTAAAAACAAAAAGCCTTCCGTTTGTTCTCCTAGTTTCTATTCCCTGAGATGGGGTCCAAAGTTCGTGCTTTGTTTCTTCTCCAATTGCTTCCTCATTCTTGTATTTGATCTTGGACCACTCATTTTGCTTGGTTTCCAAGGGTCTTAATGATAGTGAGGTAGAAGCCAGGGGCGAGACCAAGGTCGAGTGTGCTGCTATCTCCTTTAGACCCACCACTCTCCTCTTGGGCTTCCCCAAGCCCTCAGTTCTCTTCCATGGTGTCTTCTACTTTGCATATTTAGGTAAATGTACAGTCACTAAAGCGGAATAGATTCCAATACCTCAGGGTTATCAATGAGGGGCTTGAATGGCCATAGTATTCTGATTGAGCTTTATTTGTTCAATCAGAATATTGTGCCACTCTAGGTCTCCAGTTAAAGGACAACACTGACCTAAAACTGGGAGATTATAGGTTTTCTATTGTTTGGAGGAGAGGTTGAATACTTGTGAATAAGGTAGGGTGCTCATCAGACATTTTGGTCAACCTCAGGCTTACTTCACCCAGAGTCCTCTTGAATGATCATCACTTTTTTTAGAAGCCATCTATCTGTAGAGGTGTTCTAACAATTCTTATGGTGAGACATGACTGATCCGATGAGTAGGTGATCAATCCTCTCCTTGAGGTAACCAAGCATAATCCTTTCTCCAGGAGTTTTGGTAGTTTGATGTCACGACCCGATTTTTCAGGTCATGATTAAACCTACAATCCCCCTGTAGGCGTACCAATCCCTGTGGCTTAGAACAGTTAGTAATGGGAGACTAAAGAAGCAAAGCACGTACAAGAAATAGTAATAAGCGGAAGAATGTAGAGAAGACATAAAAGAGAAGAAAACTAAATATATATATATACGGAAGCCAAACCATCGCACGATCTAGTGTCATACTAAAAAAGCAACTACTACATATATAGAGTACAAGAAGGTACAAAATAAGAATATGTGAGTGTGTCTAAATGGTAAAAGAGTACATAATGCAAAAGACGAGATAAAGCCAAGCCTCGGTCATCAGGATCTCACCCTATGTCTTGAATGTCAAAAAAGCACTACATGAGTCTCCACGTGTCAAAGATGATAACTCACACTCGGATCTGCACCAAAATATACAGAAGTGTAGTATGAGTACCAATTGCAAAGCTGCGGGTACCCAGTTGGCATGATAGGCCGACTGGGCATATATAAAGTATAAAAGCAGTATAAAGAGGACAAGAAAGAAAAAGTTACAGAAGCAAACAGAGGAAAGCACATGAAAGCTAGCAACAAATAGAAGGCAAAGAGAATACAAGTATACTATGCTAGCAACAAAAGATATATCATAGAACACAAGCGAAAGAGTAGAGAACGCACCTGAATCCTTGCAACAACAATATATATACAGAGAGTTTAACGAACATGGCGGTATACCGATAACCTCCATAAAAGGGAAATAAGGTAAAGTAACTAAACACAATCATACTAACAATACAACTCACAAGGTAAGGGTGATAAAATAATACGCAACAAGTACTACATTAGGAGCGAGTAAACAAATCTACCTACAGTCCCAACGGGTGGAGATACACCCGAGGTACACATACACGTGTAAAAAAACACTCCGACATCCTATACTACTAGAGCGTACACTCAACAAACAGCAAACAAGCATGGAACTGTGCAAGCAATGCCTGATGTGATATGAAGTGCCAGTGGTACCGTATGCACCTCCTCTTGCGCCCGCAGGTTCAGCAGGTAGGACCCCCGGAAGGCTTTCCCCGTATACCTCTACTCCCCTGTATACCCCTCCTTCAGCACTCTTGGCCCATAACCCCTAGTCTAGATCGACAAGGTCCATGGAGGTCTCCGAGACCATATGCAACTCTCAATAGGTCTGCCCAGACTCTATCTGGGTCTAAAATCAGTAATAAAAAAATGGCTAGTGCTCCATCCCAGCCGAGCCTAGTATTGTTTCAAAATCAGAAGAAAATAGGTCGAGCATTTCGGCCCAGTCGAGTCAAGAATCAGTGTGAAAATCATCATTAAATCTCTTTTATCTCAAGAAAACCATAAAACTAATTTATATCCATTTTAAGACATTTATACTGAAAACGGGTCCTCGGGGACATGCAAGATTCTAGAAAACCACTGATAGTCAGGCCCGTGGCCTTATAGTAGTAATACTAATGTGGAAAATGCTCTTTTCATGATAATGATAATATGCTCCAATACAACCAATAGCCCAACGACTCACAATCAACCTATCGGCCCTGCACAGACTCAATCCGCTATACAACACCGATAACCAGATTATAGTGGCAAATTGATGTCTGGGACTCGTAGACATTCCCCAGATATCCCACCACCTATGGTACAGAGGCATAAGCAAAGGCCACATAGGGACGCAAAGGTAATATTATCAAACTATCTCAAATACTAAAGCCAACGGAGTAAATAAGGACGGACAAAAGGAAATCGGGTAAGGTCTAGGTGCCAACCTCGTAAACCCAACCCAAAGATGCTAAATAGTACAATTATATTCTATATATGGAAATTCTAAGGTGGGTAAGCCGTAACCTACTTGGTGTCCAACGAATAGCTGCTGAAAAGCCGTCGCCTGATCCCAAACTGCTCTGAGAAGCCCCGAATAACACTCAACTATCAAAAATATAATCTAGTCATTAATACGAAGCTAACAACACCCATAATGCTAATAATTTAGCCGGGTCAAAATCGTGGTCAAGCGTGGGCCTGTGGGCGCCATAACCCGGATATAGAAACAAAAGTTACCACAGGTTCTTGACATGTCCAGGAACACACGCTCGAAGTTTGATCCCAATTCCTGCAAGGAAAGGGCCTAAAACAGCTCGGAGATGAAGAGGGATAAAAAAAATGCGAAAACATTACATAATCAAGAACAAAAACGGAGAATTACGTACCATGGAGGGAGGAAACAAGGTCAACAAGGCAGAAAACACGCGTCTCAACAAATGATCAGACCCAAACAAGAAGCTTGTACACAACAATCAACCCCCAAGCTAGGTTAAGAACCATTAATGGATGTTTAGCCATGGTTATGGAAGAATTTGAGAAAAAGGCCTTACCAAAATTAAGAGGGAAACGATAAAATTACAAATCGACTAATTCCAATGGCTAGAAAATGATCTAGCCCAAGATTCTGGTGTGAGAGAGGGTTTAGAGTGAAAGTGGAAATGAGACAATTGCTGAAAAATTCGAGGGAACCAACTTTTATAGTGCAGGTTGTGGAGCAGCACAATCGTGGTCCCCAGGCGCGATTGCGCTGAAGCAGCAACAGGAGCACCTACACAATCATGGTGTCCAGGCGTGATAGCATTGAAGGAGAAAAGCTCCAAGGGTGTTATTGTGGTTACCCTGTGCGATCGCGCTGAGCACTGCTCAGCTGCAGAAAATCTGCAAATTTTAAAACACTTCCACAAGGGTTTCAAGCATAATCAAAACCCGATACACATAAACCAAACATTTAACTAGTGTGAAAATGACATTCCGGACTCAATGAAATTAATGAAACTTCCATATGAAGTCATTTCGATGAAATGTTGACCCAAGTCAACGCTTGCTAAAACCAACCGAACCCCCAAAATGAGCCTATCTCACCCGAGACCCGAACCAACCACCTACCTAACCCAAATTCGATATTCCAAAGCAGATGGAACTGTCGAATTTCAAATCTGATGCTCCGATCATCAAAAGTTAACCAAAGTCAAACTTTCAACACCAACTGTCCTGAAGTATTATAAAGTGAGATAGAACTATACCAAAAATTCTCAGGCCCTGACTAAAGGTCCAACTAGACTAAAATATATGCTCATGAGTTAACGGAACTGTCAAAATTCAATCCCGAGCATGCTAGCTAAGAATGTTGACTAAAGTCAACATTTTCTAAGTTAAAGCTTTAAAATAGAGAAATAGTCATAACAACGTAATGAATGGCCCAGACACCGAACCACTGGTCCCAACAAGTGATAAATGACTTAGGGCTGCTACAGGTAAGCTCTAATAGTACAAAAAAGCAAAAATGTGGGAATAACTGAAAGGGTCATTATATTATCCATTACTAAAAATGACTTTTGTCCTCAAAAGTCAAGAAATAGGAGTACCTGAAGGTTCAAACAACTATGGATACTGAGCCCACATCTCTCTCTCAGTCTCCCAAGTAGCCTCCTCAATCGGACGGTGCCTCCACTAAACCTTAACTATATAAATCTCTCTAGACCTCAATCTCCCAATATCTCTGGGTAGAATGGCTACCAGCTCCTCAACAAAGGTCAAACTCTCATCTAACTTCATTGAATCCCACAGCAACACTTGCGACTCATCTAGCACATAATGCCTCTACATAGAAACATGGAAGGCTGCGTGCCTAGCTGAGAATATAGGAGGCAAAACTAACTAATAAGCAACACTACCAGCCCTCTGAAGAATCTCAAATGACCCAATATACATGGGGCTAAAATTGCCTCACTTGCCAAATCTCATCACGTCCTTCATAGGAGACACTCAAAGAAACACCAAATTACCAACACTGAACTCTTAGGTATAAAGTCTACAATCTGCATAGCCTTTCTGGTTACTCTGGGCTGCCCAAAGTCTGTCACAAATCACCCAAACTTTGTCTAACGAATCACAAAACAATGAAGACTATCACAAATAAATCCAAGTACGGCCTAAGCACCCTGTGCATTAAGTCCATGAAAGTTGCAGGGGAATTAGTCAACCCAAAAGACATCACCAAGAATTCATAATGGCTATAACGTGTCTTTAATGGTGTCTTAGGGATGTCCTCTGCCCTAATCATCAACTGGTTGTAGCCTAACCTTAAATATATCTTAGACAACATTACTGAACCCTGGAGCTGATCAAACAAGTCATCTATAAGCGATATTAGATACCTATTCTTTATAGTCTCCTTATTCAGCTATCGATAATCAATACACATCCGCATTGAACAATCTTTCATCTTCATAAATAGAACTGGAGCTCCCCAAGGTAACACACTCGGCCTAATGAATTCCTTAGATAACCATTCATGAAGCTGAACCTTAAGCTCCCTGAAATGGTAGGAATAGGGTCAACTATGCTTATTCGCGCTCTTAGCTATTTATTTCCCGGGGGGGGGGGGGGGGTTAAAGTAAAAGTAATGATTGTAATGAAGATTCAAAAAAGTTACAAAGTAATAATTTTCAAGTGTTATAATCAAAATGAGATATGCGACTAGGGCAGTGTTCCCCATGAGATCATAACACAGTGAGGCATCGTACCAGTAATCTAGTCTAGTCCTATGCATGTAAGATCGGTAAGTTAGGTTCTCCTAACCGGATGGTTACCAAAATAGAAGAATGTCACCACTTAACTTGGTCTGTCTATGGGCGTTTGCTTTGATAACCTTTACCAGTGATCCCAGATTAACTTTCCCTGAGCAAGTTCAAGCTAATTAGGTGAGGCTTGGTAGCCTCAAATCTCCGTTGTGTTATCCCCTTTCCCATTTGTTACCCCTTTGGTCAAACAAGTAGGAATATGGTGAGTTCTAACATTAGCTACCATTAAAAAGCAATCAAAACAAGAGGAAGAACAATACATGCATGACCACCTCCCTAGGATTACTAAGTACTTTGCCTACTTTGATAACTTTCATGGTTCCCAAAAATCACTACACGAGTCTCCACGTATCAACGTCGATAACTCGCGATCTTCACCAAAACATACAAAAGTGTAGTATGAGTACCAATTGCAAAGTTGCGGGTACTCGGTAGGCATCATAAGTTGACTGGGCATATATAAAGAATAAAAGCAGTATAAAGAGGACAAGAAAGAAGAAGTTACATAAGGAAATAGAGGAAAGCACACGAAAGCTAGCAACAGATACAAGGCAAAAAGAATACAAGTATAGTATGCTAGCCATAGTAGATATATCAGAGAACACATTCAAAAGAGTAGAGAACGCACCTGGATCCTTGCAACAACAATATATATACAGAGAGTTTAATAAACATGGTGGTATAACAGTAACCTCCATAAAAGGGAAAGAAGGAAAAGCAACTAAACATAATCATAATAACAATACAACTAACAAGGTAAAGATGATAGAACACTAAGCAACAAGTACTACAATAGGAGCGAGTAAACAAATCTACCTACAGTCCCAATGGGTGCCCATACACCCGAGGAACGCATACAAGTGAAAACAAACCCTCTGATATCCTATACTACGAGAGCGTACACTCAACAAACAGCAAACAAGGGTGGAACCATGCAAACTATGCATGATGTGATATGAAGTGTCAGTGGTACCATATGCACCTCCTCCAGCGCACGTAGGCCCAGCAGGTAGGACCCATAGAAGGCTTCCCCCGTATACCTCAACTCCTCCGTATACCCCTCCTCCGGCACTCTCAGCCCCTAGCCCCTAGTCTGGATCGACAAGGTCCATGGAGGTCTCCGAGACCATATTCAAATCTCAATATGTGTGCCCAGATGCCATCCGGGTCTACCATTAGTAATAAAAAATGTCTAGTGCTCCGGCCCAGCCGAGCCTAGTATCATTTCAAAATCAGAAAAAAATAGGTCTAGCACTCTGGCTCAGTAGAGTCTAGAATCAGTGTGAAGATCATCATTTAATCTCTTTTATCTCAAGAAAATCATAAAACCAGTTTAAATCCATTTTAAGCCTTATATACTGAAAACGGGTCCTCGAGGCAATGATAGATTCTAGAAAACCAGTGATAGTAAGGCCCGTCGCCTTGTAGTAGTAAAACCAATGTGGAAAAACACTGTTCATGATAATGATAATATGCTCGAACACAACCAATAGCCCAACGACTCACAATCAACCTATCGGCCCTGCACAAGCTCAATACGCTATACAACAAAGATAACCAGATTAAAATCGCAAATTGCTATCTGGGACTCACGGACATTCCCCAGATATCCCACCACCTATGGTCCAGAGGCATAAGAAAAGGGCACATAGGGTCGCAAGGGCAATATTATCAAACTATCTAAAATACTAAAGGCAATAGAGTAAATAAGGATAGACAGAAGGAAAACGGATAAGGTCTTTGGTGCTAACCTAGTAAACCTAACCCAAAGATGCTAAATAGTACAATTATATTCTATATACACAAAGTCTAAGGTGGGTAAGCCGTAACCTACGCGGCGTCCGACGAATAACTACTGAAAAGCCGTCGCTCGAGCCCAAACCACTCTGAAAAGCCCCGAATAACACTCAACTATCAAAAATATAATCTACTAGTTAATACGAAGCTAACAACACCTATAATGCTAATTATTTAACCGGGTCAAAATTTGGGTCAAGAGCGGGCCCATGGGCCCCACAACCCTGATCTAGAAATAAAAGTTACCACAGGTTTTTGACATGGCCAGGAACACATACTCAAAGTTTGAGCCCAATTCGAGCAAGGAAATGGCCCAAAATAGCCCAGAGATAAAGAGGGATAAAAAAAATGCGAAAACTTTACATAATCAAGAACAAAAACAAAGAATTACGTACCATGGAGGGAGGAACAAGGTTAACAAGGCAAAACACGCATCTCAACAAATGATCAGACCCAAACAAGCAACTAATACACAAGAATCAACCCCCAAGCTAGGTTAAGAACCATTAATGGAAATTTAGCCATGGTTATGGAAGAATTGGAGAAGAAGGTCTTACCAAAATGAAGAGGGAAACGATAAAATCACAAATTGACAAATTCCCATGGCTAGGAAATGATCTAGACCGATATTCTGGTGTGAGAGAGGGTTTAGAGTGAAAGGGGAAATGAGAAAATGGCTGAAAAATTCAAGGGAACCAACTTTTATAGTACAGGTTGCAGAGCACGATCGCAGTCCCCAGGCGCAATTGCACTGAAGGAGCAACACAAGCACCTACACGATGGTGGTGCCCAGGCGTGATAGCGCTAAAGGAGGAAAGCACCAAGGGCATTATCACGGTGACCCTACGCGATCGCGCTGAGCACTACTCAGCTGCAGAAAATCTATAATTTTGGGAACACTTCCACAGGGGTTCCAGGGATAATAAAAACCCGATACATGCAAACCAAAATGTAACTAGAGTAAAAATGACGTTCTAGACTCAATGAAATTGATGAAACTTCCATATGAGGTCGTTTCAATGAAATGTTGACCCAAGTCAACACTTGCTTAAACCAACCGAACCCTCAAAATGAGCCCATCACACTCGGGATATGAACCAACCACCTACCTAACCCAAACTCGATATTTCAAAGCTGATGGACCTATCAAATTTCAAATCTGATGCTCCGATCATCAAAAGTTGACCAAAGTCAAACTTCCAACACCAACTGGCCTGAAATATTTAAAAGTGAGATAGAACTATACCAAAAGTTCTCAGGCCCCGACTAAAGGTCCAACTAGACTAAAATCTATGCTCTGGAGTTAACAGAACTGTCAAAATTCAATCCTGAGCATGCTAGCTAAGAATGTTGACTAAAGTCAACATTACAGAACCACCGATCCTAGCAAGTCATAAATGACTTGGGACCACTACAGGTAAGCTCTAATAGTACAAAGAAAGCAAAAACACGAGAGTGACCGAAAAGGTCATTACATTATCCATTACTAAAAATGACTTTTGTCCTCGAAAGTTAAGGAAAAGGAGTACCTGAATGCTGAAACAACTACGGATACTGAGCCCGCATCTCTCTCTTAGTCTCCCAAGTAGCCTTCTCGACCGGATGGTGCCTCCACTAAACCTTAACCATATGAATCTCTCTAGACAATAATCTCCTGACATCTCTGGCTAGAAAGGCTACCAGCTCCTCAACAAAGGTCAAACTTTCATCTAACTTCACTAAATCCCACAACAAGACATGCGACTCATCTGACACATAACTCCTCAATATAGATACTTGAAAGACTAAGTGCATAGCTGAGAACATAAGAGGGGCTAAGCTTGCCTCGTCTGCCAAATCTCATCATGTCCTTCATGTGCGACACTCGAAGAAACACCAAATCACCAACACTGAACTCTTAGTACAAAGTCTACAATATGCATATCTCTTCTATCTACTCTGGGCTGCCCGAAGTCTGTCCTAAATCACCTAGACTTTGTCTAATGAATCATGAAGCAATGAAGACTATCACAAACAAATCCAAGTACGGACTGAGCACCGTGTGCATCAAGTCCATGAAAGCTTTGTGGGCATAAGCCAACCCAAAAGACATCACCAAAAACTCATTATGGCTATAATGTGTCTTGAATTGTGTCTTAGGGATGTCCTCCGCCCTAATCCTCAACTAGTGGTAGCCTAACCTTAATCTTAGAGATGTCCTCCGCCCTAATCATTAGTGCAAATGGCGCATATGGCATGACTACTTGAGAGACAAAATACATAGAGGGAGGGCATACCTTTAAATCATCAACATCCACCTAAAGTGATGCTATCTACTCTTTCATATTTGTAAGTTTAGCTGTGCCCATTTCATCTAAATTTTCATTGATCCTCTCTTCCATCGAATTAATTCAGCCATGCACATCAGCAAAAATGGTGTTATGGCTCTCTGTATAGAGGCATCAACAATGGTCTAAAACTGTTCAGTGAACTGTGTCATCTACTTCTGTAGTTTTATTGTAGTCTAAATAGTATTTGAGAAATTTTCCAGATGAAAGGCATAGACTGAGGTCGGATCCTCCATTGGAGGTGCAACAAAATTAGAAGGAGCTGGTAGAGTTTCTGGAAAAGAGATGTAAAACCCAAAAGGAGTCAACAACTGGTTACTGCGAGGGCATCTGGAAGTAATTGCAACTTGTTTCCTTCCAGATGGAGTCATTTGGGGTGGGCATAGCCTCAAGGAAAGGTGCAACTTCTGGTGGTAGCACAAAAGCATCATAAATGGTGCGGGGTTCAGTTGATTCAGCGTACTACCAAGGCCCATAGTTTTTCTATCATCTTTGGACCTCTCAAGATGATGGGTCCGGATAGCACTCTCTCCACGAGAAATACGCGAATACTTTGGAACACTAGCATCTTCACATATCTCATTTAGGAGACACGGGAAAGGGTATGAGGAAGTGATCTTTGTGACCCTATCTCGAATCTCCTCAGCTATGATCTTCCTAATATTAAACTTGTATTTAGATAAAAATCTAGCTACAAGAACTGCCCTATCAATTGTCAGCTAAATATCTCCACTAGTTGACATAAGCCGAAATCAAATAATAGCCCACCAAAATTTTACCTCGAAGGTCACAGAAGCCTTGTTGATCTGAGGCTTGTCCTGATACATCCACTTTGGAGTCCAGTATTTGTTTGAACCTCTATCAACCACTTAGTTTAGTAAGTCTCATTTTTATACCAGTGGTCATATTCTGACGTGTTAGAGGGTCCAACATAATTGAGACCATAGAGAAATCTGTTGATGGTTTTGGCCAAGATGTTTATAGGTACACCTCGCACATAGATGCTCTCAAGAGTGGGAAAATCTGATGCTTTCTGACCCTTCCAACATCGTCTCTCCTGGATTGCCTGATAATTAGCAAAGAACTCCCTCATAATGGCCGGCTAATAGTCGGGGAGTGTCTTGCTAGTCTAGCCCAAGTTATAGTGTCGGAAGTAATCCTTAATCTTAGGGAAGTCTTTCATCTTGAAAGAGTCTATCCTCTACTCTTCAGTAATAGGGCATCTCATGTTCCCCATAACCATTATCCTGAGTCCGTAGTCAAATATGTTCTGCGAACCATTCATAGTACATCTCGCTTTTTATCATAATTGGACATCTTTGGATGTGAGAACTAGTGATATCTTGAGAGCTTTGGGAGTAGGTGGGGTCATCTCCTTTTATGGAGTGGTGCTTTCTGTGTCGGCCTCATAACCACCCTCTGCAACCTTGCCAGAACTTGACTGTGATGCATCCTCTAAACCAGACTTCATTTCTTTGCCACTTTAAACTTGGATGGTAGAGTCTTGTCCTCCCTTTGTCGGTGGAGGAGCAGTGTCGCTTTCCTTGTATGAGCTGGCTAAGCCGGAAGATAACTCTTTCCCTTCTCAGACTGAGGGGAAGTCTATTCTAATTCTTGCTCTTGCTCGGGTGCATCATCTTCTCCCTTTTCAAAATAGGAAAAAGATGACATCACCAACTTCCTCTTTGTCATTCGAACAAGGGGGAGGTTGTCTGAGTCAGTCTTCTCGCCTTCCGAATCAGATTGATCCTTCATATGAGTAGTGATGGCTCTATCCTTTGTTTTCTGAGGTTCCCCTAATCGTAATGGAGTTGGTGGTGGTATTTAGTACCTACAGGTGAACTACATTAGTAAAATAATCCAAAAATGAAAAAACAAAGACTTGAAAAAAAAGTTAGAATTTTATACACAATTTAGCCTCTCACAGGCGTGAGAGGTCCAACGTCCCATAGGAATGGGCGTCGAAATGAGAAAGTGGGTTTTAAGGACAAATTTTCCTCCCACAGTGTCCTACCACATGCATGGGGGATGCAATGTCCCATCGAGCTCGAGCGTCGAAATAGGATAGTGGCCTTTTCAGGACTTGCTCCACTCCTATGCCATATTTTGACGCCCATCATACCTCCGATGTCCCATTAGCTTTGCCCGTGGGATCATATCAACACAAAATATCCCTCCCTATTTCTTTAGTTTCACAATTTTCACCTCACCCAAACAAAAATCATACACAATTATAACCACAATTCCAACACACCATTACACAAATAACTAAACCATAGTTCCATTTTTTATCCAACTACATTCACACAAATACACACATATGCATAGTTTGAGCCTAGGGTTCGCCAATATCACTTAAGAAACAACATGATCTCACTTAATTATGAACCCATATACACTAAAATACCAAGAAATAATTGAAACCATGAGAAGGAAAAACTTACTCTTAGCTTGCACAATATATTTGAAAAACGATTCTTGGGTCCTTGTACAAACTTGCCTAGTGCGCCTTTGTGATTGCTCTATGTATATAGGGAAGTGAGAGAGTGATTTGCGTTTGTGAGAAGTGTAGAAGGGATGTGATCATGGGTGAAAGACGTGAATAGAGTGAGGGAGTTTAGAGTGGAGGGAGTTTTGGTGTTTGATTGTATTTGACCTTAATTGAATGAGTTCAAATCCCATTGAAATGCGGGTGAAGGGGACAGGGGAATCTGGGTCGGTTCAGGTAGGCTCAAACAAAATTTTTTTGAAAATTATTGACCAGTTGACCGACCCAGACAATGGGCTATTGCGATGCCCATGGGGCACACGATGTCCCGTCACACAATTACTTACCTGGGCATGACAGGCCTAATTCACACACCCTTTGGACCTGCGATGGCCCGTCATATTGGGACGTGGGAATAGAACAATGGGTTTTTCCTTGTGTTTGCTGGTAGCACTTCCGTTTCCCCTGCCCGTCAGGGTTGCAACGGCCTATCGCGACTGGTCTTGGAAATGGACCAGTGACTTTTTATTTGAGCTTCCAACTAGCACGCCCATTTTCCATGGGCTAGGGACTTGCGACGTACCATAAATTATGCCCGTAGGAACCCTTTTCTATAGATTTCTCCTTCACTTAGTTTCACCAACTCTTGCAGACTTGAAAAAATGTTAGTTCATGGGTTGCCTCCTATATAATGCCTGATTTAACATCACAGCACGACGTAGATCACTTGACTACTCAGACTTCATCAAGTTTCCTTCATGGGTTACTTGCCATGCAGTGCCTGATTTAACATAACGGCACGATGCATGACACTTGGTTAATATGACTTCACCAAGCTCCCAAGCTTCTACCACTTTGATTTCTTCAGTATCTTCCAAATAGGCTTTGACACGCTGTCCATTAACCTTGAACCGCTTGCTGTCACGGTTCTCAAGCTCTATAGCACCATGTTGGGATACTTGCACCACTCAAAATGTCCCCATCCACTTAGACTTAAGCTTGCCTGGCAATAAGTGCAATTTTGAATTATAGAGTAGGCCCAACTCACCCCACTGAAAATCTTTCTTCTCAATCCTCCGGCCATGGTATATCTTCATATTCTCCTTGTATAGAGCTGAACTCTCATATGCATTCAGGAAAAACTCATTAATTTTATTTAATTAGCCAAGCCGCTGATATGATGCAGCACACCAGTCTAGGTTCAGCTTCTTAAGCTCCCACATGGCCTTATGATCAAGCTCCACTAGATAATGACACGCTTTTCCAAACACAAGCTTATAGGGTGAAATACCTATAGGGGTCTTGTAGGCTATTTGATATGCCCATAGGGAATCATCAAGCTTCCTGGACCAATCTGTTCTGTGCACATTCACAATTTTTGCAAGGATGGATTTTTATCTCCCGATTTGAGACCTCTATTTGTCCACCCGTCTGCGGATGATAAGATGTCTCCAAACTCCGCACACCATATTTCTCAAGTAGAGCCTTGAACATGTTATTACAAAAATGAGACCCTACATCGCTGATAATCGCCCGCGGTGTGCCGAATCTATAGAAGATATTCCATTTCAAGAATGTTGTGACACTCTTTCCTTCATTGTTGGGAAGCGCTACCGCCTCCACCCATTTTGACACATAGTCTATATCAACCAATATATACCTCATACCATTCAAAATCACAAAAGGACCCGTGAAATCGATTCCCCATACATCAAATAATTCAATCACTAGGATAAGAGTAAGAGGAAGCTCATGCTTCCTTGAGATTCCTCTTTCATTTTGGCATCGATTACAAGCCCTCGCATACTCATGAGCATCCTTGTGTAGGGTAGGCCAATAGTAACCACATTGAAATATCTTGTGGGCTGTACTGCTGCCACCATGATGTCCTCCTACAGGAGATGAATGGAACACCTCAACTATATCTTCCATCTCTGTCTTAGATATACATCTACAAATGATGGTGTCACCACACACTCGGAACAAATAAGGCTCTTCCCAAAAAAACTTCTTCACATCAAACATGAACTTCCTTCGCTGTTGTATGGTCAGATCCAGAAGAATTACATCACTTGCTAAGTAGTTATAAATATCTGCGTACCATGGGATCAAATTCTGAGAAGCAGCCAAAACCTGTTCATCTGGGAAAGCATCATCAATCTCAAGCTCATCTTTCAGCTGCAACATAGCCTTATCTTCAAGTCTGGACATGTGATCAGCCACCTGATTTTCAGTACCTTTGCAATCCTTAACTTCAAAGTCAAATTCTTATAATAGTAGCACCCAACGAATCAACCTAGGCTTTGCATCCTTTTTTGCTATAAGATACCTAAGAGCTGCATGGTTTGTGTGGACAATCACCTTGGTGCCAAGCAAGTAAGATCTGAACTTCTCAAATGCAAACACCACAGCTAGCAGCTCCTGTTCAGTCATAGTATAGTTCTTTTAAGTAGGGTTCAGTGCTTTACTAGCATTGTAAATCGGGTGAAGAATCTTCTTTCATCTCTAGCCTAGGACTGCTCCTAGCGCTACTCCACTAGAATCATACATCACCTCAAATGGTTCAGACCAATCAAGCGCAACAATAATGGGGGTTGAGATTAGCTGCAACTTTAGGCATTCAAATGCCTTTAAACACGTCTCATCCAATACAAACTTCACATCCTTCTCTAATAGTTTGCATGATAGATGTGCAATTTTAGAAAAGTTCTTTATAGACCTGCAATAGAACCCAATATGCCCTAAGAAACTTCAAATACCCTTCACTAAAATAGGAGGAGGCAATTTTTCAATCACCTCTATCTTGGCCTTGTCAACCTCAATCCCCTTTTTAGAAATCCGGTAGCCTAACACAATACCTTTATTGACCATAAAATGGCACTTCTCCAAGTTTAGTACCAAGTTGAACTCTTCACATCTTTGCAGCACACAACTCAGATGGGATAAGCAATCATCAAATGAATTACCAACAACAGAGAAATCATCCATCAATACCTCAATAGTTTGTTCCACCATGTCAGAAAAGATTGACATCATACATCTCAGAAAGGTTGCTGGTGCATTACATAATCCAAATGACATCCTCATTAAAGTGAATGTCCCATATGGGCAAGTGAAGGTTGTCTTCTTTTGGTCTTCAGGAGCAATAGAAATCTGATTATATCATGTGTAACCATCAAGAAAATAGTACCATCCTCTACCAGCAAAATTGTCTTAACATCTGATCCATTAATGGCATTGAAAAATGATACTTCTTAGTCCATATGTTTAGCTTTCTGTAATCCATGCAAACACGTTAGCCTATAACTGGTCTCATGGGAATGATCTCATTCTTAGAATTGGGAACCACAGTAATTCTTCCTTTTTTTGACACACACTGAACTCGGCTCATACACTTGTTGTCCGCAATAGGGTAAACCATGCATGCATCCAGCCACTTGATGATCTCCCTCTTGATAACTTCTTTCATAGGCTGATTCAGCTTACGCTGATGCTCAATACTCGAAACAAAATTTGGCTCAAGCTAAATTTTATGCATGCATATGCCTGGTGGGATACCAATTATGTCATCAATAGACCAACCAATGGCCCTTTTGAACCTCTACAGTACAGACCCAAGTTAACTTGCCCTTTTCCTAAGTCAGGTGCAATAATCACAGGAAAAGTGTTGTTGGCTCCCAAGAAAACATAACGCAAGTGTGATGAAAGTTCTTTGAGCTCCAAGACTAGAGGCTCTTCAATAGATTGTATGTCTAGTCGGGTTGCTCTATTCTACAAGTCCAGATCAATATTCTTTGGAGTATAAGTGTAATAAAACATAACAGCAAGTGCCTCCACCATGTCATCATACTCATCAATGTCATCTCCATCAAAGTTCATGATCACGGTGGCCAGTACTTCAACACCAAGTCTCTCCTCGACTGAGACTGATAACTTCTCTTCATCTACAACATCAATGACTGAGACCCCCTGCATTTCATCATGGGGCTTCAAAGAATGGCATAGGTTAAAAGTAACTTCCTCATCATTTAGCCTAAATTTCATATGCCCTATCACCAAGTCAACTAAAGCAGGCCACGTGGCAAGGAATGGTCGCCCCAAGATGATGGGGATCTCAAAATCTACCTCACAGTCTAGAATTACAAAGTCCACTAGGAAAATAAAGGACTCCGCTTTCACAAGCACATCATATAAGATATCCATTGGCCTCTTCATAGTGCAATTTGTCATTAATAGCCGCATTATCATTAGTATAGGGGCTTCTAAGCCTAACTATCCCAATACTACTAATGGAATTAAATTAATGCTCTCACCCAAGTCACATAGCACCTTGGCAAAATAGAATCCCCCAATCGTGTATAGAATAGTGAAGGCTCCAAGATCCTCTCTTTTCTGCACAAGAGAACGGGAAGCGATTGGAATACAATGGTGTAAATTATCTACCGGCTCAAAACTGAAAGTTCTCTTCTTTGTCACCAAGTACTTCATGAACTTTGCATAACTAGGCATCTGCTCTAGAGCCTCAACCAAATAAATATTAATTGAAAACTACTTCAACATAAAGATGAATTTTCTATACTTTCTTTCTTCAGCCTTCTTGGCTAGTCTTTGTGGGAAAGGAGAAGGAGGTCTAGGCATTGGTTTTACAACTTCAGTAACCTCCTTTTCCTTCCTCTTGGTCTCATTTGGCTCTTTTACCAATTTGCTTTCCTCATCACCCTTTACCTCAGACTCAACCACAACTTTAACTTTATCATTTGTAGGCTAAGTTTGCTCTTAAACGATGGGTATAGCAGGGTCAACAGTATTCCTTCCACTTTGAGTACTTACCACAGTGCAATGTCTATCATTCTTTAGATTCTAAACTGTATCACTTGGAAGAGTACCCTTTTGATGCTGATTTAGGGTTGTAGACATTTGGTTCATCTGCGTCTCAATCTACTTTATATGGCGACTGCATGTGACTCTACCTTTTGACTCATACCTGAGATGTCAGCACATATCTTCTTCAAGTTACCATCAATAGACTCAACTTTTTGTTACACTTTGGCTAACATCTCCTTGATAGTTGGTTGTTCGGGTGTTGTTTCACAGTTTCCAGAAGGGATGTACAGGCCGCTTCTATCATTCTTGTATCCATCCCTCTTGATCCAGTCACCATACCTGTCTCTACCTCTACTCCTTTCTCTATATACATACCGGTTATAGTTGTCATCTCTATCTCTATTATTATCCCAATCTCTATTTTGACCTTGGTTTCCCCGGAAACCCGCCACTTGATCATTCAGATAATTCACTTCTTCATAAGATTCATGCCCATCTTATCTTGGTGCCTTTCCTTGTGAACCAATCATTCACCTTTTCTTCTCCATTATTAAGGATTTGCTTTGTGATCAGATCAATACTTGTCTTCATTCCAGCAACATCCTGTCTCAACTCCTGTAACTCCTGCTGGTCTAAAGATTTACCAACAGCATAAGTTCCTACTGCACTCTCACAGTCTCTCATATTCTAGGTCCTGTTCATCTTGGTGACTTTATCAAGCATTTTAGATACTTCTGCAAAAGTGTTTTCCATGAAAACTACTTTAGTAACTGTATCAGCAATTACCTTAGTATTTCTGTTCAGTGCTCTATAGAAAATCTCCATTTAATGATCCGTAGGGATTCCATGATTTGGCTCCTATTTCATCCTCTTATTGAGCCTAAGCCAGGTCTCATACAGTGCCTCTGTGCTCAACTGCTTAAAGTTATATATCTCATGTTAGAGCTGCAATATCATTGATAGAGGGAAAAACCTCTCCATAAACTGACTCTTCAGTTCCCTCCATGTAAATATTGAAGCATCAGGAAGCTCAGTAAGACACAATGTCACCTCTCCAGTCAAAGAAAATGGGAACAGCCACAACCTGATAGCATCTTGGTCTACCCCTGGTGGGTTGTATGCCTTGCAGATTCCCACAAATTTAACCAAGTGTAAATTTGCATTGTCTGTGGGCTTGCCAGAAAATAATCCTTTCAGGTTCAGAATCTGGATCATAGTTCTACTAATGTCAAACTTTTTACCATCGGGTAGTGGTGGAAATACTATGGGGCTTGTTGTCCCTGCATCATTGATATCATCATTATCATCATCATTGTAGAGAGGGATGTGTTGGGGTGGTTGAATTTGGAGGCCTCTTCCCCCTTTTTGTGTAATGGGATCTTGAGGCACATTGTGTCGAGTTGCCTTGTCTCTCGCAGCTTGAGCATTTAGTGCAACTTGATGAGCACCATCTTTCCTTGCTTGCCTTGCATGTTCAGCAGTAGCATTTTGATTTGCTAGGTCTGCACCAACCTGAATATCTTGCATGATTTACACCTCTTTGTCTGCCTGCTTTTGTTGTTCTTCGGCTAATATCCGGGTTGTGGCCTCTTTAGGTATCTCAAAAATACCCTCCTTAACCATGTTTCTCAGAGTTCGTGGGAGTTCGAGATCAAATAAAATAAGGGGATTGCCTTGACTCCTAGTATTGTGTATGCACACAAGTGTGCAACCTGTGAATCAAAAACAAAAACAACAAGAAAAGTAAAATAAGGAAATAAGGACTAATAGTGAAATAAACACAATCTCTCTTAATCCTAAATCGTATTCCCCAGCAACGGTGCCAATATTTGATATGCCCAAATTACACCTCCAAAAGAATCATAAAGCGGTTGATATTCAAATATAGAACCCAATGAAGGTTGGGGTCGATGTAATGACCCTTCCGGTTATTTCCACGTATACGTTTTCCTTGAACCGTTAGAGTTTATTTGTAGTGGCCCCAAGTCACTTAAGGCTCGTCAGGACTGGTATTTCAGTGTCGGGTCCTTTTGTTTGGTCGCATTATAAGTTTTGAAGACAAGTAAGTCAGCAAAAGTTATCGTAAGTTCCTTTAATAAATTTTCTGAACTTTGGGTAAAATGTCTCGGGGCTCTTATCTCAATATATAAAGAGTTAGAAGTGCCACAAAATACCAAATCGAAGGTCTACGAGTCTAGTTTCCAACGCACAAAACCTCACGTCCAACTGATCTTGGAGTAAAAAGTTATGACTGTTTTACCGCGGACTGTCTGGCAGAAACCGGGTTGCGAACCGGGTTGCGAATCGGGTCGGGTCAAACTCGATTTAAGCCTCAACTTCACGTTTTAAAATGCCATTTCAGTTCCGAAACAGTGAGAAAATATAAGGGAGGGTTCCAAGAGAGTTCTTTAGTATCTAAATCGTGCGATGGTGAGTTGCAAACTTAAATTTAAGAATTTTATTTAACATCGCGTGTATTTGAAAATATTTTATTTAAAAGTTGAATTTGGTAAAAATTATATTATTATTACCTTTTCAAAATATTTTAAAGGTTTATGAAAAATATTTTTATTACGATATAATTGTATATGTATTTATTTTATAAGGTTTTTATACATTGTAATATTTTAACAGAAATAGTAAATTTAGTTATGCTGAAAATTATTATTATAATATAGTAGGTTTTGTTTGAAATAATTTTCTATGAATTATGGTATATTTAAAATATTATATTTATTTTACCACAAATTTATTCAATACCCGAATATATTCATAACGAGATAAAATTAATTTTGGCTTACCAGTTCCACGTGGAACTTACAGCAAGGTAAGCATACATGGTTGGCATCAATTACTTTTAAAACTTGACACCTAGCAATCCATAATTGCTAAATTAATTTGTCCTTATCCATTTTGGTAATAAATGAATTTCATTCCATTCCTTTTGCATTGATATAAAATGCCTCTATATAGGCAACAATCCTGCACATACGTGCTTTTCAAGGGAAAAAGGGGAAAATGAATGAATTTAGTAGGAAAATATTTTAACACAGTATAAGATCTCTGAAAGAAAATCGGCTATTTACGTCAAGTTATTCAATCCCGAATCCGTGTTTGATTTCGTGTTGGAGGTTGTTCAAGCTTGTCATCGGACGACAGGTAGGTTACTGTTTATTTTCCCTAGACTCCGCATATATAGAATAAAATTGTATTAATGGGAATCCTGGGGTTGGTTTATTAGGTTGGTACCACAGATCTCGACCACTTTATTCATGTCCGCCTACTTTTGTTCCTCCGTTGCTTGTAGTATTTGCCGATATATTTTATTTATCCTTGTGGTCCTGTGAGGCCTTGTTGACTCTGGAACATAGAAGGTGGGATTTGGGGAATGTTCGCGAGTCCCGGGCATAGAATTATCCTTCTAGGCTGGTTATGCTTGCTGAGTAGTTGTGGGCCTGTGCAGGGTCGATAGGTTGATTGTCAGCTGCTGGGCAGCTATTGTGTTTGATCATACCATTTTCATGCATATAAAGAGATTTTATACATGTTTTACTACGGTTTGGGCTTCGGGCCTACTGGCACCATTTTCTAAACCTTGCATGGCCTGGGGGGGGTTGATGGAAATAATTTGGAAATGGTTTGATTTAACTTGTGAGTATTCTTGGGTAAAAGAAAGTAAAATTATGTTTTAAATCATCAGTTTTACGATTAACGCTAGACTCGGCAGGGCCAGGGTGCTAGTTGAGTTTTCTTGTTACTTGAGATGATTTTTTTAGCCTCGGTCGGACCGAGCACCTGAGATGACTTTCTACTGTTTAGACCCGGTTATGCCCGGGCACCCTTGGAGGGTTTTTTGAGATATTTTCCTACTACTTTAGTCCTGGACAGGGTCTGGGCATGCATATTCGAGACTGGGTCTCTATCTTGATACCTGACTTGCTTCCGGACGACATGTTTTGATACTGAGTTTTAGTATGGGGTCTGGGACCTCCATGGACCTTGCCATCCGGGCCAGGGGCTGCGGGCTGCGTTTGCCGGTGGAAGGGTATACGGTGGAGTAGAGGTATACGGTCAATGTCTTTCCATGAAACCTACCTGCTGCGCCGGATCGGTGCCGGAGGAGGTACATACAGAGATACCATTTAACTTGAGATCTTCATGCATCATATCATTTATTGTTTGAGGCTCCACCCTTGTTTGTTGTTTGTTGGTTGTACACTCCGGTAGTATGGGATGCCGGAGGGTTTGTTTTTACTTGTTTGTGTTCCTCGGTTGTATGGGCGGCCGGGGGACTGTAGGTAGACTTTTGCTATTTACTTACAGAATTATTCTCTATTATGGATAAGTATGAGATTGGTTACTGCTAGACTGTTAGTTTCTGGATTTGAGATTGATATGATTAGTTGAGTTTGATTCATGTATCTGAGCATGCCTATCATTACTCTTTCTCTCTTCTTCATACACTTGAGGTTACCGGTATACCATCCATTTCGTAAACTTATTATGTATACACTGTTATTGCAAGGACCCCAGGTGCGTTACTCCTTACTTTCACCTGTACCTATGGTGTGTATATTCTGCTTACTGGCCTCACATGTGGTTCTGTTGATTTCCCTTTGGGCTAGTTCCTGTGTACCTTTCGTTGATTTCTGGGACTGCTTGCTTCTATTCTGTCTATTACTACGCTTTTATCTTATATGTGCCCAGTCGGCCTATGATACCTACTGGGTACCTTATGCTTCGCATTTGGTGCTCACCCCTACCCCCCTGCATCTTTGGGTGCAGATCCTGGCGTGGGCCATCACCGTTAGATCGCTGTGATTCGTGCTTGGAGATCTGTTGGGGACTACTTCAGACTGAGGGTGAGCTTTTGGCGATCGGAGCTTAGCTTTAGTTTATCTTTTGCTTCATGTACTCTATTACCATTCAGATACATCTGTATATATTGTTTTGGGTCGTTTGCACTTCATGTATGTAGTTTCGGCTCTATACTATGATACCAGGTCTTGGGGTTTGGTTTAGTTTCCGCATATGTTTATATTTATAGTCCTTTTATCTGTTCTCTTCGTCTTGTTCTTTTATTTGTTAGATAGTATCCCATTACTAACTGTTCTGGGCTACAGGGATTGGTTCACCTACCGGGGGTTGTAGGTGCCATCATGACCGAGAAATTGGGTCGTGACAACTTGGTATCAGAGCTTTAGGTTCACCGGTGTCATCAGTATAGGAGCCAATGTCTAGTAGAGTCCTGCGGATCGGGGAGGAGACGTCCGTACTCAATCTTTGGGAGGCTACAATGACATTTTAGGAAATTTGACTCTTTCATTGCTTCTGTGTCGTGCGTGGAACCCTTGAAGTTTCTGGAAATCTGATTTGTTCTACTTCATCCTTCCGCAGATGGTTCGTACGAGATCATCGGCATCATGCGGAGATGAGCCTCCCACTCCAGCGCCAGCTCCAGCGCTAGCTCCAGCACCAGCTCCAGTGTCCACTTCTGTGCCAGCTCCAGCCGCAGCTCAGTCTCCAGATATTCGGGGATTACTATTACATCTTTTGGGTGTGACTGGAGAGTGGCCTTCTGAGGTAGCGCAAACATCCGCTCAGGGGGTAGCCCTGGGTGCACAGAGCTTAGGAGCGAAGCCGGCTACTATGGCTCCCAGTGCGGAGGTCATTCCGGTTCCATCTGTTGCACAACCTCTTGCTCCTCGCCCAGTTATGACAGAGTCAGAGCAGAAGGCGTTGGGTAGGTTTTTGAGGTTAGCACCTCCGAGGTTTGCTGGTACTTCTGGACAGGATCCACATGACTTTATTACTACCTGTGAGGAGATGTTGCATTATTTGGGTTTATTGGAGACTCATGGGGTTGGTTATACTACCTATCAGTTGGAGGGCCCAGCGAAGTTATGGTGGAGGGCCCAGGTTGCTTGTAGACCACCGACGTCACCTCCTTTGACCTGGTCTGAGTTTTATGAGGCCTTTATGGCCAAGTTCCTACCTCAGAGTGATCGGGAGCATCGCAGGGAGCAGTTTACTCACCTTGTGCAGGGGTCTACGACTATCTCGGAGTATGAGACCCATTTTCATCAGCTAGCACCGTTCAGAGCTATGATCATTCCTACCGAGACAGATAGGATTTGCAGATTTGTATGGGGTTTGAGGCCAGAGATCAGGCAGCCAGCTGAGATATTTATTGCCAGTGGTCGGTCATTCCAGGCTATTGTAGACTATGCCCGCACTGTGGAGGACTTACATCGACATGATCAGGGGTCTAGAGATAAGAGGCCTCGACATCAGGGTGTTTATAGTGGTTCCAGATATGGTGGTAGAGGTCCTGGCCAGTGGAGCCAGAGTTATCAGCCACAGCAGTACCAGGGTCAGTCCAGCCGACCGATTCAGGCTTCCCTTCAGACTTTTGGTAGTGCCCAGTTTGAGCAGGGTCAGAGCAGCCATCAGGGCTATAGCGGCCAGTCTTCGAGGGGTATAGTTTCTGGGGCATCAGGTCGCGGTGGTCATACGGGATCTGCTGGTTCATCTTGACTGAGTAGGCCGTCAGGGGCTTGCTGTACTTGTGGTGCGATTGGTCATTTTGCTAGAGATTGCCCTCAGCAGGGTACAGTTCAGTTGGCCGAGCCTTTACGGGCAGTTCAGCCCCTGGCTAGAGGGGGTGGTCGTCAGGGTAGAGGTGGTGCTCCGCGCGACAGAGCAGGTGGTAGGGATGGCGGTCGGGCAGGTAGAGGTCGTCGTCAGTTTTACGCGGTCCCTAGGAGACCAGAGGCAGAGGCCTCAGATGCTGTGATTACAGGTACGATTTCTGTGTGCCATCAGTCTGCAATGGCTTTATTTGATCCTGGATCCACTTGTTCATATGTATCTGCCTACTTTGTGCCTTGTTTGGGGTTGGCTAGTGAGCCATTATCTGTTCCTGTTTCTGTTTCGACCCCAGTAGGGGATTCTTTTGTAGTGGATCGGATTGTGAGATCCTGTATGTTATCTGTTGGTGATTCAGAGACTTGGGTGATTTGATGATTCTTGATATGCTAGATTTTGATGTGATACTGGGCATGGACTGGTTATCCCCTCACCGTGTAGTTTTGGATTGTTATGCCAAAACCATTACCATAGCTGTGCCCGGTGTATCCCCGGTTGTATGGCAGGGTTCTGTTAGCCATGCACCATCGGGGATCATCTCTTGTCTTCGAGCTAGGAAGTTGATTTCGCGTGGGTGTTTAGCTTATCTAGCCTATGTCCGAGATGTTAGTGGTGACCCTACTTTTCCTGAGTCTGTTCCTGTGGTAAGAGACTTCCTCGATGTGTTTCCTACCGACCTGCCAGGCCTTCCACCTGAGAGAGATATTGATTTCGCTATTGAGCTAGAGCCGGGCACAAGGCCCATTTCTATTTCTCCTTACCGTATGGCTCCTGCTGAGTTGAGGGAGCTTAAGGAGCAGCTCCAGGATCTGTTAGCTAAGGGGTTTATTAGCCCTAGTGTGTTACCGTGGGGTGCTCCTATTCTCTTCGTGAAGAAGAAGGATGGGTCGATGCGCATGTGTATTGATTATCGGCAGTTGAATAGGGTGACAGTGAAGAATAGGTATCCGATGCCGAGGATTGATGATTTGTTTGACCAACTTCAGGGTTCAGTCGTGTTTTTGAAGATTGATTTGAGGTCTGGCTACCATCAGTTAAGGATTAGGGAGGAGGACATCCCTAAGACAGCATTCAGGACACGTTATGGCCATTATGAGTTCCTGGTGATGTCTTTTGGGTTGACTAATGCCCCCGTAGCCTTTAAGAACCTGATGCACATAGTTCTTGGCCCGTATTTGGACTTCGTTGTTGGTTTGCCTCGTACTTCTCATCGGTTTGATTCCATATAGGTGATTGTTGATAGGCTGACTAAGTCAGCATATTTCTTGCCGGTTCAGACTTCTTATGGCGCAGAGAGGTTAGCTCAGATCTACCTTCGTGAGATTGTTCGGTTGCACGGGGTCCCAGCTTCTATCATTTCAGACCGCGGCACTCAGTTCACATCTCAGTTCTGGAGGGCTATTCAGCGAGATTTGGGTACAGAGGTTCATCTTAGTACCGCTTTCCACCCCCAGACAGATGGCCAGTCCGAGAGGACCATTCAGATTCTGGAGGACATGCTTCGGGCCTGTGTTCTTGACTTTGGAGGTTCTTGGGATCAGTTTGTTCCCTTGGCAGAGTTTGCTTATAATAACAGCTTCCATTCGAGTATCGACATGGCACATTTTGAGGCTTTGTATGGCAGGCGTTGCAGATCACTGGTAGGTTGGTTTGATGGTTTTAGTGCTGGGCCATAGAGCACAGATTTGCTTCGAGATTCCTTAGACCGAGTCCGAGTGATTCATGATAGACTTCGGGCGGCTCAGAGCAGGAAGAAGAGTTATGCTGATCGTAGGCTTCGTGCCTTGGAGTTTAGTGTCGGTGACTTGGTGTTTCTCCATGTATCGCCCATGAAGGGCGTGATGAGATTTGGTAGGCGGGGCAAGCTTAGCCCCAGATACATTGGGCCGTTTGAGATTCTTCAGAGGGTTGGTAGCGTTGCCTATCAGCTAGCCTTGCCTCCGATGTTTTCAGCTATACATCCTGTATTTCATGTTTCGATGTTGCGTCGGTATGTCCCAGATGAGTCTCATGTGTTGCAGTGGGATTCAGTTCAGTTGGATGAGGGTTTAGCCTTGTTGAGGAGCCGGCAGCTATTTTGGCCAGAGATGTCAGGAGATTGAGGTCTCGAGAGATCCCGGTTGTTAAGGTTCAGTGGAGGCACCGTCCAGTCGAGGAGGCTACCTGGTAGACCGAGAGAGATATGCGGGATCAGTATCCGCAGCTATTTTATCCTTCAGGTACCCCCTTGACCTTGACTTTCGAGGACGAAAGTCCTTTTTAGTAGTGGATGATGTAATGACCCTTCTGGTTATTTCCACGTATACGTTTTCCTTGAACCGTTAGAGTTTGTTTATAGCGGCCCCAAGTCACTTAAGGCTAGTCAGGACCGGTCTTTCGGTGTCGGGTCTTTTTGTTTGGTCGCATTATAAGTTTTGAAGACAAGTAAGTCGGGAAAAATTATCGTAAGTTCCTTTAATAAATTTTCTGAACTTTGGGTAAAATGTCTCGGGGCTTTTCTCTCAATATATAAAGAGTTAGAAGTGCCACAAAATACCAAATCGAAGGTCTACGAGTCTAGTTTCCAACGCACAAAACCTCATGTCACACTGATCTTGGAGCAAAAAGTTAAGACTCTTTTACCGCGGACTGTCTGGCAGAAACCGGGTTGCGAACCGGGTTGCGAACCGGGTTGCGAATCGGGTCGGGTCAAACTCGATTTAAGCCTCAACTTCACGTTTTAAAACGCCATTTCAGTTATGAAAAAGTGAGAAAACATAAGGGAGGGTTCCAATAGAGTTCTTTAGTATCTAAATCGTGCGATGGTGAGTTGCAAACTTAAATTTAAGAATTTTATTTAACATCGCGTGTATTTGAAAATATTTTATTTAAAAGTTGAATTTGGTAAAAATTCTATTATTATTACCTTTTCAAAATATTTTAAAGGTTTATGAAAAATATTTTTGTTACGATATAATTGTATATGTATTTATTTTATAAGGTTTTTATACATTGTAATATTTTAACGGAGATAGTAAATTTAGTTATGTTAAAAAATATTATTATAATATAGTAGGTTTTGTTTGAAATAATTTTCTATGAATTATGGTATATTTAAAATATTATATTTATTTTACCACGAATTTATTCAATACCCGAATATATTCATAACGAGATAAAATTAATTTTGGCTTACCAGTTCCACGTGGAACTTACAGCAAGGTAAGCATACATGGTTGGCATCAATTACTTTTAAAACTTGACACCTAGCAATCCATAATTGCTAAATTAATTTGTCCTTATCCATTTTGGTAATAAATGAATTTCATTCCATTCCTTTTGCATTGATATAAAATGCCTCTATATAGGCAACAATCCTGCACATACGTGCTTTTCAAGGGGAAAAGGGGAAAATGAATGAATTTAGTAGGAAAATATTTTAACACAGTATAAGATCTCTGAAAGAAAATTGGCTATTTACGTCAAGTTATTCAATCCCGAGTCCGAGTTTGATTTCGTGTTGGAGGTTTTTCGGAGAGGTTCAAGCTTGTCATCGGACGACAGGTAGGTTACGGTTTATTTTCCCTAGACTCCGCATATATAGAATAAAATTGTATTAATGGGCATCCTTGGGTTGGTTTATTAGGTTGGTACCACAGACCTCGACCGTTTTATTCATGTCCGCCTACTTTTGTTCCTCCGTTGCTTGTAGTATTTACCGATATAATTTATTTACCCTTGTGGTCCTGTGAGGCCTTGTTGACTCTGGAACATAGAAGGTGGGATTTTGGGAATGTCCGCGAGTCCCGGGCATAGAATTATCCTTCTAGGCTGGTTATGCTTGCTGAGTAGTTGTGAGCCTGTGCAGGGTCTATAGGTTGATTGTGAGCTGCTGGGCAGCTATTGTGTTTGATCATACCATTTTCATGCATGTAAAGAGATTTTATACATGTTTTACTACGGTTTGGGCTTCGGGCCTACTGGCACCATTTTCTAAACCTTGCATGGCCCGGGGGGGGGCATTTTTGATGGAAATAATTTGGAAATGGTTTGATTTAACTTGTGAGTATTCTTGGGTAAAAGAAAGTAAAATTATGTTTTAAATCATCAGTTTTACGATTAACGCGAGACTCGGCAGGGCCGGGGTGCTAGTTGAGTTTTCTTGTTACTTGAGATGATTTTTTTAGCCTCGGTCAGACCGAGCACCTGAGATGACTTTCTACTGTTTAGACCCGGTTATGCCCGGTTACCCTTGGAGGGGTTTTTGAGATATTTTCCTACTACTTTAGTCCTGGACAGGGTCTGGGCATGCATATTCGAGACTGAGTCTCTATCTTGATACCGGACTTTCTTCCGGATGACATGTTTTGATACTGAGTTTTAGTATGGGGTCTGGGACCTCCATGGACCTTGCCATCCGGGCCAGGGGCTGCGGGCTGCGTGTGCCGGAGGAAGGGTATACGGTGGAGTAGAGGTATACGAGCAGTGTCCTTCCATGGAACCTACCTGCTGGGCTGAATCGGTGCCGGATGAGGTACATACAGAGATACCATTTCACTTGAGATCTTCATGCAACATATCATTCATTGTTTGAGGCTCCACCCTTGTTTGTTGTTTGTTGATTGTACGCTCCGGTAGTATGGGATGCCGGAGAGTTTGTTTTCACTTGTTTGTGTTCCTCGGTTGTATGGGCGGCCGGGGGACTGTAGGTAGACTCTTGCTATTTACTTACAGAATTGTTCCCTGTTACGGTTAAGTATGAAATTGGTTACTGCTAGACTGTTAGTTTCTGGATTTGAGATTGATATGATTAGTTGAGTTTGATTCATGTCCCTGAGCATGCCTATCATTACTCTTTCTCTCTTCTTCTTACACTTGAGGTTACCGGTATACCATCCATTTCGTAAACTTATTATGTATACACTGTTATTACAAGGACCCCAGGTGCGTTACTCCTTACTTTCACCTGTGCCTATGGTGTGTATATTCTGCTTACTGGCCTCACATGTGGTTCTGTTGATTTCCCTCTAGGCTAGTTCCTGTGTACCTTTCGTTGATTTCTGTGACTGCTTGCTTCTATTCTGTCTATTACTACGCTTTTATCTTATATGTGCCCAGTCGGCCTATGATACCTACTTGGTACCTTATGCTTCGCATTTGGTGCTCACCCCTACCCCCCTCCATCTTTGGGTGCAGATCCTAGCGTGGGCCATCGCCGTTAGATCGCTGTGATTCGTGCTTGGAGATCTGTTGGGGACTACTTCAGACTGAGGGTGTGCTTTTGGCGCTCGGAGCTTAGCTTTAGTTTATATTTTGCTTCATGTACTCTATTACCATTCAGAGACATCTGTATATATTGTTTTGGGTCGTTTGCACTCCATGTATGTAGTTTTGGCTCTATACTATGATACCAGGTCTTGGGGTTTGGTTTAGTTTCCGCATATGTTTATATTTATAGTCCTTTTATCTGTTCTCTTCGTCTTGTTCTTTTATTTGTTAGATAGTAGCCCATTACTAACTGTTCTGGGCTACATGGATTGGTTCACCTACCGGGGTTTGTAGGTGCCATCATGACCGAGAAATTGGGTCGTGACAGTCGATCCCACAGGAAATATGGTAGGACTAAGGTCAACTATGCTTATTCGCGCTCTTAGATGTTTATTTCCCAGAAGGGGGGGTTTAAAGTAAAAGTAATGTTTATAATTAAGATTCAAACAAGTAACAAAGTAACAGTTTTCAAGTGTTGTAATCAATGAGAGAAGCGACTAGGGCAGTGTTCCGCATGAGATCATAATGCAGTGAGGCATCCTACCATATTCTAGTCTAGTGCTATGCATGCAAGATTGGTATGTTTGGTTCTCCTAAGCGGATGGTTGCCAAAATAGAAAAATGTCACCACGTAACTTGGTCAGTAAACGGGCGTTTGCTTTGCTAACCCTTACCATTGATCCCAGATTAGCTTTCCCCGGGCAAGTTCAAGCTAATTAGATGAGGGTTGGTAGCCTTAAATCTCTATTATGTAATCCCCTTTCCCATTCGTTACTCCTTTGGTCAATCAAGTAAGAATAAGGCAAGTTCTAACGTTGGCCACCATTAAAAAGCAATCAAAATGAGAGGAAGAACAGTACATGCATGACCACCTTCCTAGGATTACTAAGTACTTTGCCTACTTTGTTAATCCTTTATTGTTCCCACAACCCTAGTTATGGATTTAGCTTCTCATAGTTGAAAGAGAACAATCAGATTTAGATGAAGAGATCATGATTAAAACTTACAAGAACAAGTAAAGAAAACCAGAATCTTGAACTATCAGGAACACTTCAATAATCAAGAACAAGAATCGAATTCTCAAAAGTATGGAATAAAATCTCAACAATGTGTTATGATGTCTCAAAGTTGCATAACAATTGCCAAATAATGCGTAACATCCTAAATAAAACCCTAGGGAATGTATTTATAGACAATAAAGACCAAATTCTAACAAAACTAGGAGAGCTGGAAGGTGATAGTTCCAACGGAAAGGCCTCACGGGCCGCTGTGGGTGCCATGAGCATCGTGGGTGCCTGTCAGGTCTTCTACACATCAAGTCTCAGGCCCTCTCCCTTGTTTCCACAGGCAAATGTGATGAGCCATCATAGTTGCCACGGGCGTCGTGAGTAAACCATCGTCTAACTCATCTGCTTCTCCAGTGTCTCTAGCTCATTTCGACGGGCATCTGCGACGTCCCATCATGGCTTTCACGGGCATTATGGCTGGTCGTCATATGTGCCTTCTTTGCTTTCAGCTTCACTGGTCCATTTCAATGGGAAAGTATGATGGCATGTGGAAGCTCCGACGCCTATCCTAACTAAGTTGTGGGATGGGTTTTGCCTTTTACTCTTGTTGTCTCATTCCGACATCCCCTCTCACAGGCCGTGCTGGATCCAACACCCGTGGGGCATGACTTTTAGCCCAAAAAACAACAACTTTTTAGTCTTTCTATATTTTCAACACTTTTCCCTGCACATGTAGCAAATGAGCATCATATTTAACAAAACACACTTAAGAACTCCCAAAATTCTTAGTTTTAGGCATCAAAAGTGCTGTGAAATCCTGACACATCAGCATTCGCGCTAAAGGAGAAATATGGGCACTTTGCATGAAGGTGGTGCCTAGGCATGATGGTGCTGAAAGAGAAAATCACCAAGGGCGCGATAATGGTGACCCCGTGCAATCGCGCTGAGCACTGCTCAACTGTAGAAAATTTGTAATTTTTTAAAAACTCCCACGAGGATTCATAGCATAATTGAAACCCGATATACACAAACCAAACACGTAACTAGAGTGAAAACGATGTTCTGAACTCAAAACAATTGACAAAACTTCCATATGAGGTCATTTTGATTAAATGTTGACCCAAGTCAACACTTTCTTAAACCAACCGAACCCGCAAAATAAGCCAGACTCACCCGAGACCCAAAAAACCTACCTACCCAATCCAAAATTGATATTCTAAAGCTGATGGAATCGTAGGATTTCAAATTCGATGCTCCAATCATCAAAAGTCGACCAAAGTCAAACTTCTAACCAGAATTGGCTTGAAATCTCAAAAAGTGAGATAGAACCATACAGGAAGTTCTTAGGCCCTGAATGAAGGTCCAACTAAACTAAAATACATACTCTGGAGCTAATAGAACTATTACAATTCGATCCTAAGTATGCTAGCTAAAAATGTTGACTAAAGTCAATGATTTCCTAAGTTAAAGCTCTAAAATAGAGAAATGGTCCTAGCAACTTAACAAATGGCCCGGGCACCAAACCATCAGTCCCATCAAGTCATAAATGACTTGCGGATGCTATAGGCAATCTCTAATAGTATAAAGAAAGAGAAAACGCGGAAATGACCGGAAGGGTCATTACATCTGACCCCTTTTTCAAGACTTGATTTGTAGTTGAATCCCTTTGTCGAGAATTTTTTTAGTTTAATCCCTTTGTCAGGAGTTCCTGAATGTATGAACTTTTGTTTTTTTCAATTGCTTTTTAATGGTTTTTAGATTTTACTTGTTATTTTCATTTGCTTTTGTTCTTATTCTTGACGTGATTAACAATCGAGCACCCAAACTTGCTAGTTGTATGACCCTACTTGTGACAATCTTTGAATAAGAAAGGAGAGCCTCATTTATCTTTCCCTACAGGGGCATCATATTCGAGGATGGTCTTTCTTTGAGAGCCTTTTTGACGATTCATCCAAGTTAGTAAGAGTAGGGTTACATTTTGAGTAATGTTAGGAGATGGTTGTGTAACTGGTGTTCTTTTATTATTGGCACATCTTTCGCTATTGTTCATATATTAGATCGGGTAATGATGTACATCTGTCCATTTTAGGACGTTGAGTCCTTTATATTTCCTTATTTCTCAAAAGGGATCCCTTAGTTTAATTTTGTATTCTAGGTCATAAGTTTGGATGTCTTCTAATTAATTAGAGCATAACATTTTGGGAAGGGCATGCCTTTCTCCTGTAGCCATATGTTGGCTTTGTACCTATTTTATGAGAGTTAGGAACTCTTTTTGCTACCAAGAAGTCCCTATGATCAGGACTCTTCATATTGCTTATGGGTGATCATTCTAACATAATTTTATCATATCAAATTATTTACTTTTGTCTCCTTTCCTGAAGTTATCAATAGTCCTTATTTTGAGAATTTTGCTCTCTCCACCATCGGTCCCTTGTGTTTGGTGCACTGTAGGGTTTTTTGGGTATTCGTGTGAGAGTTCCAATTTGAGGTAGGTTCTCAGTGTTGTGGTATTCCGAGTCCTTAGCATAGGAGCATATCTTTTATATTAGCTTGGGGCCATTAGGTCCCTACTTTATTTTCGCCTTGGTCTGCTGGGTTCCATTATAAGGAAAGGGAGGGGAAGTTTGCTTGATTTCTAGACAGTCAAAGATTGTTTTATTGATGCCATAAATAAGGAAATTTCTGAGTCATGCTCAAGGCATTTAAATCTTTGCAAATTAAGACAAATATAAGAACATTGGTTTTTTCTCCAAAAGCCCAAAATGCTAACTTATTAAATACCTTTCCATAAAAAGTCCATGAGGGATAAAATCTAGTCGAAGGGAAAGAGAGTGTAGCCTGCGTCCTTTTGGGGACTTGTAACTTCTTCTAATCCAAATTCTTCTTTCTTCCATTGTCTACATGAAGTAGTCCTACAGACCCTTCTTGGCATTGGCACCATCCGAGATTAGGACTTTTACTTTGGCAGAGCGGCTGTATGAGGCTTCCTGCTAAAGTTCTTGGAGCAAAAAAATGGAAATTAGTAAGATTTGTAAAAGAGAGAGAGAGAAAGGCATATACTTGTGTCCCTTCATCAAGTAGTGAAGCATTTTGCTTAAGGTTTTTTGAAGGAGACATAAGTTTTTTTGGTGGTTTTCACCCTCAGCTTTTTGATCATAGTTGCTCTTGCCCGGTCGCTCAAAAACTCTCTTAGGTGCCTATCCTTTAGAAGATCAATGAATGCCTTCCTAAGGTGGCAACAATCTCCTTTCCTATGACTATGTGTGCCATAGGAATCACACCACTAAGTCCTATCTCTTGTGTTTAGGTCTGATTGGACAGGGTTTGGGAAATGAGCTTCCTTGATCTTTCTTATCACTGAGATAAATTACGCGGGGCTAATAGTGAAGTAATATTTTGAGAGTGTGGGAGGCTCATCAACTGCATATACCAAAATCTTTACCATTTTCCTGTCTTGAAGCCCCTTTTGGAGCAAACACATAGAAATAAAAGTTGTTTCCCCATCTTGAGCTTGTTCTTCCACCTAAGGATTATGGAAAATATCTATTTTTGTAGAACCCCCATTAATTTTGACTCCCACCGAGAATGGCCCTCTATATGCCTTGGGTTGATATTTCACTTCCTCTTTGCTTCTTTTGGTTCACTCCCAATTAAGAGTCCCTTGTTATGAGTTCTACAATAGTCATCCTCGATGTGAATCTTAAACTCATAATGATTATAAAGATCTTCCCACGTTGTAGCCTCAAACTCAATCAAACTCTCCTTGAGTTTGAATAAGGCCACCAAACTCTTAAGATTCAAACCCTTGATAAATTCCTTGGCCAAAAAATTGTCGAGGACCATTGTTAGTTGCATCCTTTCCTTCTGGAATATAGCGACAAACTCCCTATGGAGGTTTGTGTCTCCTTGATCTATCTTGAAGATATCTCTCCTCCGAGGCCGCACCTTCTTTGCCCTGGCATGTGCATTAATAAATCTATCTACGAGTATGATAAAAGAATCAATCAAATTATCTGGGAGAAGAGAATGCTAAAAAAGTGCTCATCTGAACGAGGTCTCTTCAAACTTTTTCAGCATTATACACTTCGCTTCTTACTTGGTTAAATTAATTCCATTCATAAAAGTTGTGAAAAATAAAAGATGTTCCTGTGGGTCCCTATTCCTGTCATATTTGGGAATATCTGGCATCTTAAACCTTTTGGTGATCATCCAAGTATTTCCACTTCCCTTATAGGGCACCTTGGCATAGGTTTTTGAATCAGTTCCCTTGATGACCAATGAAGCCCTAAGGATATGGTTCATTCGAGAGTTCAGCTCTGAACAGTGGGACATTATTTCTTCCTTAGCACCTCCACTATTATTGTTGAGATATTCTGTTCTATTTTGGTGTTGTTTGTAATTCTTTCTTCAGAGTGGTCGTCCATCTTCATATCATCCTCAACACTCGGTGCCTATCACGGGTTTCCTCCAGAAGCATTCAAGTTATTCTAGGCCAGGTTATTCTCTAGTTTGTCCATCTTCTTTTTTTTCATCTTCATTTGCCTTATTAGCTCTATTTGTGCCTCAGTGATGCTCAAGAGGATTTCTCTGAGGTTTTCACTACTAGAAATTGGGTGTACAACAATGGATCTATTAGTAACAATGACCAAATAGTTGCTATAGAGAGTCTATTATAACAGTTATAACCGTTGTCAGAAGGTGTGAGAGCTACTGACACGATTTACTCATAAAACTGTTGCAACTATAGTAAAACTATTGCAATAGGCTTATCTATAACAACGGTTATATTAACCATTACTATAAAGCCATCTATGTCAATACTTTTATGGAAAAATTATATATTGGATTGTTATTAATCCCTTCATAATCTCCCTTCTTATTTTCGTAAACCCTCCAAAGAGACCCTTTTATTTTAGTAACAAATTTCACTCCCTCCTTTTGTTTTTCATTTTCCCACTTTTTTATTATTTTCCTTTTTCCACTCTCTTTTCTTTCACTTCATCCAAAATCAACTTCTTCATTCCAGATTTTGTTGTATTTTTCTCCCAAAATTGAACTATTCTTCAACATCCCTGGCTTCAAATAGTCGCAAAAAATGGTAAAATCACTTCTTCGGGTAACAAATCTTTTCAATCCAGAGTTTTCAATGTCAAAATTGAAAATAGGGTTCTCTCATTTCTTTGTTTATTGAGGTTGTGAGCTCATTGCAATCCCTAGTTCTATATGAAATCTGTAATTTTGTTATGTTTTTTTTCTTATTTTAAAAATAGATGAAGTTCTGATGTGTTTTGGTGTGTTTCCTAGTTGGTTTTTTATTGTCAGTTCATTACATAGGAACTCTACTTAATGGAACCAAGTTTTATTCCAGTCGCGATAGGGGGGACCCCTTCAAGTTCACTCTCGATCACGGTTAGTGAACATTACTTAACATTTTGTAGTTGTTGGTTAATGGTTATTGCATAAACTATAATTATGCTTTTCCCCTAAATTGATAAAGATGGTGTCTAGGATTGATTTCTGTGATTTTAGGTTTTTGAAGATGGTATTTTTCAATTATTTTCATTTTCTTGTATTCGAGGGATTGTGAAATTTGAGGTTCCCATGGCTTAATTCTACGTGTAGTGCTTTTCACCTCACGCTTGCTCTTGAGGTATGGGAACGTAAGTTTGAAGAATAAGTTGATCTTCTTTATGAAGTTGAATTTGCTATGTTTTATGAGTTGCACTTGTAGCAATAATAGCTGGAGTGAAGTTTGATCTCACTAAGATGTATGTTTTTGATTGGGGAGAAAATGCAAGAGGTATGGTTGGACAGAATAAGTGGAAGGATTTGTATGTCTATCTCCACAAAAGCGTTGTTGATAATTAATATGAAAGATATGAGACATTGGACCTGGTTTCCTACAGAAGAATCAAGGTTAGATTAATTGGTTGAAACTGTGTAACAATGTCATTATTAAGCTTATTGTTGCAGTGCTAAGATGATTTTAGAGTTTTAAATTTGAATGGATATCCTCTTATGAGATGTTATTCATAGCTAGTTTATTTCCCCAGTGACTTGGGCTACATATCATTTGTATTTGCCCATGCATTAAGAGATAAATCTTATGAGCAATACATATGAAAATGAGGTTTTTTATGTTCTTTATTTGATATTAAAAATATTGGTCAGGCTAACTTACCCATACCTTGTCTCTTCCACTCAACAAACTGTTCAGCCACACGCACATATCGCTAAGGTAACCTACCCTTCTAAGGTTAGAGCATATTGGCTCAAACCAAGTGTTTAGAAGGAATTCAAACCTAAAAAGTTCATGTTGTTTCTCCCTTGCCTCAATCTCCTGACCAATCCCTTAGGGACATATGAAAATAAAGCTTATGTACTCATCATGAGGTGAAAATGAACAAAAGAAACTCAATTGGATTATTATTATTTAGCTTCCAGCTCAGCCTTCTCACTGAACCTGACAAATAGACAACGGAGGAGAGGATTCTTTAGTGAAAAACATTTTGATTTGCTTTCCAGTATATTGTGTTGACACTGCTTGACTTACTATACTCTCCTGCTTGTATGCCTCATTTGAGTTATTAGTGGGTTGCTTTCCATCTTTTTCTACCAGATGAGATTGTATTTGATAGTTATTTTTAAGGAAGGGAGAAGTTTGACTGACTTAGCATCATTTTTTTGGACAAGTAATTCCTTAGTTTTTGCAAATGCGATAAAATATTTCCCATATCAAGTAATATTTCTCTTTTCAATTCTAGCTAGAATGAGGTATCTGATGTATTAGTTGTGTCACGCTCTGATCTAACACCCTGGATACGACATGGTGCATAGAGTTATAAGTGACCCCAAGCTAACCCGTGGCCTGACATACTACTGAAATATATACTAAAAGATGATGCGGAAGCTGAAATGTGCTGAGCTCTTTAAAATATTATAACCAAATGAACTTTCATAAACTGAGATACAAAAACATTTGAAAACTGATATAACTAACTGAATGACTATCTATGAAGCCTCTATTAACACTGACTACAGTTAGCTGGGACATGACCCCTAACCATCTCTAATAGATATATAAAAACTGAAAACCAACAGCTATGACTACTACTGACTAGAGTTCCCGAATTAGGAGAACTCATCCTCTGCTGACTGGAAGTTGGGATCTGTCTGACCATGATCCTGAGAGCTAGCTCTGAAACCTACATCATGAAGGATGCAACACAAAAGAGTATGTGATCAATACTTTAAATATACTGAGCATGTGAGATAATGCACTAACTCAAAATCATGATAAACATGTATATACTGAAAGCATGGCTAAAAACTGGACTAAGTATAAACATCTAAGAATGCACAAGTCAAACTGTAGAACATAAGCTCTTTCTCTGAAGAGGGTGTGAATCATGTTTCTGAACTGTAACTGTGAGATTATGACATTTTAAGATAAGTAAAATTGTTACATGGGTATCCATAGACTGAAAAGATGGATTATGTCTGTAACTCATGAAATAATGCAACTGAGCTTAAAATCATGAGTAATGCCAAAATTCACGTTTAAAGTAAATCATTAGGGAGTTTTTTTACTGAGCATGCTAAAAATACTTATATACTTTACTGAATAAAAGTTGAAAGATATAAGTTGATTTAATGACCAAGTATATAAGCATGCAACTGTATAATACAGAACTGAACTGAATAACTAAATACAAGGTCATGCAATAATGAATTTGATCTGTGGAAGATACTATGAACCGGCATACCCCAAGCTAGCCAACCTGTAACCCTGGATGGAAGGGAGTCCATATATTGCTAAGAGTACAAATGAATCTGACGTGGATCCACTAAAATGATGTCCACAAGGGACAAGGGTGTCATGCCTAATCTGATGGGTGACCCCTTTCGAACCTACAATGGCAGCGTAGTTCTGGGACTCGAAGACTTCTACTAAAGGTCTTAGTCTAAACTGATGGGTGAGCCTTCATCCCTTCGTCCACTCGGTGCTAAGTCTACTCCCAACTGAATATATAAGTAATGAATGCAAACTAAAATACTGGATAGCTCAAATATTGGTATAATGGAGAATACACAATAATGCTAATACTAAAAGCATTATATTTTTTTGAAAAGCTTTAGGCTGAAAACTGATTGATTTCATGCTTTAAAACTGAGTGCTAGTAGACTAGGCTGAATTCTGAACAAAAACTACTTCATGTGAAAACACTACAATTTCATGATAAGTTCTTGAAAAGAAAGCTAATTCATGCAGAAGATACTGTAAATCTAGGCTATGTCAGTTTCATCTGAATTCCAAGGATTTTAGGAAAATATCTATAAAACATCATAAAATATCACCTAAACATGTACGGTAAACATACAGTATCATAAGGAATTCAATTATTTACAAATATGCATAGTTGGGTATGAACCCTAGAATCATAACTGAAAATTGATATTTGGACATGAGGGTGAAAGAAGATCCTCATTGAATACTATACCTGATTTAGTGAAGAATTTCTAGGACTGGAACTGGGGGATGAAAACTTGGAGAAGAAATCTGAAGTAAAATCCTTGAGAGACTTTCTTGCTTGAGCTTCTATGCTCTTGCTTGCTTGAAACCCTAGGTGTCTTGCCTTTGAGTTTTGAGAGAATAATTCTAGAGATTGATCGATGTTCTTTTGAGGAATAACCCCCTTTGGGTGCTTAAAAGACGTGGGAAAAGATCTGAGGAAAGTAAAGGACCAAACTACCCTCAACTTAAATATTGAATAAAGATGTAGAAAAGTCGCCGAACGATACTTCCCACGAGCCATCGTGGCTCCCTCGGGCCATCGAACCCAACCGTAGGCTTCACGGGGTCAAATAAGCTTGATGATGGTTCCCACACCCTGCAACCATAGGCCATCGTGGTAGCCACGGGCGTCGGCGATGATCGTCAAAAATTCTCACGCCCGTCGGCCCACCCGTCGGATTTTTGACAGCTGACAGTGCTTCACTAAAATGCCCATAACTCTTTTCTCCGGTCTTGGATTAATGAGCGGTCAGTAGCGTTGGAAAGAAGATTCAAATGCATTTAATGTGGTGGGTACTAGGCCACCTAACTCTTCATATTCTAGGAGAAGTGGTCGTTTATAGTTGACCCTAGTTATAACTTACATAAAACTGAATCAGTCGAAAGGCTTTCAACTTAACTTTGAGCTAGTGGTTCTTTATAACTTTAATTAATATTGAATACAACTCCAAAACTTAAGAATCGATCTTAATACTTACATACATAGTGAATTCATCAGTTCAGATCTAACCATATATGAAGAATGGTTCCGATCCTTGTTTAGAATTTCTGGGGTGCTACAATATATCCCCCTTGGGATCCTTCATCCTTGAATGAAGACTAACTGGGCTGAAGTGGTGGGGCACCCTGGGCAGGGAGTAAGAACAATACTATTCCTTCCTTAAACAATATGATTGATAGCTTTCAAGCTTAGGAACACCCTTTCAACTACACCAACTTCTCTGAATACCACACTTACTATTTGCAACTAAATTTCTCATCATCGCACATATAGATGCTAAGGTCTGAGTCTAACTACCTGCTTTCACTATGTTCAAACCTATCTCAGCTAAATCTCCTGCATCTGGAGTTATTTCCCAAGAATAATATTTCTTCTTATCCTATAAATCATCTAACCTTGAACTCTAATCAATGGGTGGCTAGTCGCACAAAGCAAAGGCCCATATATATTTTATCATGAAATTCAAGTCTATTACTATGATTATCTTATGGTATCTTTGTAGTTGACACTACCTCAGACTCATCTCCTCTTCCCTAGCATATCTAGAAACTGTACTGCAAGAACTTCTACATAGGGATACCAAAAAGAGGAAAAACCTAATTCTTTCCATCTAGTCTACTACTTAGCTTCCTCGACTAATAGTTGTGACAACATAAGCCAAGATCACTAAAGGAATAGAGTGGGAGCATGAGCATCACAGATGAAGGAACACTGATCGATCTTGACTTACACATAGCGTGATCTAGCCATTCAAGGTAAGGTAAGAGAAGTCAAGTACAAAGTCCTGAGTGTCTCACATCTTGGACGTAGGAATCATAATTAGAGTAAGGAATCATAAGCATGAACTATTCAAGAAATGTGGTCTGAGCATATAAATGATATAGTATGAATTCATCAGCTATATAGGAATATCCTTAGGATTGAACTGATTACATAGAACTGAGAATACTATAAGACATGAGTTTACATATATAATGAGTCTCATGGCATAAGGCTGGGATTCATAGAATCGTAGAGTAAGACTGGAATTGTTGTCTGAGCAATTTCTATTTATTTTAGGAGCTGAGCATGGACATGAATTTGTAAGGAGTGCATTACATTAGTCATGAATATGGCAAAAATATTTCTGAGTATAGTGTCATCTTGACTGAAGTGCTAGAAAATCCGCTAGAATGAGAATGGATTGATATCGCATCATAGATCTTTCTAGAATTCTATACTAGTTAAGTCGCAAGACTTGACTTGGTACCTCATTCCATCATCTCCCCCTTAGTTCAAAAGTCACCCCTTTAAATTTTGGATGTAGGAGTTAAAAGAGTAGGAAATATATTAGGATGCCCCTGAGTTAAAAGGAAAGATGCAAAAACTTTCCATTGGACGGGCTACCTGACGACCGTCAGACCTGCGATGGCCTATCAGAGATGGCCATAAAAAAGGGATAGTGGGCTGTCTCTCTCTGGGGAGTTCTCACAGCGGGATCCAAGGCCCATGGAAGATCTCAAATTGTGTGGTCCTGGATATTTGGACTGGGGAGTGGCTTTATAGCCACTGGAGGTATCCCACGATGGCTCTCATGGACCATCGGACTTCTAACGTCAGAAAGGACCAGGCTAGTCTAATACACTGGACAGTCCCCATGATGCTTGTCGCATCCACGATAGCTGTGTTGACTGCCCATCGGGATAGATGAGGTCTGGGGTGGGCACTGGTAGTTTTCCCATAGCTTGTCCCATAGCCTGTCGGACTTCCAACACCCATAGGGACTTCCATCATGATGAAGCTGGCTGAACAGATCCACTGGTCTCTTCCCACAGCAACCTTGACGGCTGTTGGACCTCTGATGCCCATGTGTCATCCTGTGGGGGATGACACTACAAGTGAATTTCTGAGTTTTTCTGAGTTTTTGGGTTTTAAATGCTGGTCTGAGATCTAGGGTATTACAATATCCACCCAAAATAACTGAATTAAAACCATACTAAGGGTCTCAACATCGTATATCTATACTCCCCTGAATTCATTTCTTAAGAACACCATATCATATACAAAAGGCCTTTTCCAAAATCAACAAACTGAGAATTTCTAAACTAGTCACAGATAGTACTATAAGATCTCTGAATATCATGCAACAACATACTTCTCTAGGTACACATCTATCTTTCTAACGCTTAAGGTTCTTCTTTACCTCATGACTTAGTCAATATTTTCTGGTTCATCTAGGGGTCACGTATACATCATCCCTGCACCACCACACTTTATGGCAAGTTAATCAACTTAAATATCTGTACAAGGTAGGTCAGGCTAACTAGGTCACATTCATAAAACTAGCATCACCATTCTCAACTTATAGCTACTATACTTCTAACTTCATACACCTAGCTCTGGGGTCATTTTGCTACATATCGCCCATAACATCACAATTCACACTAACTCTTGAGTGACTGTACTTCCCAAACGCTTAGGGAACCATACTTTTTGGCTAAGGCGCTATTAATTGTAAAGTCTTTGGAAGAGGGTGTGAGAGCACATTCTACTACAGGCTCAATCTGCATGAATGGAAAATGATACATGCTTTTGTATTGGTAGACTTTATGCACTAGTGGGCTCCTCTTAAACCCAAGTGCAGTCTCTCAACTTTCTGATGGCTCTATCTGAGAGCATCTCACTGATAGGGATCTGAACTTTACTGTTTCCACCACCTCGAAGATAGGGCATTATTGGAGGAATTGGATTAACGCACGAATCTGCATAAATTTCTGAAAGAACAACTCTACTTCATGATCTGAAGTATGAAAGAAGGGAAAC
This sequence comes from Jaltomata sinuosa, assembly GCA_003996215.1. Lineage (NCBI taxonomy): Eukaryota > Viridiplantae > Streptophyta > Magnoliopsida > Solanales > Solanaceae > Jaltomata > Jaltomata sinuosa. Next base: position 279,340 of record QJPP01002219.1, on the reverse strand, counting down.
ATTTCCTAAATGCCCTGTAGCCTCCTAATTATAAGTGTGGTGCACAACACACCTATAAGCAAGACTTTACTAGACACGGCTTCACAGACACCCTAGGAAACTTAAACTCTGTGCTATGATACCAAGTTTGTCATGCTCCGAGCCTACACCCTGGATGCGACACGGTGCTTAGAGTCACAAGTGACCCCAAGCTAACCCATGGCATGTCATACTACTAAAATATAGACTAAAAAATGATGCATAAGCTAAAATGTGCTTAGCTCTTTAAAATATTATAACAAAATAAACTTTCATAAACTGAGATACAAAATCATTTGAAAACTGATACAACTGATTGACTGACTGTCTAGGAAGCCTCTATTAACACTAACTACAGTTAGCCGGGACATGACCCCTAGCCATCTCAAATCAATATATAAAAATTGAAAACCAACTGCTATAACTATTACTGACTGGAGTTCCCGAATAAGAAGAACTCATCCCCTACTGACTGGAAGCTGTAATTTGTTTGACCCTGATCCCGAGAGCTAGCAATGAAACCTATATCATGAAGGATGCAGCATAAAAGAGTATGTGATCAGTACTTTGAATTAACTGAGCATGTGAGATAATACACTGACTCAAAATCATAAGAAACATGTATATACTGAAGCACGGCTAAAAAATGGACTAAGTATAAACATCTGAGAATGCACAAGTCAAACTGTAGAACATAAGCTCTTCTTCTGAAAAGGGTGTAAATTATGTCTCTGAACTGTAACTGTGAGATCATGACATTTTAAGATAAGTAAAACTTGGGGATCCATAGATTGAAAAGATGGATTATGTCTGTAAATTATGAAATAATACAACTGAGCTGAAAATCATGAGTCATGCCAAAATTCATGTTTAAAGTAAATCCTTTGGGAGTTTATTCTAATGAGCATGCTGAAAATACTTATATGCTGTACTGAATGAAAGTTGAAAGATATAAGATGATGCAATGACCAAGTATATAAGCATGAAAATGTATAATACTTATCACGCCCCGAGGCTACCCCCTAAGCGTAACACGGGATCTGGGACACAAGTGCCCTAGATTAACCCTTGGTCATCGCATACTCAAGCATAACAAAAGATAAGCAGAATCATAATAAAAGATAATGGGAATCCATAACAGAATATCATAAAGTCTATAAGAACCCAAATCTGGAATATACAACCAACTATGTCTGAAGCCTCTAAATCTAAAAATACGAGTTGATGGGACAAAACCCCAACTAACTCAAAAATCCAACGTAAAGGACATAAGGAAGATAACTCATAACTCTAGCCCTCGCAGGATGAGGACTCACTAATTGGATAAGCTGGAAAGCTGGCACTAACTAGCCACGTGCCTGAGGGATAGAACCTAAATCTGCATCATCAAGAGGATGAAGTGCAAGATATGCATCAGTACTATAAAATGTACCGAGTATGTGAGATGTGCATGAACATGACAAAAACATGCTAAGTATGTTTTACCAATCGAAATCATGCTTTATAGGTAAAATTGGATGCAAATGACTCTATAAAATACCACAAGCTGAAAACATGATCATAAACGAAGAGTCTGAAATCTGAATAAGAGTCAAATACATTTTTAAAGCATAAACTATTTCTGAGGGAGGTTCTCTAATGGACATAGACCATATGATCTACATGGAATCCGATGTATACGCCCCATCGAGAGGACCCAATACACCTTGCCAGGGTATAAAGGCATGACTGTGGTGTGATCATTAAATCTGATTCCTAATACATGGGACTTATAAACATACGGGGGAACATAGTTTTGGGAATAAGGGTACTCTCACCCTGTCCAACTTGGTGCTAAATACTACTCTCAAAACATACATATAGCTCATATAATATTGAGGCATATCTGATGTCAAAACTGATCATAACTGATGACATGTCTGATGTCAAAACTGTTTGGAAAGCAATAAGACATATCTAATGCCATGCAATTCAAATTCATACATTTAAAGGCTTAGCATAGCTATAATTCAAATCCTGCTTTACCTTTCTAATTTCATACTTGAAGAATTAGGCATGCAATTTTATAAACACAAGAAAGGTCATGATATATAATCATGTCAAATTTCTCTTGAAAATATGCAACTCAATGGGATCATGCTAGAAAGCAATTTTAGTGCTTGGGCTTTTAAAACCAATGGAGGAATCATGATCAAATCATAATTAAGCAATAAGAAACCATGAATTTAAGCATAGAAACTGATTTCATAAGTTTTTCCCAATTTAGATCAAAACCCTAATTTCACAAGTTCATAATTCAATTTAAGGATTGGGGGTTTGGGGCACAAGGGTGAAAGGAACCCATTATGGAATACTCACATACCTTGATTTAAGCTAACCCACTTGAAATAGAAAAGAATAGGAGGCTTGATTTTGGAACTTGAGATCTTGAGCTTGAGAGAGTTCTTTTTTTCCTTTTTGGGAGATGAATGAGGTACTGAGAAGGGACTTAGGCTAATGAGGGTAAAAACCCTTCTAGAAATAGTCAAAATGATATCATTTAGGAGTTAAAAGGGTGGGTAATGACTTAAATACCCCTGGGATATAATTAGGAAAAAGATGAAAAAGTTGACTTTCAGGGACCATGGATGGGTTCTATGAACCGTAGACCAAACCACGACTCATATTTTCCATCTGTCGTTCCTGACCAAAGAATAAGCTGCAGAAGCCAAAGTACGGGTTAACAGGATGGACCCATAGAATGGATCACGAGTCATGGACTCGAGTCCTCATCTCTGGAAACTGATCTGGTCTCCGATCAGGTTCTACGTGTAAACAGGATGAACCCATAATTCAAACTACGGTCCATCATCTTGACTCGTAGTTCCTGGGAATCAGTCAGTCCTCAGGTCTGGTTCCACGAGTTGACAGGATGGGCCGTAGACTGAACTACGATCTGTAGAACCAACTCGTGGTTCTCAGACCAGAGACTGATCCAGGTAAACTTAAACCATGGATCCACTACACGGCTCATGGTTCAAATCACGATCCGTGGTTTAGAACCATCATTTCTGGAAAGTTCAGAATTTTAGATTTTTTAAGTTTAAAAGTTGGATCGAATTTTGGGGTATTACAATACTGAACTGAACTGGATAACAGAATACAAGGTCATGCAATAATGAATCTTATTTGTGAGAGCTACTATTAACCGACATACCCCAAGTTGAGCTAACTGCGGGGACAACCTGTAACCCTGGATTAAAGGGTGTTCATACCTTGCCAAGGGTACAAACAAATCTGATGTGGATCCACTAAACTGATGTCCACAAGGGACAAGGGTGTCATGCCTAATCTGATGGGTGACCCCATTCAAACCTACAGTGGCGCCGTAGTTCTGGGACTCGGGGACTTCTACTAAAGATCTCAGCCTAAACTGATGGGTGAGAATTTATCCCTTCATCCACTCGGTGCTAAGTCTACTCCCAACTGAATATATATGCAATGAATGCAAACAGAAATACTGGATAGCTCAAATTTACTGATATAATGGAGAATGCACAATAATGCTAAGACTGAAAGCATTCTATTTTTTTGAAAAGCTGTAGGCTGAAAACTGATTGATTCATGCTTTAAAACTGAGTGTTAGTAGCCTAAGCTGAATTCTGAAGAAAAAATACTTCATGTGAAAACACTACAATTTCATGATAAGTTCTTGAAAAAAAAATCTAATTCATGCAGAAGATACTATAAATCCAGGCTATGTCTATTTCATCTGAATTCCAAGGATTTTAGGAAAATATCGGTAAAACTTCATGAAATATCACTTAAACATGTAAGGTAAACATACAATATCATGAGGAATTCAATTCTGTAAAAACATGCATAGTTGGGTATGAACCCTAGAATCATAATTTATAGGAATCATAACTAAAAATTAATCTTTGGATATCCTTATTGAATACCCACATACCTGATTTAGTGAAGAATTTCTAGGTTTGGAATTGGGGGATGAAAAATTAGAGAAGAAATCTGAAGTAAAACCCTTGAGAGACTTTCTTGCTTGAGCTTCTATGCTCTAGCTTGCTTGAAACCCTAGGTGTCTTGCCTTAGAGTTTTGAGAGAATGATTCTAGATATTAATCGATGTTCTTTTAAGGAATAACCCCCTTTGGGTACTTAAAAGATGTGGGAAAAGACCTGAGGTAAGGAAAGTATAAAATGACCCCCAACTTAAATGCTGAAAAGAAGTGCAGAAAAGTCGTCGAACGATGCTTCACACTGGCGGTCGTGTCTCCCACGGGTCAACGGACCCAACCGTCGGCTTATGGGGGTCAAATAAGCTTGCTGGATGGTTCCCATGCCCTGCCACCATCGTCTGTCATGGTCACCACGGGCGTCGAGGATGTCCATCGGAAATTCCCACGCCCGTCGGTCCGCCCATCGAATTTTTGACATCTGATAGTGCTTCACTAGAATGCCCATACCTTTTTACTCCAAACTCAAATTAATGAGAGGTCAGTGGTGTTGGAAAGAAGATTCAAATATGTTTAATTTGGTGGGTACTAGGCTACCTAACTATTCATATTCTAGGAAAAGTAATCGTTTGAAGTTGACCCTAGTTAGAACTTACTTGAAAACTGAATCAGTAGAAAGGCTTTCAACTTAACTTTGAGCTAGAGGTTCTTTATGACTTTAATTCATATCTAATACACCTTCAAAACTTAAGAATTGATCGTAATACTTACATACATAGTGAATTCATCGGTTTGGATCTAACCATATATGACGAACGATTTGGATCTTAGTTTAGAATTTCTGGGGTGTTACAAGTTGCATGTATAATAAAATAGTTGTTATGTTATTATTTTTAGATTAATTTTCTTGACACACATCATCATGTAGAATATAGTTAGAAATCCTAATTGTGAATTGTATAGATTAAGAACATTAAGATTTTATTAGAAGTGCCTCAATTAATATTCAAATTCAGGAAAGGTGTCGAGAGGTTGGGCAACTCACTTTTCTGGCAATTAGCCTTAAACTTGACAGACCAGCTTTTATGTAACAAACATATATAGCCTTAAATCTTATCTTATTTACTTACTCGGGTGTAGCTCGAAGAAGTTGTAAACCTATGCTCTATATGGTATTAGTTAGACATGAATATGGTGATGGATTAGAATGCTCGACGCATGACACTTCTCTCTTCCATCTTCTTGGTATCCAATAGCTTTTGTATATACCAAAATAAATTGAAACATGAAATGATTTTATAAGAATGCCATTTACATCCATTTGAGGAATTATTGAAGCAATGTTCTCAAAAAGATCTGAAAGTGGTTTTTTCTCCTGAAGGAGACAAAAAGGCAGCAAATCCATGCACTGAACTGGTCTTGTAAACTATTCTCCTTTTACTCTTTTTGTAAAGATCATGCACCCTAGACTCTGAGTGTATTTAGAATCTTACATTGATTTTCTTCATCAGTTGATAGGTTGGTGTATTTAGAACTGAGATAGAAATGCACCTAGGTTGATATTGTTTGTACTGGATAGTAAGAGTTTTAATGTTTGGCTGTAAAAGAGATGACATATAGTAGAGTTTATTAGTTGTAGGTACGCTTTTCTTTTTGTATAGTTGCATGGCTTTTTCACTTAACTCTGTTAGGATTCTATTGGAGTTTTGTCTGTTTACAATGTCAAATATTATTTTTCTAATTAAACGAATTTAACACCATCTTTTCTTGCTAATAACGATTCATAATAGCCAATTTTAATAGTGGCAATGGTTGGCTTCTATTAATCAGTCGTTTGTCAATGAACTTACTCTCTTGAGAGTAGAAAACTAAACCACTAGTACCAGATTATGGTACTACTTGTTGTTAATTCCTAGGGTGAAATATATGGTAATCTCATGGATAGTTGAAATATTTGTCCTTTTAATCCCTTTTTTTTGTTTGTGATAAGGTAGAGATCTTATTAAGTAGTACAAAGATGGTACATGAGAAGAAACAAAAAAACATATGAGGTTGCGCATTATGAGGTTGAGGTTGTTTCTTTTGTCAAGGTATGTGATGTTTTGATTCTTTTTATTTTCTAACCTTAGCTATACGCCATTGTTCTCTTGATATGTACTAATCATATTATTTTGTTGGTGGCCTATAGGACAAGGAATCATGGGATATGAATACTCCAGTGAAAATTGAGGCTGCTGGTAAAAAGAATGAAGAATGGATGCACTTCTCAAGGCTGGTAGATGCACATGGGCATCTAAAAGATACAAGGATATAGATGTTTAGCTTTTACAATGTTTTTTAGAATTATATTAGTGGTTTTTTTATCTGTCAAGAGTGAGAAGCTATTTTGATATGTCAGGATTGCCTAACTGCACATTTTAACAAATGCAGGCTGCTAAATTCATTAAGTATGATACTATTTTAGTAAGGAGGAAAAGAATCAGTCTAAAGCATTGAAGATCACCTGCAACTTAAATAATGCAGCTTGCAAGTTGAAATTAAAAGATTACCAGCTGGCCGAGAAACTTTGTACCAAGGTTTAAAACTCGAAGCCTAAAAATCCACCCCCTTCAAAAGATACTTAGCCTTTTAGTACCATTCACTTGTTTACTTTTTCTCGATGATTGTTTGTGTAAGCTATAGGTGTTGGAACTGGATAGTACAAATGTCAAAGATCTTTACTTCAAAGCTAAAGTATATATAAAAATGGTTGATCTTGATCTGACTAAATTTGACATTAAGAAAGCTCTTGGGATTAATCCTGACAACATGTATAGTCCATTATATATTATACCCAAGATGTCATACTTATTAGTCATGATGCTGAAGCTTGTTTCTTTTATGTGATATCCAGGGATGTGAAATATATATATCCACTATTTGCACTAGTATCGGTCTGTTTTAGGTATCTTTTCCCTTTGTTTTGCAGCTTCTTGTTGTGCATAATTTTTGGCAATTTTGTGATTTTTCACTCTCAAGCCTTACCTGAAATTACTCTGTCACTAAGTCATATTTCAAGCTATCATTTAATTTACAACTTATGATTCTGTTATGCTCTGATTCTACTGGTTGTGATAAACATATCATATATATTTGTAAGTCACAAGTTGTAATCTTTTATGCTCTAATTCTAGTGCTGGTGGTAAACAACCGTATGATTCAATTATCTTTGTTTTGCCTATGACACCCCTTCAAATATTAGAAGATCATGAGGTTTTAACTATGAGGAATGGTATTGACATTATTTATCCTCTTTTATAGATGTCAAAAAGGAAGAAGAAAAGTAGTGGAGACCTTGACTTTACTTAAGATTTTTTTTGGATTGTTGATATATGTTCTAATATTCTTTTTCTATCGATCATTTTGAAGCTTATCATAACTCTTGAAATCATGTGAAATTTAATGAATCATTTGGGTTTGAGTACATTTTGCTTTTAAGGGTGTATTTCTATACCTTGTTGGATGTTTTGGACTATTAATGAAAATTTTCATTTTGTGATTTTTATAATTTGTACTATATTATAACTTATTATATATGTAAAATGCTAATTTATGGCAATTATAATAGGACCATAAAGGCATGAGAAATATTTCAATAGGTCATGGAAATTATTGCAGTAGGTCATATAAATCATACGTTGCAATAGATTCATAATCATTGCAATAAAGGTCTATAGCAATGATTACAAATTGTTACCATAGACATATATCATCGTCGCACCAGAAGGAAGAATAACTTTTTCTATAGTTATGTTTATGGAAATGGTTTTTACCACCCTTTGGAATAACTATTGCAATAGATCTATGGTAACACGAGCTGGTGCGACGGGTCTACTAACCATCGCCATAGTGCCATGACAATGGTTTTAGGGCCTACTAAAATGAATTTGATCCCGTTGCTATAGCCGTTATTTCTAGTATTGTCCCCAAGCTGAATGTCATGACTTCTCCTTCATTCTCCTCACCATTTAGAGGAAGAGGCTTGCGGTTCCTTCTTTTGGTGTTTACATTGGTCAAGTCCATGTCAATAAATCATTTATCTTCACTCTGGAGAGATGAATCGTTACTCAGGCTTTCGGGTAGGGATCCTACCATTACCCATGCCATATTGTCATCACCAGTCTTCTCAATAACCTATTCATCATTGTTTTTCATCTTGTGGTTACCTGTTAGGAATGGCTAATAAAGCTAGTAGGAAAATAGAGTCAAATCTACACACAATTGCTCTGGCCCCATGGTGGATAGAAAATTATTCATCTAAAAATTGGTACAGTTACATTTGTATAAGGCCAAGAGCATACATGTTAAATTAAACCCTACTTAAGATCTGTTTAACAAAAGATTGATTAACTATATGATAAGCAAAAAGTAATGTATACGTAAGTAAAGTTAAAATCAATCAATAGGAAATCGTAAGTATAAGGGAAGAGCTCTTAGAGACATTCTTTGAGAGATAATGTTCCTTCTCCAAGAGCAATGTGCAAGTAAAATGGGCAAAGAAAGTAAAGAGAATAATTTCTTAGGAGCAAGTAAAAGTGTGTAGATTTTAGATGTCTTACAAATGAAGAGGAATGACTATTTATACAGTTCAATAAATTTCTTGTAGCCAATAACAAAGGTGTCATTTAGACCCTATAATATGTCAAAAATTGGTATAGCTCCAAGTATCATATCCATTGTAGGTGCTAGTCAATATTCTATATACGGGTTAGGCGATATATTATGCATCTGCGTATTTGACAGAACTGATGCCTTTGTCCCCTATTCTTTTCTTCCTCATCACTCAAGTCCTTCATGGAGAGGAAGTGTTATTGGGCTATTTTTCCTCTGACATGTCCATCGAAGTAACTTCCTTTGCTGGTCCCAAATTGATAGGTTGCCTTTAAACATACTCAAACTCATCTGCTCCTAAGAGAACCCTTATTCGTGTTATGCATTTCTTCGATAATATTTACCTAATACAAACAGTATCTATATTCTTTTATTATTGTACGAGTGAAAATAGAGGAGTAGAATGTTCTCCTAACAAACCCTAGCATGTTCGAGACTTTTCTAGGAATTGAAGTGTTCCCTTTAGAAATGCAGCTTTCCACGTGTGAAACCATGATGCGGTGCTCTATCCAAAACATTATAGAAGACAACCTTTTTTAATAGTTAATTGATAGAGATTTGCTTCTCATATCATATCCTTATTTCCTTCTCTATAGTTTGTCCCTTGCTGTAAAGTTTTTTCCCTGATCTATTTTCTTCAGGTTTTACCTCTTTCTCCATGGAATTTCCCACTGATGATATTGTACCACGATTGTTTCACTTCTAGGAAGATTTCTAGATCAACCCAAGTAGCGATTCTAGGTCATGGAATAGGTTCATCATTGATATGAGCTCTTTGATTAAGGAGGAGCATATTCCCTTTGTCTGTTAGGAGTGCGGTTGTCCTATTGAGAAATACCGAATGTTTTCTCTAGCTAATTGTGAGACCACCACTTCTCCAAAGCCTGATTATACCTTTGTTTAAACATATCTATTCAGAATGGGGCTCGTCAAACCTATCATCAAGGCGATCATCTTTTTTTGCATGACTTTTCAACTAAGCATTAGTCAAATCACTCCTAAATTCTGGAGAATCATAGCCTGCCTTCAATTCTTGAGCTTTAAAATCAGCAAAGACTTTTATTTACACCACCTTCTACTTCTGTTTCCTTATTTTATTATTCATGGGGGAGTGGTGAAACTAGTATGCCATGGAAGAAAATCTCTTTTCCAGGATTTGAACGATGCCGGTGAAAAAGGCTATCCCAATCGCTTTGTTGCTGGGGCTATCAAGTATTATTCGTACACGCCCCATCCAGCTTTTTGGAATATGCATCAGGAGTTCTCTTGTTTCTCACTTCCTCTTCTATTGCCCTCTTTTATCTTCATTATTTTCTCATCCCTTATTCATCAACCTGTTATTCAGCTCCCAAATGGTGTCCTGGATAAAAAAACCAACTTCTAGGCTTGAGAGGGATCTTTACACCGTGGTCGTTAAGATCTTAAGATCTTACTCAATCAAGGAACATTCATGGGCTAAAATATCCATCAGTCGAGGATGGGAGGCAAGACACCATGGTCTGAAATTTACAACCTTTATCTTTTTATCCTCTTTTTATCATTGCTCTTTTTTCAAATGAAATTTCCTTGTAGTTTTAACCAGCGGCCTAATGCTCCTATCCCCTCTCATTATTACAATGTGATTGATGGGTCGTGACCCATTTGGTTAAATTGTTAGTCCTTAAGTGGAGTCCTCTACCAAGCTTGGGGTCCGGCCACTTAAGAGAATATTTGGAGAAACCAGGAGGCCATGTTCCTTGTTGATGAGTGAAGATGGACCTCCTCTATATGTCAAAATCATCACTTTGGATGCAAAATCAAATGAATAAATTCTTGAGCAAGAAAACCCAATGAGATCATACGAGGGGTCCTAATTAGAGTGAGGTAGTATCTAGAGGCGAGACCAAGGATGAGAGTGGTGATATCTCCTTTCACCCAACCAGTTTCCTCCTGGGCAGTCCGAGGGCCTCAGTTCTCTTCCACGGTGTCTCCTACTTTGCATATTTAAGAAACTATGGAATCACTAAAGTAGAATGGGTTTCGATCCTTCTGGGGTTATTAATGAGGGGCCTCGATAGACATGGTATTATGAATAAGTTTCAGTTGTTCAATTAGAATATTGTTCCACTTGAGGTCTCCAGTTAAAGCATTACTTCAACCCAAAATTAGAAAATTTTAGGTTTCTTATTGTTGTTGGGAGGTTGAGTACTTGTGAAGAAGATGGAAGATCATCAGGCATTCTGTTCAACCTCAGGCTTACTTTCCCCAAAGTCTTCTTGAGCAATCTCAATGTTTTCTCAAGCCATCCATCTATAGAGGTTTTCTAACTTTTCCTATGATGAGACATGACTGATCCAAAGAGAGGGCGAACAATCAATCCTTTCCTTGATGTTACCAAGTGTAATAATTTTTCCAAGAGTTTTTGTACTTTGACCACTTTTCTGAGAACTTTTTTTTTTTGTAATTTAATCCTTTTTTCTTGATTTTTGTAGTTTAATTCCTCTGTTAGGAGTTCCTGAATGTAAGACCTCTTTGGGTGCTTGAATAAAGGAAAATTCTTTTTGTATTTTGGATATCTTTGCGTATTTCATTTGCTTTTTAATGCTTTTCATATTTTTCCTGTTTGTTTCATTTGCATTCCCTCATATTCTTGACGTGATTAACAATCGAGAACCCAAACCTGCTAATTGTACGACCCTGATTGTGACACTTTTTAAATAAGAAAGAGGGACCTTGTTTATCTTTCACCTCCTGGGCATCATATTTAAGGACCTTTTTTATTTGAGAGGCTTTTGACGATTCAATCCAAGTTGAGAAGCTTAGGGTTACATTTTTAGTAATGATAGGAGATGGTCGCCTAACCAGTGTTCTTCTTTTATTGGCATGTCTTTTGCTATCTTTCGTATAATAGATCGGGTAATGATGTTCCTCCGTCTATTTCAAACATCTAGTCCTTTATCTTTCTTTATTTCTCGAGAGTGATCCCTTAGTTTAATTTTTTGTGTTCTAGGTCTCTATGTTAGATGTATCTTAACTACTTAGAGCATAACATTTCAGGAAGGGGTTGCCTTTCTCCCATAGCCGTATATTGTCTTAGGACTTGTTCTACGGGAGTTAGTAACTTTTTTTACTATCAAGATGTTCCTATGATTAGGACTCATCGTATTGCTTATGGGTGATCATTCCATCATAATTTTATCATGGCAAACTATCACCTTTTTTTTGCCTTTCCTGAAGTTATCTCAAGTTCTTATTTTAAGAATTTTTCTTGCTCGACCAGCAGTCCCTAGTGCTTGGTGTGCTATGAGGGATTTTTGTTTATTCGTGTATGAGTCCTTATTAGAGAATAAGTTCTTAGTGTTGTGGGATTCAAAGTCCCTAGCTTGGGAGCACATCCCTTCTTTTAACTCGATGCCATTGGAGCCCTACTCCATTATTTGCCTTGGAACACTGGGTTTTGTTATAAACAAAGGGAGGGGTAGTTTGCTCAATTTCTACAGGGTCAAAGATTTTTTTGTTGATGCCTTAAATAAGAAAATTTCTGAGCTGAGCTTGAGGCATTCATCTCTTTACAAATTAAGAAAAAAATAAGGACATTGATTTTTATCCAAAAGAACCTAATGGTACCTCGTTAAAAACCTTTCTAGAAAAACCCAATGAGGGATTAAATTGGTCGAAGGAAAAAAGAGTGTAGCCTTTATCCTTTGGGGCCCTTGTAACTGCTATTGCTTAGAATTCCTTCTTCTTCTGTTGTCTCTGTGAAGCAGTCTTATAGACCCTCTTAGAATTGACATTGTTCAAGAATGATAATTTTACTTTGGCAGAGTGTCTATATAAGGATTCCTGGAGAAGTTCTTTGAGTGGAAAAAAGAAAAGAAGTCAAAATTTGAAAGAGAGAGAGAAATGAAAATATCATAGCTCTTCATCAAAAATTGAAGTGTTCAGTTTATGGTTTTTTTTAGAGAGACCAAAGTTTTTTGATGGTTTCACACCCTCAACTCCTACACCATAATTACTCTTGGCTCAGTCTCTTTGAAACTCTCTTAGGTGAACGTCTTTTAGAAGATCATTGACGGCCTCCCTGAGGTAGTAGAAGCCTCTCTTTCTATGACCATGAGTGATGTGGTAACCACACTACTGAGTCCTATCTCTTGTGTTTAGGTCTGATTGGACAAGCTTTGAGAAATAAACTTCTGTGATCTCCTACATAACCGATACTAAGTACAACGCACTAATAATGAAGTGATGTTCTAAGAGTGTGAGAGGCTCATAAATTTTGTATACAAAGGGCTTGACCACTTGCCTGCCCTGAAGCCCCTTTCCGCTTAAGTCCATGTTGCCTCTCTTTTAGTATTGGAGCAAACCCATAGAATGAGAGTTGTTTCCCATGAGCTTGTCCTTCCACCTGAATAGTATGACAAATATTTGTTTTTATAAAACCCCCTTGATTCTGACTCCCACCGAGACTGGCCCTCTATATGCTTTGGGGTTATGTCTCACTGTCTTTTTTCTGCTTTTTCTTCGCTCTCAATTTTGAGTCCCTTGTTATGAGTTCTGCAACAATCATCCTCGATATGGATCTTAGACTTATAACAATTATTGAGATATTCCCATGTTGTCTCCTTAAACTAAGTCAAACTTTCCTTGAATTTGAATGATGCCACCAAACTCTTGATATTCAAACCCTTGGTAAATGCTTTGGCCACCAAATAGTTGGGTACCATTAGTAGTTCCATCCTTCCCTTCTAGGATCTGGCCATAAACTCCCGAATGAGCTCTATGTCTCCTTGCTCTATCTTGAAGATATCTCCCCTCTGGGGCTGCACCTTCTTTGTCATTGCTTGTGCCTTGATAAAGCTATCTGCGAGCATATTAAACAAATCAACAAAATTATTGGGGAGAATAGAATACCAAACCAACACTCCTCTAAACAAGGTCTCTACAAACTTCTTTAGCATTACAGACTCCGCTTTTTCCTTGGTTAAAAAAGATGTTCCTATAGGTCCTTGTTCCCTTCATATTTGGGAATGTCCAACATATTGAACCTTTTGGGAATCATCAGAGTGATTGTGTTGGACATATAGAGAACCTTATCATAGCTTTTTGAATTAGGTCCCTTGACGACAAGAGAAACCCAGGGATGTTGTTCAATTGGGAGTTCAACTCTGAAATAGCGAGACTTTATTTTCTTTCTTAACATCTCCACTATCGTTGGTGGGATCTCTGGTTCCACTTTGATCTCATTGTAATTATTTCTTTAGAGCAGTCATCCATCTCATGATTATAATCTATGCTTGGTTCCCTTCGTTGGTTTCCTCAAGAAGCATTTGAGGTGTTCTGGGCAAGGTTATTCTCTAGGTTACCTATTTTCTGTTTCTGCGCCTCCATTTGCCTCATTAGCTCCTTTTGCGCCTTAGTGAAGCTCATGAGGACTCCTCTGAGTTTCTCCAGGCTGACTGTCGGTCTTCTCCCCCATTTTCCTAATCATTTAGAACAAGAGGCCTCTATTTCCTCCTTTGGGTATTTATGTTGGTCAGGTCTATGTCAATGTACCGTTCTTCCTTATTCTGGAAAGCTGCGTTGTTACTCAGGATATCAGGTAGGTATCCTGCCATTTACCTAGCCATATTGTCTTCACCAGGATTCTCAATAACTTGTTCATCATTGTTTATCTTGTCTTACTTGCAAAGTATGGTTAATCAAGTTAGTATGTCTTACCTGCAAAGTATGGTTAATCAAGCTAGTAAGATGAATAAAGTTAAATATACACACAATTTCTCTGGACCCATGGTGGACGCAAACTTGTTTACCCTAAAATTGGTACAGTTGAATTTGTATGAGGCATTTGTATGAGGCCAAGAGCATGCATGTTAAATTAAACCCCATTTCAAATCCATTTACCAACATATTGATTATCTATATGACGAGTAGAAAGTAATGTAAATGTAAGTAAAGTAAAAATTAATCAATAGGAAATCATAAGTATGAGGGAAGATCTCTTGGAGATATTGTTTGAGAATTAAGTTTCCATCTCTGAGAGAAGTGTGCAAGTAAAATGGCCAAAGAAAGTAAAGAGAAAAAAAAATCTTGGTGAGTAAGTAAAAGTGTATTATATTGCGTGGATTCAGATTTCAGATCCCTTATAAATGATGAGGAACAACTATTTATAAAGTACAGTAAATGGCTTATTATCAATAAGAAAGGTTACCGTTAGACCCTATAGTACTACAACTAATGGTATAACTCCAATGTCATTTTCATTGCAGGTGCCAGTCAATATACTTTGTAAGGTTTAGGTGGGTACACTGCGCGTCTGCGCATCTAACAGATCTGACGCCTCTGTCCCATGTCTTTTTTTTCCACATCACTCAGATCCTTCGAAGAGATGGGGTGCTGTTGGGCTATGTTTCCTTTGAAATATCCATGAAGGAGCTTCCTTTGATGGCCCCATAATTGATGAGCTTCCTATTAAATATACGCAAACTCCGCTACTCCTGAGAGGATCCTTCATTTTGCTATGCATCTCTTTGAGAGTCTTTATCGAATACAGTTGTATTAGTGATGGATATTTGCTTCTGTCATTCCTAGTGCTCTAAGGGCTCGTTTGGTTGGGGAACGAGTAATTATGAGATTAGTTATTCTAGGATTACTATTCCACTTTCAATATGGGCCAAAAGGTGGAATAAAAATAACACTACAATCCCGTGAAAAGTTATTCCGCAATTTTATTCCTACCAAACATGGAATAAAATTTGTCTTAAAATTAATCTCAAGATTAGTTATCATTTATCCCTCATACCAAATGAGCCCTAAATTCATTAACATCTTTCTTCTCCTGCCCCTCCACCTCCATCTCCCCTATCATGTCCCCGACACTTGCTTTTCCATCTCAAACTCTTTTTTCTTTTACACTGTCATCTATATTCATTTAATTACCTCTTCTTTTATCGTTATATTTTCAACAAAATAATCTCTTTTTGTTAGAACTACATATCTAAATGATCTATTGTCCATCAAAATGAAATTATCAATTAAGTTTACACACTGCCCCTGGGATGGTGTACAATTCTAGTGAAATGTTTTTATGAATACGAAGAATAAATAAATAAATATAAAGAAAATGCCATAATAAATCCATAACTTTTTTTGTAAAAAACCTCTCTAGTGAAATTGATTTCCTCCTCGTTCTCCTTAATAAAATGCAATAATTAAACTCTATTTTTTTATAATACTAAACTCAATATTTACACTCATAAATGTTTGTTTTAATTTTTTTTTAGGTCTTTTCACATTTACTCTTTTTATGGTATTATTTTATGTTGTAACCTAATGTACTGAAGAATCAGGTTCTTCTTGAGTCAGTTAAATAAGAAAAAACGTGCAAAATATAATTGTAACACCCCGCATTTCAGTGTTTTTAAAACTAGGTCTCCAATGACTTATGAACCTAATCTTATTGATTTACGTTACATGTCGATGATATGTCAGGAGAGTAGTTGTAAATAAGTAATTATACCAAGAACACTTATATTAAGTCATCTGGATTGTTAGACTAAAATGAGAGACCAATGGTTGTCTTTTTTTAATACCAATATTACTAATGCAAGCATTACTAATACACTATACTCTGCACTATTCTTTTTTGTTGACAACTATTTTTCATTGATTAATAAGTGAAATGTTACAAATCAGTAGCTATAGCCAGCCAACTAACCTTAATTACAAATTCTCCAAAATCAAATTAAAAATAATCAAAACTTTAAACACATTAGCTTGTCTTTGGATTTACCAGGAGCCCTCACTATACAAACATAAGTTATCTCTTAGCTATATTCGTACAGTCACTACATGTGTGTTCAAATAGTCTCTGATTTCTCTCTTCCCAAATAGCATGGGCAATTTCAACATACAACATCTTGAATACCCGAGTCTTCTGGGATTTTCCTTTGACATTTTAAATGCATCAGTTCTTATGATCCGACCAACTTGAAGAAGGAAATTGTTTCTCTTGTAGCCAGTGTAGCAGAATACTACACAACTAAGTAGCAAAAAGGGCAATCAACAAATAGATAATTCCTTGACCCGTCAGCATTTTGGCGGAGAACACATTGGGGATCCGTATCCATTCCCTATTTAAGAAATCTATCCATTGTTAACAATCTTCCATGTATTTGAAGCCACATAATTAATATAGCTTTGGGCCTTGCAGCATTGTGAAACATCAAGCACTTCCAATCCACTCTTTCTAAGTTACCAAGAAGCAATAAGTATGCTTGTCTAATAAAACTCTTTCCAGGTCTTGAACTTATCTGAATCAGTTGGAGTATGTCCCTAGATTCAATGATTTTCTTGATAATCCGACACCCTTTCTTCGGGATCCTCATATCTTCTAACTGTTGAATCTTGATGTAACACCTATGGATCCGTCTAATCCACAATCTATCCTCCTTATGATCTACATCCCAACAATTCTTTTCTATAAAACCTCTGTTCCACATGTGAATATATGAAAGATTTTGGCCCCCTGTTGACTTAGGTGGACAAACTTTATCCCAAGCAATTAGAGCTTTCCTGGTAATAGTATTAACTCTGGACCATAAATAGCTTTTGCAGTAAGCGTCAATAACCTGCAACACCTTTGATGGGATAATGAAAAGTTGAGACCAATAAGATTGTAATCCAAAAATTACTGTTTGTACTAATTGGGCTCTTCCTGCATAAGACAACTTCCTAGCAGTCCAGAAAGAAAATTGATCTTGGGTGTATTTATACATCTAAATGCCGCATTATATCCATACTTTAGTTATGTCTTAAGAATGAATTACCTTGTCTATGTGTGTTTTGCGATAAGTTGATGTAAATGAGCTAATATACATGATTAGTTGTGTTTCAGAAGAAAATAATGTATGTGGAGAATCAATAAGATAAAGGATATGAAAGACAAGGTCGATTGGATGAGAATCAAACAAAAATTAAGCTTCAGAGAGGCCATGCACCACACACTCTTGGGCTGTGCATTTGTCTATGCGCCGCACACCGTTGGGTTGTGCGTTTGGCCGTGCGCCACACACCTGTGCCAGACGAGAATTATTTTTTTACATTGAAGAATTTTCTAGGGGCTTGGGAGTAATTTCACCATACGTCTATAAATGCCCCAAGGACATTTTAAGAAGTGGGACACATTATTTTGGAGGAAAATAGAGAGGCAAGGGATTTTCATTAGAGTTCATCTTCGTTAAACTTATTTACTCATTGCTTTGTTATGATTAACATTATAGTTGTAATTTTATTTCTAATTATGAGTAGCTAAACACCCTTGTTGTGGGGTTACAACTAGAACATGATTGAATAGTATTTTATTTGAATCAAAGAAACCTTGTTTCTCATTTAATTGCTCTCTTGTTCTTATGCTTACTATTTTAGTTTCTGGACAACATTAGAATAAATGGGTAATTCTCGTGTGAACTGACCATGGAAACATAAGAATAGAATAAAGAACATGGGGAATAAGATCATCTCTGACTCACGTTAGGATTGATTTACAACTAGGATTGCAATATACCTAGTTTAACTTATTTGATTATAAACGGGATGAAAATATTAATGCATTTGAGCTGAAAACTCACATCCCCGCTCAATTATATAGTTGTGAGACTAGTTTAAATAGGTGATTTAGAGGATGACCATTCCCGAATTATATAATTAACCTCAAAATCAGCAATTGGAGAAATAAAGTTCTTTGAGATGAATAAATGTTATACATGATTATCGTAAATGCCTGGAATCTCCCTTGATATAGTTAACAATCTTTGCTCAATTCATTATAGTATTATTTTATTATATCTGCAACAAGTAGAATATTATAATTTCACCAATTTTCTTGATAAATCATAATTCTTGTCTGAAATATTATTAGAAATTAAATTAAGAAAATTGCTAAGCGCATAGTCACTGTGGGTTTGATATCTGGCTCGAAAGATCTTCTATATTATTCTATGATTATGTGCACTTGTGTGCGTGATAGATCGCAACAATTTTTGGTCATAAGGATTGATCGATGAAACTTGATGATGCATTGTGGGCCTACAAAATAGCGTACAAGACGCCCATTGGGACATCATCATACATGTTAGTCATTGCGAATTAGGAAATTAGTGATTTTCTAAATTTTTAATTTTTTTATCATATTATACAAGTGTTGAAAACTTGATCTCAGCGACTGCTTTTGCAGGTTCAATTTCTCTTCAAGCTGGCATGAGAGAGAGAATTGGTAAAGCCGTATTTGGAGCCTAAACGAGCATTTCATCAGCAGCAAAGAGAAGCTTCTTTTTAATATCCAATTAAACAGAATCAGCTGGCTGATCAGATAGAAGTTGTTCCTATAAAAATGGCATCAACAAGTCCAGTTCACGAGGTGGCAATCTCACTCGCCAATAATGTCACCTCTAGCATTCACAGATCGGATGTAGTAGGTCGATTTGAGCTTAAATAGAATATGGTGCAACTATTGCACACCAACGGGAAGTTCATGGGACTATCTCATGAGGATCCACAATAGCACTTGTAAAATTTTTGTGAGATTAGTGACACATACATTTCCACTGGAGTCTCGTCTGACTATGTGAGACTCACACTCTTTCCTTTTTCTCTGTTAGGGGTAGAAAAGAGATTTCATCACCCCCTAGATGATTTGGCAAGGAAGTTCTTGATCCATTTCATTCCATCTAGAAAAACTGCGAAGTTGAGGAGTGAGATCTTGAGCTTCAGACAAAGAATGGTAAAAATCTGTATCAAGCCTGAGAAAGGTTCAAGTCCATGCTTCGTGATAGCCTTCACCACCATTAGACTAATGAGGTTCTGGTGCATACCTTTATAGAGGGGCTTGAACCTAACACGAAGATTCTTTTAGTTTCAGAAGCTGGTGGACAAGCTTTAGAAAAGACATATAATGAGTTGTATATGCTTCTAAATCGCATATCACAGGGAAATCCAGAATAGAATATAGATGTTTTGAGGAGCACCACAAAGGAAGCTGCAGGGTTATTAGAAGTGGATAAATTGACAACTATAGCAGCACAGATTGCCTCTTTGAAGAATCAAATGAACACTCAATTTAGCAACCTAAATTTGGAACATCAACAGGCTCCTATGAATATGGTGTAACAAACTCAGACTTGGTGTGAGGTATGTGGTAACAGTGATCACTGAGAAGATGCATGTGGAGCAAACTCAGAGTCAACAAACTTTGTGGGTAATGCTCAACGCCAAGGAAATCCAAATTTTTAGAACACTTATAACCCAACTTGTTGAAATCATCCCAACTTCTAATGAAGCAGAAATCAAGGGTAGATGTAAATCAGAATCAATATTAAAACTAAGTGGGAATCAGAATCTCCAAAAATAAGCACAGGGTGGTAACTCTAACGCCAAATCAAGCCATATTGAGGAGATGTTGAAGCACATCATTGCTAACCAAGCACTGATGGTTGCTGACATAAAAAATCAGCAGTTAGCCACAAAGACTTTAGAGGTTCAGATGGGACAACTTGCTGGGGCATAAAACACCAAGTGATACAGATCCTAATCCCAAGCAGGTTAATGTAATTTTCACTTGAAGAGGTAAATAATTGGAGGAGTTAGAGGCCAAGAAAGCAACTCACAGGTCTCTGGCGAGAGATGAAAAGCAAGCAGAGGCTGAGAAAGATGTGAACAACAAAAAGAATGTAACAAGTGTGAATCCACCTCCCCCATTCCTTCAAAGGCTGAAAAAGCAAAAAGAGAAAGCATGTTTTCAAAAGTTTATTGATTTGTTAAAAGAGGTGCACATTAATCTTCCTCTTGTTAATATTTTGCAGGGAGTTCCTAGGTATGCCAATTACATAAAGGATACTGTGACAAACAAGAATAGGTTGACGGCGTATGCTACTGTTACACTTAATAAAGAGTGCACGTCCAGAATTTAGAATAGACTGCCAACAAAGCTCAAAGATCCGGAAAGTTTCAACATCCAAATCACTATTGGGAAGTCTATCAAAGCCCAGGGATTGTGTGAGGGGCTAGCATTAACTTGATGCTCACTTCTTTGTTCAAAAATATTGGGTTGGGGAGTCCACGGCCTACCATAATTATTTTGCAACTAACTAATTGTTCACTTGCAAGGCCCGATGGGATAGTTGAGGATGTATTAGTGCAAGTGAGGTCACTTATTTTCCCCATAGATTTCATTGTCTTGGACCTTAATGCAGATTCAGAAGTCTCATTTATTTTGGGAATCCATTTTTGGCTATTAACCGTGCATTGATAGATGTAGCTGCTGGGCAGCTCACAATGAGGGCACATGACAAAGTTGAAGTATTTGATGTCTACAAAACCATAAAGATGCCGACTATCAGTGATGAGTTATCTGCAATCGTGGTAATTGATGTTGAGTCGGAACTTTCATTGAATACTTCAAAGGATCCTTTAGAAAGATGTAACACCAAAAAAATTCTAAGCCTAGAAACAGCCCAAAAAAATTCCAAGTAAGTTGTCAAAGTGACAGCAGGTTCCACGAGCTAGATCCACGGGCCGTAAAAGATCCCATGAGTCATGGATTGGGCTCGTAAAAATCAGACCTACAAACAGCTTTTTGGCCAGGGAACCACGAACCCTAACCACGAATCGTGGTCCAGTCCACGAGCCGTGGTTGGTGCCCATGGAAGCCTGGGCCGTGTTTTTCCAGTAGTTTTTAATTTAATTACTTAGGGGTATTTTAGACCTTTCTCTCTTATTTTAACTCCAAATACAAAATATTTTAGGCTTATTTTATTAAGTCTTAAATAGATTTAGTTCAGTTTCCCCTCATCCAGTTGCTCAAGCTTTAGACAGAAAGAAAAGAACGCTCTTCTCCAACCTCCAAACTTAGGGCTTTCTCCTCCAGGCTTCAAACTTCAGATTTTCTTCAAGAATCTTCCTCCAATAGGTATGTGGGTATTCAATAAGGGTTTTATTCACCCTTATTCCCAAAACCTCAGACTTTTACCTTGATTGCATGATTTTAAAAACTAGAGTTCTTACCCTCATATGCAGATCTTTATAGAATTTAATTCTTATGCCTAGTATATGAGTTTTTTATACTGTTTAAATAAATTATATCATATTTTCAATGATTTGCACGGAATTTTACAGAGGCTTGAGAAACCAAGAACTTAGCCCTAATTTATAGTACTTTCTCATGAATTGGTTTATCTCAGAATCTAGCTCAAAATATCATCATTAAAGTTTAAAATAAAATTTAGTCAGTTTTCAGCTATAGTTTTCAGAAAACAATGATTTTAGATTAGAATAGTTTTGACACAGAAGTTTAGGACCTCAGTTTTAAATAAGCTAAGCATAATCTATTTTTTGGAGTAGTACTTAGCACCGAGTTGGACCAGGTTTCAGTATACTCCAAAGTCTCAGAACTACGTGCCACCATAAGATTATTTAGCCCCTCAGTGGGCCTCAGTTTAGTGATCACTCCAGTCATGCCTTTATATCATGGCAAGATATATTGAGTCCTCTCGATGGTGCGTATAAATAGAACTCCACATTTAGCTCTCATGGTTTATGTCAGTTAACATGCTCTCCCACAAAATTTACTTCAGTAATGTGCATTAGGCCCTCAGTTTATGTTTTTACAGCTTTTCACTATGCTTTTCAAATTACTCTTGTATTTTGGATGTTTAAGCATGAGCCTATGTAGTACAGTTCAGCTTACAGTTTGAACAACATATCAGTATTTTAGCATGTCTATATATATATATATATAGTCAGCTTGCATATCCCTCATGTTTAGTATATTCAAAGTACTGATGCATACTCTATGTGTTGCATCCTATTATAATGCATGTTTAGGTTCTCAGATTCAGTCCTGCGATAAATTCTACTCAGCGCCACCCCAGTGACAACCAGAGGTGAGTTCTCATCATTCGATAATGTATTTTATGCTGGTTTTTCCTTAGTCATTTAGTTTTTACTATTTTGGAGTTAGTTGAGGGTTTGTCCCATCAACTCATCAGTAGTACAGGCTTCCAGACATAGAGTTATTATTTATTATTTGGATTAGTTGGTTTTGGAGTCCATTTTCTATTTAATCTTTTATCCCATAAAGTCTTTTCTCTATCAGATTCTCTATAGTCAACTGTATAGTATATTGGATTTAATATTTTCGGGTTTTTAACTCCTGATGTACTAGCTTCTTGTTTTTTATCTTTTTCAACATCCCCTGCATTTATTTCAATATCTTTATCTATTTTTTCTATATTTGCTATCATTTCTGTGTAAGTTTCACTTGTTTCTGAATTTCTCTCTGTTTGTTCATCATTTACAACAAATATAAACAAGAACTCAATAGAGTAATTATAGAAAAAAGACAAGAATTAGAACATAGACAAAATAGACTTCACTACAATATGATTGCAGGAGTTTGTAAAGAATCTTTAAAATCACAAAGAAAAACTATATTTTATTTACAACTACAAATAGATAGTCTAGAATATAAATCACAACATAATCTATAAGATGAATAAAGAAGAATTTGCTATAGATGAAAAAACATATGAAAATCAAGATGGATTAAAAATAAAAATAGTATTTTCAAATCTAGGAAGACGTTATAAAAAGGTAGGAGATAATTTAAGTTTAATGCTAGAAAAGGAATCTTTAAGATTAGAAGATAGTTTAACAGCAATGGTAAGAGTAGCTAAAGAAAATGAGGAAATAGATAGAAAAAAGGAAATAACTATTATTAAACAACAAGCAAAACAAGAAATACAGCAAATTGAAGAAATAAAAAATGAAAAGATATTAATGTTAGAAAAAGAATTAAAAAGGTTAAAGGAACTATATGAGGTAAAACAAAAAGAAAAAGAAATAGAGACAAAATTAAGAACAGAAATAGAAAATTTTAAAGAAAAATTACAAATGGAAGAACCAATTAAAGAAGAGATAGATATAGATGAAATCAATGAAGTGAATGATGAACAAACAGAGAGAAATTCAGAAACAAGTGAAACTTACACAGAAATGATAGCAAATATAGAAAAAATAGATGAAGATATTGAAATAAATGCGGGAGATGTTGAAAAAGATAAAAAACAAGAAGCTAGTACATCAGGAGTTAAAAAACCCGAAAATATTAAATCCAATATACTATACAGTTGACTATAGAGAATCTGATAGAGAAAAGACTTTATGGGATAAAAGATTAAATAGAAAATGGACTCCAAAAACAACTAATCCAAATAATAATTTCTTAGAATTAGATTGTGTAGCAGATGTAAATAAAACAATACAATTATGGATAGGAAATATAGCAAAACAATTGGTAGATAATAAAATAAGTATAGCAGATACACCAGGATACATAGAACGAACATTTTTAGGAACAGTAAAACTATGGTTACTTAATTTATCAGAAGATTATCAACAGGCATTAAGAAATAGTAAAAATATAAATAATGAAAATGCAACTACATCTATGGACATCTTATATAAATATGAGATAGCTATAAGAAGTGAGTTTAGCAGCACAACTTCAGAAGTAGAAGAACAAAATAAGGATAAACAATTTAATAGAAATTTAATGATAAAATTAGCAATATGTAATATGTGTTACATAGATGAATATACATGTGTATTTAGAGAATATTATTATAAAGGTAAATATACGCCAGAAGAAGCAAAAGAAATAAGAAAATTATATTTTACAAAATTACCAGAACCATTTAGTACAAAAATAATAAAAGATTGGAACAATGCAGGGTTACAAGATACACTAGGAGCTATGGTAAAATTCTTGCAAACATGGTATTCAGGAATATGTGAAAAATACAAAACAAAAATGAAGATGGAAAAAACTATAATAAAAAATTTACAATGTTGTAGAGATAAGATAGCACCTCAATTTGGATGTACAAATAATTATTATAAAAAGAATAGAAAACCAGGAAAGTTTAAAAGATATAAAACCCAATTTAAAAATAAAAGGCCTAGGAGACAATACTATGTAAGAAATTATAATAATAAAAAACAATTTAGACCACAAAAGAAAATAACAGAATGTACATGTTATAATTGTGGAAAATTAGGACATTTAGCTAAAGATTGTAGATTACCTAGAAATCCTAAAAGGAAGCAAATAACAGAAATAATAATAAATAATGAGGAATATATGCCATTAGAATATTTAGACTATGAAATAAGTGATAATGATAGCATATATGAATTATCTGAAAATGAATTATATGAAGAATCGGAAAACGAAGAAGAATTGGAATTAGAAAATGACTGAAAAAGAAGTAGAAATAATAACAGAAGAACATATGGATGAAGAATCTTCAGAGCAGAAAGTAATATTTGATATAAATATATTTGAACAAATAAAAGGAAAAGAATTAGATCTAAGTGTAGATAAAATATTTAAATTACCAAAATTAAAAAACATATTTAAAAGACAAAAAGAAGAATACTATGTAGTAAGTCAAAAAGAACACATAATAGACTGTAAATTTACAAAAGGAAAAGCAAGAATACCAATAATAAATAAGAAAGTAATAAATAAAGAAATACAAGCAATTCAAACTAAAGAACCAATAAGATATGTGCATCTAGGAGGAACAGAAATACTAATAAAAGCGTGTTTCAGAGAAGGAATAGATACACCTATAGAGATATACATAGCAGACGATAGAATAATCGAACCTATAGAAAAAAGTGTAATAAGTGCAGTAAAAGGAAACCTAATATACCAAAAGTTCAAATTCATAATAAGTGCAAATTATTCAGTAGCAATAAATGACCGTAACATAGATAAATCGTTAGTATTATATTGGAAAATGACAGGAATTGAGTTAGCCCCAGGCAGTAAGATATTTACAGCCAGATGTAAAAATCTGTATGTATTAACAACTAAACACAAAATAACAGCAAAAAATAAAATCAATAGAATAAAAATAGAAAATCCTTTTGAACAAATAGTATCAGTAATAGATAACAATGATTATAGTTATAAAGAAATAGATGCAGAAGAAAACTTAGAAATTATAAGTGATAGGATAAGCACATCTAAAAGAAAAAGCTATGGTGATACACCACAATCATCAAGAAATTCGGTAACAATAAAAGAGATAGAACCAAACCATTATTACATAACAGGAATATTAGAGCAAAGAAAATTTATTATAATAATAAATACAGGACAAGAAGAAAATTATATAACAAGAGAATTGGTAACAGAAGAAGAAATAAATTATATAGAAAACTCAGATTTACCAAAAGAATTTACAGCTTTTAAAGAATCAGTAGAAAAAGAGTTAATTATTGCGGAATAATAATGACAATAAAATTTAAAATATATCAGGGAGATAAGAATATTATATTAGGGATAAAATGGTTAGAAGAAATGAAACCATACAATTTAGAAAATACACAGTTAACTATTACATATAAAGGTAAAAAAGTAATAATTAAAAGAACTATGTAAATGAAAATCCATATACTTGCTAAAATAATAGTACCAGGATATTATAATAGATATTATACTCCAATGATAGATACAGATCAGAAGCTAATGTATGTAAGCATAATTGTTTGCCAGATGAAAAATGGGAAAAGTTAACTACACCAATAGTAGTAACAGGATTTAATAATGAAGGAAGTATGATAAATCATAAAGCGAGAAATATAAAATTACAAATATGGGATAAAGTATTAACAATAGAAGAAATATATAGTTATGAATTTACAAATAAAGATATACTCTTAGGAATGCCTTTTTTAGAAAAATTATATCCACATATAATAACAAAAACACATTGGTGGTTTACAACCCCATGTAAACATAAAGTAGCAGCTAAAAGAGTATATAATAAAATCAGAAAACCTACTCCATGGATAAAAGGAAGTGAAAAAATTACTCAGAAATTAGAAAATATAAAAACAAATGAGCATAAAATAGAACTGATTATATTTGCTATAGATAAATTAAAAATTATCCAAGACAATTAGAACCATTATATAGTGAAAATCCCTTAAAAGGATGGGAAAAACATAAAACTAAAGTAAAAATAGAATTAATTGATGAAAATAGTATAATTACACAAAAACCTTTAAAATATAATTTTGATGATTTAAATGAATTTAAAATGCATATAAAAGAATTACTAGAAAATGAATATATACAAGAAAGTAATAGTAAACATACAAGTCCAGCATTTATAGTAAATAAACATAGTGAACAAAAAAGAGGAAAAAGTAGAATGGTTATTGATTATAGAAATTTAAATGCAAAAACTAAAACATATAATTATCCAATACCCAATAAGATATTAAAAATAAGACAAGTCCAAGGATATAATTATTTCAGTAAATTTGACTGTAAATCAGGTTTTTACCACCTTAAGCTAGAAGAAGAATCTAAAAAATTAACAGCATTCACAGTACCCCAAGGATTTTATGAATGGAATGTATTACCTTTTGGATATAAAAATGCACCAGGTAGATATCAACATTTTATGGATAATTATTTTAATCAATTAGAAAATTGTATAGTATATATAGACGATATATTACTATATTCAAGAACACAAAACGAGCATATAAGATTATTAGAAAAATTCATACATATTGTTACATATTCTGGAATTAGCCTAAGTAAGAAAAAAGCAGAAATAATGAAAAACCAAATAGAATTCTTAGGAATAGAAATAGATAGGAATGGCATAAAAATGCAGCCACATATAGTACAGAAAATAATAAATTCAGATGAACAAATAGATACAAAAAAGAAATTACAATCATTTTTAGGATTAGTAAATCAAGTAAGAGAATATATACCAAAATTGGCAGAAAATCTAAAACCATTATATAAGAAATTAAAGAAAGATGTAGAATATCATTTTGATGATAAAGACCAAGAACAGATAAAGAAAATAAAACTACTATGCAAAAAATTACCAAAACTATGTTTTCCAGACGAAAATAAGAAATTTATTTATATAGTAGAATCAGATGCAAGTGAAAT
The DNA here is from genome assembly GCA_003996215.1 of Jaltomata sinuosa. Classification (NCBI taxonomy): domain Eukaryota; kingdom Viridiplantae; phylum Streptophyta; class Magnoliopsida; order Solanales; family Solanaceae; genus Jaltomata; species Jaltomata sinuosa. Next base: position 251,699 of record QJPP01002219.1, on the reverse strand, counting down.
TAGTTACGGAGGAGTATTAAAATACAGATATGATAAAGAAAAAATAGAGCATCATTGCAGATATTATTCAGGAACATTTACAAATCCTGAAATAAAATGGGAAATAAATCGTAAAGAACTATATTCGATATATAAATGTTTGTTAGCTTTTGAACCATATATTGTATATAATAAATTTGTTATTAGAACAGATAATACGCAAGTAAAATGGTGGTTGACAAAGAAAGTACAAGATTCAGTTACAACCAAGGAGATACGAAGACTTGTATTGAATATATTGAATTTTACATTTACAATAGAAGTGATTGGTACTAACAAGAATGCAATTGCAGATTACATATCAAGACAAAGCTACGCAGACTGAAGAAACTACTGAAAAAACTACCATGGATGATATACTTAAAGTTATGACGACTCTCTGCAAAGAAGTCGATAACTTGAACAAAGAGATATTACAAATTAAAGCTAGCCAGCAGCATGGTAAAAATGCGGATCTATGTCGATCGGAAGACATTAAAATTCCAGAGCTAAAAGGTGACGTTGGGAAACACCTAAAAACCCAAAATAATCTGATTTATGCAGGTGAAGCATCTACTAGCAGAGCATCTACAAAAGAAGAAAGAAGATATATTAATACAAATTTGAACAAGCTATTTGAAACCCCATATACTCCAAAAAACCAAAGAATTCCATTTATACCTCCACAAGTAAATACGTATAAAGACAGCCTAAGCCAAAATAAAAAGACTTACAACCACATTACTCAGTCATATATAAACAATATCCACAAAATCCAACTATTCTTAAACAAAAACCCCAGATCAAAAACTACCATTAAACCAGAAGAAGATTATATAACCCAAAGTCTACAAGGGTACAACAAGCTAATAGCACAACCAAAAACTAGTGCAAATCTAGTAGCAACTTGCTACCATTATGGACTATTACATACAGTATATACGAGTACAGGAGATGAAATAGCTACACTACCTGAACTACATAGAGCATTTACACAATACAAGAAAATTACCAAAGGAACATTATGTTATATCAGAATATATTCTGCCACAGCTGAGATATTATATGACGAGATCAAACCAGTTATTCAAGTTATTAAAATTGGACTTACACGAGATATGATTATACCAGAAAAGATAGAGGAACATGAAGAAATTACCAGAGAAGAAATACCAGAATTTTATGCTGGAAAGAGGATTATTGGAATAGCTACTATATTACAAGAATTATCAACAAATTATATGCACAGGAATCCTATTTGGAGCTACTACTCAAGAGAACAAACTATGATTTATTCAACATGCCGAGAAGAACGTATTACAGACATGGAAGAGATAAGACAGTGGGCATTTAGCCTACTAAGACCAGAAGAACAGCCATTAACAAGAGCTATAAGGAAAAATTTTATTTCAGAAGGAATGATGACAAGATACTGCAAATTAATTAATCACAAATATCCGGATCACAAGTGTTCAAAATGCCAAGGAGAAAATGATGTAATTCCAGAGGTACAGCTGGAGTAAAAACTAGAAGAAACGAGATAAAGACAGAAGCTAGTGGAAGAAAAAGATGAAAGAGACAGCTAGTGGAAGACAAAGAGATAAAATGAAGAAAAAGATGTAAAGTATTTTGTTTGCTTGCGATGCTGGAAAGAAGTAAAATAGGATAGGGGACAAATGTAAAGTTTCTTTTGACTTTTTGTACAAAAATTATCAGCACATGTAAAAAGAAAGTGCTAGTAGGATTAGCTGTAAAGTAGGATAAGAATCTTTTGACTTTTGTAAAAAGTTAGAAATAGTAAAGCAATAGGTGTAAAGTAGGAATAGTAAAAGGAGATTAAGACATCTGTTAGAAATCTCCTATAAATAGATAGAATTAGAAATAAGAGGGCAAGACTTTCTACACGGAAAGCACCCTCTCTTGTAAACATAAATATTTTCAGAAATAAGATAACAGCTTTCAAGCATATATGGAGCAAGATAAGAGCAAGGTATATTTGTTCATAACTATGCATAGCTAAATTGTTGATTCCTGAGTATCATAGCATGCATAAATAAGTTATATTTGTTATTATTTATTAGATTATTTAAATCATAATTTCAAGTTGTTAGCATGAGGAAATAGGGGAAACAATCCGAAAATAAGATCCAGAGGTTGAAACCAAGGCGAAAGAATGAATGCCATAAAGGGAGTAGACAGAGTGATATTATCTAGGAGGGGAAAGTACCCAGGAAAGTACGGTGTTAACAATAAGAGAGTATGGTTAAAATAATCTAGTAGTAATAATCAAGTGTAATGTTATTAACATGCTATGGTATGAGGGAATTAATCAACAAAAAGCAAGCATAAGAAAAATGAACATGAGCAACGAAATAGAACCTACTTATTTTACCTATTTGCATGATGAAGTAATTTATAATTATAAAATATTAATTTTGTATGTGCTTAGAGACATAGAAATCCCAGATCTAAGAAAATTAATATGGGAAAGAATATTTAGTAATGAAGACCTAGAACTAATAAACCAAGAATGGTATCATATAGAATTGCATGAACTAGACTCAGAACTAGAAGAACTTAATATAAACGACTTAGAATTAGATTCAGATTAATGGAAAAATATTTCGAAGTTTGGCAAAAAAGAAGTAAGGTTAAATATAGAATAAAATTTGTTAAAAACCCAGATAAACTAAGTAAACTTTTTAAAATTCTATATACGCAAACTACAAAATATATAAAAAGAAAGATAAGAAAATCAAAAAGAAGATTAGAAAAGTTATACCCAGTTTATAAACAACTTAGTATTACAAAGGAAGATAATGATAAATTACAAAAAATAATAGATCTTATATCTAGGACAGAATATAAATATGTTAAATACTTAAAATATAGATATCAAAAGGAAAATGAACAGTAACGAATATAGGCAAGAACTTAATATTTGTGCCAAAGATCAAGCCAGTCTAGGGCCTCCATCTTCATAACCTTTATATGAGGTATGGTACAAAAATAATAAAGTCCATCTCGATGTTCACCTACTCGGATCAACTTTATTATAGTGAAGTCCACACATATATTAGTGAAAATGACATTAAAATTCAAGTGATCAATTAATTGTGACACTAAAATTAAGTTTCAAATTTAAATCTGGGACATAAAGACCATCCCTTAACCATAATATCTTATTCAATTTCATTGAACACTTTTTAATATCTATTGAGTTAATCTTGTTTGATAACACAATGGGACATTCTAAAATGTCATGTTTACTATGCAACTTGTTCGAATTACCTGTCACATAATTAGTGGCCTCAATTCAATAATCCAAGGCTTTCAATATTACCATCCATCTTGGTATTCATACCCGACTTTTGAGACTTCAACATCCCCATCATAGTCTATCATTCTTCGTTGCTTAATTTGGGCGGTCCTATTGGGTCAACATTCACCAAACCTAGATTCGAGGCATTTTCATCCTTGGTCATAACAACATGGTTCTCGACCACCTCTTTGTTCTTGTAGTTGTCCTCTGGCCTAGCCACCTACCTTCTCATCACCCCTTTGACCCCACCAATTCGGATAACCAATTACCTGATAGTATATTTCAGAGTCCTACTAGTTTTCTTGCAATGCGAACAAATGACATTTTTATTTCTACTTTCACCTTGTTCTCGATAAGAGTATCCTTCTTGTAACGCAAAATTCATGGCTTCTCCCCGATCATCCATTCCATGCGCAATCCCTTTCATTTGTTCTTCTTGCACCAATTTTATGAATAGACTTTCTTTAAGGTCGGCAACGGGTCCTGAGCTAGCAGGTTGGACCTCACTGTTTCATATGTTTTCTCATCCAAACCTATAAGAAAAAGTCTTACCTTTTATTCTTCTCTATTAGTTTCTAAAACTGATCACAAGTTTTATGTACACTTTACACACGTGGACGTTGGGATCTACTCATAATTTTCCAATTCATTCCACAACGTCATTAGTTTTCCATAGTAATCAACTATGGTCATATCTTTTCATTTACACTCAGCAAGTTCCGAATTCAGAATACTCTCCAACAATTACTCAGCTTCATCCCTTTGAGAAACAATAGAGCGAAACGCTTGTTCAATGGTGTTGTCAATACACGACACCAACAATGATCCACCAATCTTCTAGATACAAAGATCCTTCATCTAGTTTTAATTGTTCCACCAACAAAGTCAAATTTCTTCCTTTTCCATAAGGCCTTCCTCATGGACCCAACCCATTCTTCATAGTTCTCACCCTTCAATTGGGCTTGTGTTAGTACAATTCCAAAGTTATCATTCGATGTGATGTCTTAAGGAGACTCCTTTGATTCATTTCCTCGTTCACACCGGTCCCTTTATCATTTTCTCCGGCCATAATCACGTGATCTAGGATTGTTTGTATCCTTGTTAGTACAACTCTTATACCATGCTAAAATCAAGCAAGAAGAAGAACAAAAGAGCGAACAAAAGTTGGGAGAATTTTTTCACGTCCCTTTCTTACTAGTAATACCATTTATTTATACACAAGAAATTACTTGAATTCGTAACCTATTCGGCAATAGAAACTCTAACCAATCAGTCCTGCAACGAGTTTTGGGCTAAAATTGTCCCGTATCTATTAGAGTAGGTTCATTTTGGTCCTTCAAACATAATCCTGAGCATATTTAGTCCCTTAACTTTAGTAAAGTGTCGCACTTTTGGTCTCCCAAATATAACAATGTTAAATACTAGTGGGAAGGAAAATTTTTCTAACGGTTTAAATTTGACAGTGTTATCTCTTTCTTGACTGATGCACATTTTCTTTCTTCTCGTTTTATTCATTTTTAGGATTAATATAGTAGTAGCTATTTAGATTTGAAGACAATACTTTAGAGCACAATAATTTGCCAACTCGAAAAAAATAATCATTTTCTTAAACGCAGTAACAAAATGGTCTTAAGGTCAATGACAAAGCTGGTAATTTAGTGAAGGGTGTGTAAATTTCTTCGTTATTGTATTAAGGGCGTGCAAAATTAAATATATACTCATAATGACTAACATTTAACATCTATACACCACATAATTTTCTAACAAATGGTGTGCACCGGACCACACTTCAGTCACCTTAGAAAGGCAACCATAATCGATCAAAACATGCAGAAAATAATTCTTCAAAGTGCTCCAAGTAAATGTGATATTTGGCTTAAATAATGCAATAATAATTGGCCTAAAAAAAATTGATGCTCTTGCTTTGAATGTAGTGATTACTCATGAAAGCAGTTTAATGTGTGAAATCAATCTTGAAATGCAGCTATCAAATATCAGAAGAGGCTAGAGCTTTTTTTTACTGAAGCATTTCTTCGAGTGTGAAGTTGAGGGAGAGGAGAATGTCCGATGGATTTTGTATTTTACTAGTCACGTGAGTGCCACATGGGTTTAACACTGTTATTTTTAAATGAGTTTTATTAAGGAGATCAAAAGTGCTCCACTTTAGTAAAGTTAAGAGACTAAATATGCTCAGGGTTATATTTGAAGGACCAAAATAAACCTACTCTAATAGATAAGGGACAATTTTAACCCAAAACTCTACCATATACCCTTATTACCAAATATACATATTCTCATGTTTACATTTAATATTTAACCCTCTTAATTTTTATAAGATCCTAAATACTGTAGTTGATATCGTTTCCCTTCTAATGTTAATATAAATTTTAACATTTTCATGATCATATTCTTTTGACTGATCAAAGTTTGATTAACTTTTAACGTGATACTTTTCTACTGAATTGATTTTTCAATCATAATGTAATTTTTTTTGGATTACCACTTATATAACATACAGATCAAATAAATGCAGTGAAAATTCTATTCCGAAAAAGATGATCAGAGGGAACGTTAAAATTATAAACTAAAATGATTAACGTCAAACATTAGTAAATGGAACAAAATATGAATATCACACTACAACGAGGTAAAACTAGCAACAAAATTGTGCAATCACATGATTGTAATTTTAGGATATTAGTTGGTGATTTTTAGAGTAATCATTGGACAAGAAATATTGCGAAAAATAGTCGTAATTCGAGACGCCGCCAGTCAAAATTTTATGGCCCTACCAACAAGTATGACAAATTCCTCTATGCCAAGTCACCAACAACCCTTTTCACTGCTTCCTCGAAAGTAGGCTCATCCCATTCACTGCCCTGGACCAACACAAGAAAAATAGAGAAAGTTGGTAACTTCATTGGCAGGAAAAACAAATCAAACAAGAATTTTAAGTTTTATACATTGCTAATATAAAAAGTATTTATATAATTAAATAGTAATCGATAATTTGAGAAAAATGTTATTCTTTGTATTTTAATTTATATGACACTTTTCAAATTTTGAGATTCAAAAAAGTCTTTCTTTAATAGTAACTTTTTCATATTTTTGTTAAATATTTAAAATGTTCAATTATTGTGACTTATAATATTTTTCTACGTAATTTTCAAATATGTAAATTTTATTTAAAAAATGAAAGATTTTATGCTTGTATTCATTGTACAAATTAAATGTTTGATTCTTAAAATTGAAATTGTGCCACATAAATTGAGATAAAGAGAGTAATTAATTTACTATAGGATATAAATTTTTCGGATAGAACAATTTATTTGATTTATGTATATAGTTTAAATAGTTCGGACAAACTTGTAGGCAAGAAAGATAGAGAACCAAAAAGTTGGAAAAAGTTATTCCTATAAAGAAAGTGACATTTCCCTACTATTTTTCTATTTTGGAGGGCGGAGCAGTTCATGGAAGCCTGAGAGAAGCACCCCCTTAAAAAGTTTATTTGATAATTAATAGTATATATTCACTGATATAAGCTTACTTGTACACAAGAAAAACTAATTAGAAGCTTACTAAAAGTATGGTAAGGCAGCTATCTTTTTTCCATTACAAGTGTTGTACGGTATATTTTTAATGTATTTTAGCTATATACACTATATGTAGACTATAACAAATTCAACATGCTATAGTATGTCATTTATTTATTTTAGGTTACTAATCAATGCTAATAGATAGAGTTACAAGGGAAATCTCTTTAAATGACATGATAGTATAAAATACTTTTGAGGCCATCACGGTATAGAACATAAACTCTATTTTAATATCTTAAGAAAATTAATGACAATATCTTAATGTTTGTCTTTTGCGTGGAGGAGGTCAGATGGGAAAAGGTAATCCTATTATTTTAAATTTTAATATAACTTAGATAAAAAGTCCCATTTGCTTACGAAAACGAAAAATACCTTATTCGTTATATTTTCACAGACAAAATGCTATACTTGGTTTGTTATTCTGGTATAGAATCTTGAATTACTTATGTATGAATATCTCAATTCCTCTTTGGGTTGTGAACTAAAGAGAAAATTCTATTTGGATAACTTAAAATAATAATCTATCTTTAGCAACTTGTTCGATGATATTATGCTGCCTAAATAACAAGTGAACAGGAAAGTGTCAAAAAGTACTTCACGTTTAGATTTCTTCTCTATCATTCCTCGAAGGACCGAGTAATACTCAAGCAAAAAGATATAATAGTCCATTATATATGAAGGCAACTTCAGAACTTAAAAATACTTCCATGTACATAACTACTTAATAAACTTTATAAGGAAAAAACAATGGTCCGGTATGGTGAAACTAATTCTTCAAAATAAGTGCGAGATTTAAACTTTATACACTTGCAATATAAAAAAAAATGTTTATCAGATCAAGAAAAGTCAAATATAGGCAACTTCCATCATTCATTTTAAAACTTGGAAAGTTGTAAGGTAATATCAAGCACAAGTGATTAAGCAATCATTTATTCTTTTTATTGTTTTGACAACATATATAATTTAAATGTAATTAGTTAAAGCGGTTAGTTTGGGGAAGAATAAAATTCGTACCTGAATTCTAATTCTCAAAGTTATGTGAGTCACCATGGGCCTGGTGTTTGCTGCTACTGACTCTAAGGTTAGATTGTCGTGAGTTTTCAAGAATTCCAGCAAACAAGTGACTAAATCCAAGACGCTGCATTCTCCTCTTACTGAAACTTGCAAGTCCACTATTCTTGATTCTAATGTCGATTCACCTACATTCATTATCTCAACACCTACCCTTTCATTTCCATCAGATGAGCTAATAATGCCATCGGATTTTATCTGAGGTTTAACTAATTGTGCTTCCAGCGTTTCATTCTTTTTGCTAAGTTCTTCCACTTGACCTTTCAAAGAACTTAAGTATTCTGTTGTACTGGCAAGAACTGATGCTTTGTCCTTCTGCACAACAAACTAACTGAATCAGATTTGAATCATTTCATTGTAACATGCATGATGAGTTTTAATTTGAGACACTTACTCTATAATGGCTAAAGACGTACGTAATTACGTAATCAAAATCGTAATTTTCTAACAGCTTAATCTTTTATATCGATTAGATGGTTGACACATACTGGATTATTAATTAAAAAGAATATCTACCGACATGTGAGGAAGCGTGTTGATGAAGACATATATTTGAGTAATCATACCTTTGTACCAGGTGGGAGTAAGGATCTAAGTAGTTGAAAGCTATCGTTAAGCTTTTCGCGTCTCCGTCTTTCTGAGATCATGTGATGAACCTGAGTGCTAGTGGGGGCACGCGGGTTCCCCTGGATTTGTTCTTGCCTTCTCATCATATTTAAATTCCTGAAGAATGTAATGGATCTTCTCAACATGTTTTCTCGTCGAGTTGTTCTGGCTGTTATTTGCACATTATTAGGACCTAAACCTGATCTAAACCTTCTGAATGCAGTGGCCTTTTGATAATGGTCTGTTGGTACATTATTTTCTCGCGATTGGTGAGAGGACGAGGAAGAAGAAGGTGATGTCATGACAGCGAGATACGCTCTTGTTAATGCAGCATCTTCGGTTTCTATTCTTGGGAATTGAATGCCTCGGATTTGAGTTTGAGTTGATGTCTGAATAGCTTGCTGCTGGTATGGCGCCATGGCAGTGGCAGAAACTGGTCTTATGGTCTGCTCGGGAAAGGCATCTGTTCGTGGTGGTTCTGGTACATATGACGTGCTTGCAACATTGAAGAGAAGCGATGAGTATTCTCCCGGGCTGTCGAGAGAGAATGATGAAGATGATGATGGCATGTTTTGATCAATTGACAGCACTGTCTGATGATGAGGAAGCCCTGATATTGTTGCTGCCGCTACCGCTGCTGCTGGACTTGAGAAATATTCGGGAAACAAGTTTTTCATCCCCATTTCCAAGTTTACCTTTATAATGTATATATTAGTGTTTGTGTGATATATAAGAACTTACATATATTGAAAAAATAGATTCTTGAAATAAATAAAAGTAAGTCCTACGAACTTACTTTAGGGCTACAAGTCATTCCAAACTCAATTTCTCCTATGCAGCACCCCATACAAATAGTTGTCTGAAGTTAAGAAAAAATCAGAAGAAAAGAGTTTCATTCCCAACCACATTATTGTATATTTTGGCATATATATATGGATCATGAAATAAATTAAACATGTACAAACCTTGATCCCAGCTTCCTGCAACATTAATCATATATTTAAAGGTTAGCTTGAATTTTCTTTAGTAAAGTAGTGAGAAAAATAAACTAAGTATTATTTATCACAATCAAGTGGTACCAGATAGAATTGAAGCTGCACTGGATTGGAAGCATGCGATTGAAGATCTGCAAACTGCAGCTCCATGTAAGGAAGATTGTTCTTGAAGGCGAGTCCTGGAATGCGGCTGCAGGTGAATAAATACACTTACTTAGAACAACTATTCTCTTTAGTATGAATGTTTATCAAATTACCTACCCGTTATCCATGATAAGCCATGAATGCTTATATTCTTCAAATAGCCTCTGGGCAACATCATTTTCTCCGTTGTACATTCCACCCAAGGACATGAAAGTGCTACAAATTATAATGAATTCACATTAATAAGAAGTAAAATATCTAATAAATTATTAAAATGTGGCAGGTTAGAAGAATGTTTTGGGCATGTATATATATATATGTCTTTTTTCATTTTGTATACTGGAAGAAGTAGCTAGACTATAATGAGAGGGGATGAAGAAGTAGTCTTACTTGGAAGGTTGGAAGTATTGCCAGAGGCATATGTAAGTGCAGCCAAAGGACTCCATTATCTTTAATAGAAAGACTGAACGATCTCCTTCTTCAAGGAAGAAGATGGAGTCCATGGATCGATGAGCTCCAACAAAAAGAAAATTGATATATATGCTTACTACATGAGAGGTTAATGCTACAGTTTGGTTTTCATACTTCTTAAGCTTTTGCATGTCAAGGTGCTCTGCTTTGTATGAAAAATTTGAAACATATTTATGTGTTTCAAGAAGAAGTGAACTCAAAGGGCTAAAAAGGAACGATTTGAAAAGTAGTAATACAAGGGTTGGGAGGATGGCACAAGTATCATAAAAGGAAAAATAATGAAAAGGACCCCACAAACAAAAGATTGATATATATGGGGGCACTACAAGTCTTTGAGAAGGTTAAAGGGGGTATCGAAGAAAAGTAGTAAAGGAATAATATAAGGAACTTGAATTTTTCAAGGGAGAAGAAAATTAGATTTGGAAAAGTAGGGGGAGAGAGAAGAATCGTAGCCAGCCAACAGGGTGGAAAAGTAATGGTCAAAGTCCACCAAGGTAAAGGTTTGAATTAAGTCAAGGGAGGATGGCAGAAAGTGACCCTTCCTAATTTTTCTTTATGTAATGTTTTTGGATATATAATTGCACTAACCTACCCTGGGATCTCCCTAATCCCAAACTCTCTTTTATTCATTAATATTTCAGAAAGATCTCACTTATTTGAACACATTTTCTATCATGTTACCTAGTACATACTCCCTGTGATATTGTATTTTTGTTTAATTTGTTCAAATAAGAATGATAACTTTCTGAATTTGAAAAGAATTTATCAATTTAATTTAACTTTGTATTTTATTTTTAAGAAGAACTTTTTATAGACACATAAATATTATGAAATATTCTCTCCATTTCAATATATGTGGCACCAAAAAAAGAACACTTTTAGAATTTGTGATCTAAATCAAATCTTTGAATATTTGTGTGGTTATAAATTATTTTATTAAGGATAAAAAGAAAAAATTTAAGTTATATTATTTCTAATTATAAAAAAATAACATTCTTTTCTGCATAGACTAAAAAAGAAAGTGTCACATAAATTAAGATCAAAAGAATATGTAAGTTTACAAATTTTAAAAGTCTTATAACCACATGAATATTATGGCATATTTATATGATCACAAGTTTCAAAAATATTCATTATTTTTTAAAATTTCGTGTCTATTCAAATTTTACCACATCTAATATATAAATCAGAAGAGAGTGAATTCTTTTTGTCGTACTTTTAGAATTAATAAGTGTTAATTACACCCTTTTTTTCTATCTACCATCTATAATTTTAAGATTGTTATTTAATTTAATTGTCATCACATTTTGTAAGATCACTTTAGTTACTTGACCTAGAATTTACATATTGTACCAACAATTTTAGTGACGCACATGATCCAGTCAAACCATTCTAAAGTGACATAGTTTGTTTGAATATTTGATGACGGTTATAGTGAGATATTGTTATATATATATAGAAGAGTCACAACAAGTAGGTGGAGGTCTCCTGCCTGCTTCTGCCTCAGTGGTTCAAGATGCAATTTTCGTGTACTACATCCTCAATTCGAGCCTTTATGAGCTATATTTTTTTTTTTGGTTTAGGAGCTTCAGGTGTTTGCTTCAATTTATTTTTTGTGGAAGCTTCTATCATAGTCTGCTTATGGCTTGGTGGTAAAAGTTTGGGAATAGGTGTAGGAGATTCATTGTTCGAGCTTTTGTGGCAACATCAATTTTTTTGTAAGCTTAGTTGTTTGTTTCAAAGTCTTATCTTATTTTCTATGAGTTACAATATATGGGCCCCGCACAAAATAATTAGTTTAGCAATTTTTGTACTTGATTCGTTTTAATTTGTTTGTCTTATTTTTTTAATCTATTATAATTTTAAAAAAGGAAAATTAGGCAAAATGTCAGTCCATCAAACTTGTTTACACCCAAAATAGCCCACTTCAAAATTATTACTCATTTATTATCTTAATTGGCCTTTTGGCCCCCCCTTATTCTTCCGGATCTTCTTCTTCTCTTCCATTCATGCTTTCTTCTCCAAATTAAGCCTCATTCTTCCTTTCTTCTTCTTCTTCTTCTTCTTCTTCTTCCATTATGTGTTCTAGCTAGAGTTCGGTTCTCCGGCAAGGTGCTCCATCTTCTCTTTCCCCTCTTTTCCCCACTGCTCTCCCTCTTTCTTCCATTAATGGAGAGCTTTGTCACGCCAAAAGGGGGCTAGATCTGATATTTTAAGCGTTGCTCTGGTGATAGCACCGTTGAACCAGCGTTGTTCTCCCTTTTCGCTCCATTTTATTATGCTTCATTTTGTTTGTAGGTGAGCCAAGATTAGAAAACACTTGACCGAAAAACTCAAAATCCGGCGAAGTTTTGACAACAATTTTGATGCTTTGCTTTCTCTTGTCTGTGCTCCATGTAGCTGGTTTTTTCCCCCTCTGTTTTGATTATTTTGGCTACTGGTAGCTGCTACTGAAAATATTTGCAGATTATTTGTATGATTTTTCCCTTTATATTTTTATTACACTAATATTGAACAAATACTAAGAGAGAGAAAAAGAAATACTTTGACATTGGGAATGGCTTCAGTTTCTTCACGCATTCGAATTTTTATTTTGTGGAGCTTCCTTTAATGCAGAGTCAATAGCTGACAAATCTGAAATGCTGCTTGTTGGGTACACTATTCACCTTGCACAAAATTGAAGATCAGGAATAAGTACCTTTGAAAAGCTTTAGAACAAAAAAATTGAGCATTACTATTTCAAGCTACAACAAGCTGTTGAATCTCCGATATCCGAGTGTTGAATGAGGATACCAAAGAATCAAGTGAAGACTCCGCATCCTTGATGTCCATTTCCCTCTCTCTCCCTGACAAACAACTCTTGGGGAAAAAAGAAAAAATAAGGCTCCTTAGAAACAATCATAGTAACATTGCCAATGAAAAAACTCTTGTCGATTTTTGAGTCCGTCACAATAAAAAAGACGGATATATATATATTCAAAATGAAAAATAAATAAATTTTGGGCGATGATGAAATCTTAATAATATTAGGATAAGATAAAAGTTTTACGATTCGTATCTCAGTGAGGTGATCTCGAATATCGATACATTACATATATGTTTATATAATATCGATACACATTTGAATATTATTTATACAATATCAATACATGTTTATACACTATTTATACAATATCGATAAATATTTATATATCATTTATATAATAGAGAAAATTTCAAAAATACCATCCCAATTAAAATTAATTGGATTTTTATACCAATACTTTGCTAATTATAATCCATACCAACAATTTGAATGCCAAGAAAAAAAAACCAAATAAAAAAAAAAGGAAAACTCTTGCATCACTCACTGTCTCTTTTTCAGTTTTTCTATTTCTGTTTCTCTCTCCTCTTTCTTTCTAGCCTTTCTCTCTGTTTTCTCTTTCTGTTTTCTCTCTCTCTTTCTTTCTTTTTTCTGTTTCTCTCTCTTTCTCTTTCTCTTTCTTTTTTCTTTCTATTTAATACTTTTACCTCTTTCTTTTTTCTTTGTATTTAATATTTTTACCTCGCTCTTTGTATTTTGTATTTTCACACTTCTCTCTCGTTCTATATCTCTCTCCCTTTCTCTTTCACTTTTTCTTTCCATCGTTGTATTTTGTATTGTTATCTCTCTCTTTGTCTCTCTTCCTTTTTGTATTTTGTATTATATATTTTCACCCTCCCCTCCCCCCTCCTCTCTCTCTCTTTTTCTTCTTTCAGATACAATTGTATCAATAAATACAAATACAATTCGTATCAATGAAATATAATTTGTATTTAATTATATCAACGAATACAAATACAATTCGTATTAACGAAATACAATTTGTATTCAATTGTATCAACGAATACAAATACAATTCGTAAGAGAAATACAATTTGTATTCAATTGTATCAACGAATACAAATACAATTCGTATCAACAAATAGAAAACACAATTTGTATCAACGAATACAATTTCTCTTTATCTCTTCTTTGTATTATATATATTACAAATACAAATACAATTCGTATCAACAAAATATAATTTGTATTCAATTGTATCAACGAATATAAATGCAATTCGTATCAATAAATAGAAAATACAATTCGTATCAACGCATACAATTTATCTTTCTCTCCTCTTTGTGTTATACATATATGTTATATACAAATACAAATATATGAATTGAGAATTGTATTTAGAGAAAAGGAGAGAAAGAGATGGAGGGAGGATGAGAGGGAGGGAGAGGGAAGAGAGGAGAGCGAGATTGGGGAGAGAGGGAGGAGAGTGGTGAGAGAAATAGATGGGAGAAGGAGAGGCTATATACCAATAGTTTTGACTAATTGGCAAGGAGCGTAACTGATTTAAACTATAGGCATAGAGTGTAATTAGATCTCTAATGTTGGTGTGTTATGTATTTTTCCCTATATAATATCGATACACGTTTATACATCATTTATACAATATTGATTCGTTACATAACTTTTATACAATAACGATACATTACATATACATTATATATACATGCGGCTACTTTTTTGTATTTTTTTTATGGCTAGTTCATTTTTGGGCTATTTTTTTTGTAAAGAAAACTTGGATATATTTATTGTAAGCTAATTACTTTATTGTACATATTTGAAATTATCTCATAAAAAAATACTATAAATTATAATAAGTAACAACATAAAATATTTAAAAGTCAGAAAATATTTTATTTGACTGTCAAAATTCTATCGATGTTATATAAATTGGGATAAAGGAAGTGAAAATATTTAAAAGATAAAAAATATTTTATTTGACTCTCAAATTTCTATCAGGGTCATATAAATTGAGATAAAGGAAGTGAAAATATTTTGAAAACGTAAAATATTTTATTTGACTCTCAAAATTTTACCAATGTCATATAAATTGTGACAAAAAAACATATATTAGAAAATGACGTAAAAATTTCTATCATACAATATAATTAACAACTTATAATATCTAAAAACTGTATAAAAAATTAGTTGAACCTCCAAATTTAATTAGTGTTACATAAATTGGGACAAAGAGTGTAAAATATATTATCCAAAAATTATATACAAAGTACTATAAATCGCAATAATTAATAACTTAAATATTAAAAAAACATATAAAAAATTTGAGTGACAATAATTTTCATGTGTCACATAAATTGAAATAAAATAAGTAACATATGTTGGGCCCGTGTTAGCACAGGCTCTTAATATCTAGTATATATATATATATATATGATGTTTAAATCTTATTTAGTTATTATAAACAAGTGTGTAAAAAATTAATTTAATGATTTTGTGTGCCAAAAAGAAGGAATGTATTTGTTAACTAGTTTAACCAAGAAAATAGAAAGAGTATGAAGGTAAAAAGACAAACATTAGTAGTATTTCCTCGTGAAGTTATGATCATAACTGATGGACACCATTTAAATACATTTTTTTCTTTTTAGATATTCGTACTTGATATTTACTATGTGCATGACATTAATAATGATTATCATAAATATTTTTAATATTTTACTATATACATAATATATTTCTTATAAAATATTATTACACAGTATCTGAGTATTTAAGGGTAATTTTACAAAAAGTATACTGCTATAATGAATGACATTGTTGTTGTAGGTAGAATATTGTTATAGAAAAATAAAATATAACATAAAAAGTTGATTCTGAAGAAAATCAAAATATTATAGTGAAATGCTATTATAAAAAATGATCGATATACATAAATTTGATTGTAATAACATAACCGCCCTTAGTCTTTCCTAATTAAAACAAAGTCATGAAGTTAAACCAACATGTAGCTTATGGCGACAAAATACAACTCTCTGCTATAAGGTAATCTTTAGATAAAATTGCCAAATGAATAATATTCATATTTTAGTTAGTATATTTAGGGGATAGGGGGTAGAGGGTTGGTGTTTACCACCGATTTGGGGATAATTAGATTTGTTTATGAGTCAAGGGCACGCCTTATGGTCTTAGCTTCGTTGTTAGAGACGTAAGTTCACAAAAGAAAATAATCGTAAAGGAAATACACGATAAATCAATAAGACAAAGATAAAGAACAAATCTGAGACACTAGCGAGGTATTCAATCCTTCTAGCTAGCTATGAGTGAGCCGTGGTCGAAAATAGCAAGAGGGCGTAATAACAACAAAACAACATGAAACTAAGAGAAAGCTTAAGAACCAAGCCAGAGATATTTTATTACTTTTAGGGTTAGAGTTAACAGAAAGTGGATCCTTTTCAATAAGGGAGGGGGTCTCTATTTATAGGGTACAAGTCATTTCTTGATGCGAAAGGAATAGTACTATCTTGTTAATACAATAGTACCGAGCCCACTAGATGGATGTAACTTGTCCTTGATCCGTTGGAGGGTGCCAGCCTAGTATGTCGCATTTGACCTGGATTTGCTGAGTGTTACCCGTGCATCTGAATATTCTGACACACCATTCTTTTGTCTGTCATCTGTGTGCAGTCACTTCGTTGGCCTTCTCGAGCTACCTTGCCTTCACACGAGGAGCCTCTTCTTCGTTTTATACGTGCTCTCGAGATGGCATAGTTATGAACCACTTGTACTTTGACCCAGCCCAAGTTGGTCCAGTTGGCCCAATCCAGTTTTATCCCATACAGATAGTCCCTCCGTATCTTGGCGCAATATCATTATGGTCGAGGGATGAATAGATAGATCCTTAAGGCAATCCCTTTATCTTACTGCAGGATTTCTTTGGGAAGGTCGGCCGTCACATTTCTATAAAGGACCTCATCTGTACAATCAATTGATGGTCCAGAGATTGCATATCGAGGCCTTCCTCTTGTCGCTTCAATTGAATGAGCGACTCTTCACCTGATAACCTGTTTATTTCCTGTCATTTCCCTTCATTAATTTTGAAGTTTGTTGAATTATCTCCCTCGATATCTGAAACTTTGCCTTTGGAAACGACAACCTAACTCTAGACTCTTTTGGTTTTTGCATATCTGTTTCTTCTACTTTGTATGGTTGTCCATGTGTCCTTTATCCGTGGCTTCTTTTCAAGGTTGCTTGGGCTAATAAATTTCATATGCTCCTAACTATTCTTCCCCATATCCTTAACCTCAAACTGCCTCCATTAACATTAATGGCGAGTTCCTTCAAGCCTGAATTTTTTGCCTTTTGCATTTCCTATAGTCCTTGCCTCATTCTTATTTTTGATTTTGGCAATTTTTCCAAAAGGACCTTGCTTAGGTCATTGATGAGAGTGAGGTAAGTATTATGAGTGAATCCCACGGTGAAGGTGGTGGATAGTGCTCCTGCTGATCACCTCTCTCCATAGCCGCCATGACCTCTTCCTTTGATTCTATAGCTTATGCATTGCATCCAAGGTACCTGACTGTTGTGGGGAGGTCTGTGACTTGAGGGGATCTCACTGGCCTTCGGCGAGAGAACTTGAAGTATTTATAAGAATCCCTCCCCTCTTATGCTAATGAAGACACATTGTTCTCGGGAGGGGGATACTGCCCAAGGCGCCCATTTCCCGCATTGCCTTTTCCTCCTTGTCAGGGGGTTGCAATGTGGCTCCTGTCATTGTCAGGAGGATTGGATGAACTCTATCTCCGGGATTTCCCTAGTTGGAATGCACATGCTATCTGTACAAAGGTTTCGTCATTCAAAGATCTGCAATATTCTCACTTGCTTCCGCGGTAGGGAGTGAGCTGAAGAAAGTTCCTCTAGCGTGCTGGAGCGAAGGAAGAGTTCCATCAAGACACACACTTGTACATTTTTTCTTTATTTTCTTACTCGTCCATCAGACTTTGGAAGCTTTGTGCTATGTAATTTTTCCCGCTTTTGTGGCAGTGATGATAAAGTCATTTCTTTTCTTAAATTTGCGCGACATTTATTTGATTAATTGTTATTTCTTTCGAATAACTTGTTTGGTCTGCCAAGACAATTTTTGGATAAACGATCGCGTTTGATTCGCTGTGTCAGGTAAAGTTTTGTATCTCTTAGTAAGATCATTGTACCTTTTTATCCCTCTGACATTCTTATTTGGGGTGCCTGGCCTTTATGCTATGAGGGGCTGAGACGTCCTCGGAGGCCCTAGTGGTAATAGGGATGATATATTTTTGTCACGGCTTCCTATAGGGGTCTCGCTTGGGCCTTCAAAGTGAGCCGATAGGGACTTTGCAGAGTCCCAATCCTTGGTCAGCCTTGATGTCTTTTCTGCCTCCTCGAATTTTTTGAAGTCCGAGGTGATTGAATGTGTGACTAATATCTTTGGTCCGACTTATTGTAATTCAAACAACCTTATTGGACTTTGTGCCTAATATCTTTTATGTAGTACTTCACGCCATCTGTTTAGATTTGTCACATATGTCACCCTTTCTGTACCTGGGCCAAGAAAGTCACATAAAGTATCCCGCGCCTCATGGCGTACGTCATCATACCTCTTGACAAGACAATTCAGGCGTGTCGAATCCTAAACGCTGCCACTTGGAGTTCTGTTCCACTCGATCGGGCCGAACACGTGACAACCTTACTTGATTTACCCACCTGACAATTGATTTGGCTATAAATGGCTAATATTAGCACTGTATACCCCATCTTCCTTTGACGAGGGTGTTTATGAGTAACCTACTTAATACCCTTATGGCATCTGCCCTCGGCTCTTTCCGATATCCTGATTTTGCTTCTAGGTTTCCCCGCTGTTTCTACCTTATCCTCACTTTTGATCCTGGATGTTGTTCTTGGACAATTTCTCATGGCTATTTGAAGAGGGTAAGGTAAGAACTGTGGGCCAAGTTCTTAGCATGAGACGACTACATGGGGCATTACTGCCCCCAAGCCGCTTCCTTTTCCTGGCGTGGGGGCTACTTCTTGACTCCTGGTTCCTACAGCTCTGGCTGTAGTGGGCCCGGGGGATCATATTGATTTGTTTCACCGGTGTTTCTTTGTGATTTGAGGTCTGCCTCAACGCTCACAGGAATTCCCCGGGGAGAACCCCTTCGTTTGGGGTTCCTCATGCTCTTTTCCAACTATTTTGGAACAAGGGGGCCTTGCCCTAGGTTTTGGCAATGAAAGATAGCCGCTCAAAGACAGAGCCCGCAAGTCGCCCTTAGGAGAAGGGGGGCGTCAGTCTCGATCTTGCTTGCTTCGCAGTATGTATGTGATAAAACTGGATTGGGCTAACTTGGGTCAGATCCAAGTACAAGTGGTCCATAACGATGTCATCTTGAGAGAACGTCTGACACAAAAAAGAGGCTTCTTGGGCAAAGGCAAGGTAGACCAAGAAGGCCAGCGTCTGCACGCAATGGATAGACAAAATGATGATGTGTCAGAATATTCATTTGCACGGGAAACACGGCTCGGTTGCTTACTATTTTTGACCATGACTCCTTCATAGCTAGAAGAATCGAATACGTCGTCGGTGTCTAAGATTTGTTCTTTATCTTTGTCTTACTAATTTATTGTGTATTTCCTTTACGATTATTTCCCTTTGAACTTACATCTCTGACAATGAAACTAAGATCTTAACGCATGCTCTTGAGTCACAAACTAATCTAACTGTCCCAAATCAATGGTAAATAGTGTGGCGCCCCTGTGGAGCCAAAATAACAATGTGGTTTTTAACTTTGTTTCAGATTGCTAGTCTCTTTCTGTGTTGTTACTTTGCAAAAAAGCGGGTCTTCGATAACAGCGCAGGAAATACAGAGTATGGAAGCAGCGTGAGGAGTAAGTTGATAGAACTCACCCCAAAGTACTCAGGAACTCAGAGGAGGCGAGATGATTCGGAGACAATAGATGACCCAGAAGTCCATTACCAGCCTGGAAGAAGCAGGATCTCATTCTCCTGAAAGGAGAAGTTGTCACGGTGTTATTGGAAGCTGCCGCGTCAAAGTAACGATGTTGAAATGACCTTTGGGAATAAAGATCTAGTGCATTATGGGGACGAACACAATGACCCTCTAGTGACATCCTTAAACATAGATAAATATGATGTAAAAAGGGTGATGTTTGACCAGAAAGATGAACCAATATCAAACATAAAAGGGTTTTTGACCAAATAGAGTCGAGCACTGCCGTACAACCCTAGGATAAAACCTTGGTTAGGTTCAACATGGCAAGCGAGGTAACCAAAGGTAAGGTAACACTGTAACCAATGTGGGTGGCATGGAAAAGCCTATGGCGTTTGGCAGACATGATGGAGATATAGGCTATAACGTCATTTTAGGAATGTCGCGGTCAGCGCTGTACTAGTCCGAGAAGAAAAAGGAACGCAATATCCTGTTTATTATGTTAGGAAAAGTTTATTAGTGTGGAAACTTGATATTCTCACTTGGAGAAGCTCGCTCTGTCTTTAGTAGAGGCTGCCTGAAAGCTGAGGCCATACTTTCAGTGTCACTCTATAGCGGTAGTCACGACATACCCACTCCAGAATGTGCTCCACAAGGTAGAACTGTCAGGACGGATGGCCAAGTAGGCAATCAACCTGAGTGAGTTCGATATCGAGTACAGGCCTAGGATGGCTAGAAAGTCCTATACATTAGCGGATCTCATAGTTGATTTCAGCCTGGATATGATCCTCCTAGGTCAAGCCGGAGGCAATCCTGGCTGTGGGGCACCAACTTTGTACATGGATCCTGTTCACAGATGGAGCTTCCAATGAAAAGGGAACGGGCCTTGACATTGTCTTAGCAACTCATAGAGGGGAGAGGCTAAGGCAGACAATAAATTGCATCCCATTTACTAACAATGATACCCAGTATGAGGCCATACTTGCAGGTCTAAGTCTAACACGGAGCATGGGATCAGAAGTAGTGGATGTATTCTGTGATTCGCAATTGGTGGTGAACCAAATTAAAGAAGATTTTGACACAAAGGACGAGCACATGATGAGGTACGTTTCTAAAGTGCAAGGTCATTTATCTCTCTTTCAGAGATGGAACCTGGAGCAGATCCCCCGAAGAAAAGATAAGGAGGCGAATGCACTAGCCACTTTAAGGTTGGAAACCAATGCAGATGATGTTTCAAAAGGGGCTTATTATATTCAGGGATGGAAGCCCTGGACCAAGGAAAAGTGAATCATACCAGCTATGTATGGACTAGAGAAACGCTTTTGTAAAATATTTGAAGAATGGTGCATTGCCCACTGACGCAAAGGCATCTTAAGCACTGTGAACAAAAGTGGCTAGGTACTATCTGGTGAACAAAAACCTTTATAGGAGATCATACCTTGGATTTCTCATGAAGTGTCTGGGCCTTGGGGTAACCAAGTACGTGATGAGGGATATTCACGAAGGGACATATGGGAACCACTCCAGAGAAGAATCTCTCGTGCATAAAATTATGTGAGAAGGCTACTTCTGGCCAATTATGGAGGGGGATACCAAAAGGTTCATCGAGAAGTGTGACAAATACCAATGATTTGTCCACAAGCTCCATCATCCGGGAGAAAGATTGCATGCTATCACTTACCCTGGCCTTTCATAAAATGGGGAATGGGTATTATAGGACCTTTTCCACCCACTCTCGAGTAGGTCAGGTTTCTTCTATTAATGACAGATGAAGGAGGGACTTACAATGGTAGTTTCATTCCTCCCGAGGAGAAGGCACATTGAGAAAGAATTCAGATCAAATGAAGACGTACTTGTCATGCCACTGATAGGCCACCTCATCTAGGTCCACAAGCATGCCTTTGTTACCGTGACACTTGATAGTAAAGAGTTTTTCATGAGTCACGAAAGGGTTATACAAGGTGATGAAATGGTCAGGGGAGAAATCCAGACCCAGGAAGCGTGTGACAACATGGAGATAGGAAATCTCCCTCTAGACCATAAGAGCCACCCTACCCAGAGAAATACCATAGAGATTGCAAAGGCAAATGATGAATCAAATAATGTGACCGCTACTAAGACCCATTGAAAAGGAATAAGTGTAGAACCCCGTATAACTAGGCTTATAAGTAGAGATATTTTCAATCGAATAAGGAACTAGGACTTCAACATCGGCTAACCAGCCGCAACCGCCTTTCACTACTATGGTGGAGATCTCATCCACCTAGGACATGAAATGGATGATGGAACGCTTATGCAAGGAGGAGGAACTGCCTTCGAATGCATAATGCTTGTAGTCATTCTTGAAAGTGGGATGTTTTGGGATCACTGAGTCGACTATGGACTCAACCTCATTTGGGGGGTACTATTAGAGGAGATAAGAGGTTGTTACAAGGGGAAACATGAGGAGAGCTGATGGTATCTTCAATTGAGATTGAGGGAAAATTTATTGGGGAAGAAACATTGCCGCCTGCAGCCCCAGAATAGGTGGTCGTAGCAACAAATTAGCACTTGTCACCTTGGTAAGGGCAACAGCTGTATCCTTTTCTGCAACAGTTAAGTCAGGAGTCAACATAGGGTAGTGGGATCTAAAGGAAAATAGAAGATGGATGATTCTTGAGGAAAGACGAACTTCTGAGAAAGAGAAAAGAGGGAGGAATATGTCCAATTTCTAAGTAAAGAGGGGAAACACACGTGGTAAAAAAATGGTACACGTTCCAGAGGAAGGCATAGAGATCTTAGGCGTAATTACACACCTAAGTATCATTATCTATGCATGTTTTGTTTAGTTTTTAGGATAACTTGATGTGATATTAAGGTATCTTGTGTATATGTGTGTATTTGGTTTCTAAAGTACATGTTTAAAGTGTTTAATATTCATTTGGAACAAGTCAAGAGTCAAAATGATCAAATAGAGTTTAGACGAGAAAACTAGCTTTGCTAGCTTGAGCTATGCGTATTCTAGTGTACTTTGATGAGATCTATGATATTGTATGGACTAATGTGTGTTATGAATTGTTGTATTAGACCATTGGAGGATATATGGAAGCTAAATGAAGCCTACAAACAATCCACAAGAAGTGGGGAATCAAGGAACAAGTGCACGAGGAGAAGAGAGCAAAAATCGGGCAAACTCCCACGTTTTGGAAGGGGCCTTGCGCCACAGTCCCCAAGGCATGGGAGGAGGCCCTGCCTCGAGCCTCCCAAGGCATGGTAGGAGGCCCAGGCTCGAATACCCCAACGTAGAGGTCCACTGGTTTGTCCATGCAGCCAGCCACGCAACACGACCCCCCCTAAAACGTTCAAAATCGGGTTTTAACTTGGTTTAAGTTGGGGAAATGTTGTAAATGCATATGCTTCTTATGGGACAGACTATGGACGACCTAAAACACTATAAAAGGAGTACTTAGCCACATTTACACACATCTTTGGAAGAAAACACGAATTAGAGAGCAAAGGAGACATCAAGGAGCTCAAACTAGGGTTCTTTGTTCTTTAACTTTTCTTTCTTGTAGTTTTACGTTATGAATTCATCAATGGTGATTCTTTGTAAGACTATGAGTGGTTAAAAACCCTATTTATAGGGTTGAGGCAACAACATGATTGCTTAAGTATGAATTTATAGTTGGTTTAATTGTTTATCATGTCATGTGATTGTTCTTACGTTCTTGTTTTAACTACTCTAAAGCGTCATGAACTTTAGGGTATATCTAAGTCTCAAAACGAATTGACCATAGGAGTTGAGGGACAGAACAAAGAACGTAGGAAGTATGGATCATATCTTGTATTGTTAGTTAGCAATTGTAAAGTATGATTCGCGGCTAGGATAACGATATACCTAAACGCTCCACTTGGTTAATAGAACGGGAAGATAGTTGAATGCATCCGAATTAAAGACTCACATTCCCGCTCAATGATGTAATTGTGAGATTAATTTGGGTAGATGACTTAGAGGATGTCCATTCTCGAGTTATAATATCAACCCCATAGATCAACGATCACGATAAACACCAATACCGGCTAAAAACCATAGTTATGCATGAATGTGAAGTAAATGTCTCAACCCTGGATCTCTCTATATATTGTTTGCAATCCAAATTTTATATCGTTGTTATTTCTAGTATTTAGTTTATAAAAACAAATCTCCAACTCTTGGTTACGAATCACACTTATCTTATTCAATAGTAATAATTAAGTTAGATCATTTGCTAAATACCAAGTCCCCGTGGGATCGATATTCGGCTCGCAAGAGCTACTTTATTACTTGCGCGACCACGTACACTTGCATGTGCGCTAGGGAGAAACAAGTTTTTGGTGCCATTGCCGGGGACTTGAAAATTTAGCAACCTACTAAATTTTTAGTTTTACTATTTTGTTTTTTAAATGCTAATAACTTGGTCTTAGCTGCCGAATTTGCAGGTACAAGTTTTAATCTCGAGAAATCTGGCAAGGGATAAGGAATTAGTTGAACCACTTCCCGAACCTAAGCAACACTTGTACCAATCAAGTAGAGAAGAAACACTTCTCAATCCAATCTCACAAGTTCAACAGGCTAAGACTATTCATGCAGTAATAGTTGATGCACAACCACCAGCTCGTAGGATAGTACGCGAAGTGGAAATCCCACTCGCAACTAATATGACCTCCTATATTCAAAAACCAGCTGCAGGAGGCAGATTTGAGCTGAAATAGAATATGGTGAAATTGTTACACACAAGCGGACATTTTACTGGCTTTTCACATGAGGATCCACAACTCCATCTTCAGAATTTTTTAGAGATCAGTGACACTTGCATGTGCGCTAGGGGGAAGTCTGGATATGATGTTTGATGTAAAGTGTGATGAATTAAAGCTCTTAGGGAAGATAGTCACTATTCTTGACCAAATAGTTCCTACCCGTACCTTAGTATACATTACAATCCTTAAAGTACTACTTGATCTTGAGCTTTGAAATTCTTATATTAGTGGTGTACCACTAAGGGCAAGCTTATGGTTCATCTCATGTCAAATGTGAATTCTTTGTGAGAGTGAGTGGAATTTGATTCTTACACCCGTTCTTATGATGAGTTGCATATGTATGAGTGAATATGGATGGTTTTCTTATAGTGAGGGCACATGTTTGATGATAGATAGGTGACTATACGATTTCTTGGTTGAGTAATGTACATGAGTTTCTAACTTGGTAGAGTCAATTCTTGAGGCTAGGGAGTCTTGTAGTAGTATTCATGTTATTCTGGTTGTAATATGGCATGCCAAATGTAGAACTTGCTATTCATGTGGTCGTTGTAGTTCTAGCTTGAGTTTCTTAGTTGTAATAGGGATGTTAGAGTCTTCCTTGATTGTGATTAATGTAAAGAGTTATTCGAGGAAGAACAAGGCTTTAAGTGTGGGGTGGTGATATTAGGGGTAATTACACACCTAAGTGTCATTATCTATGCGTGTTTAGCTTAGTTTTGAGGATAAATTGATGTGATATTTAGGTATATTGTGTATATGTGTGTATTTGGTTGCTAAAGTACATGTTTAAAGTGTTTAAGATGCATTTGGAACAAGTCGAAAGTCAAAATGATCAAATAGAGTTTAGACGAGAAAACTAGCTTTGCTAGCTTAAGCTATGCGTATTCTAGTGTACTTTGATGAGATCCATTATGTTGTATGTACTAATGTGTGTTATGAATTATTGTATAATACCATTGAAGAATCTATGGAAGCTAAATGAAGCCTACAAACAAGCCATAAGAAGTGGGGAATCAAGGAACAAGTGCATGAGGAGAATAGAGCAAAAATCGGGTGAACTCCCATGTTTTGGAGGGGGCCTTGCACCACAGACCCCAAGGCATGGGAGGAGGCCCTGCCTCGAGCCTCCCAAGTAATATTAGGAGGCCCAGACTCTCACACCCCAATGCGGAGGTCCACTTTTTTGGCCACACGGCCAGCCACTCGATGCGACCCTCCTAAAACGTCCAAAATTCGGTTTTAACTGGTTTAAGTTTGGGGCAAAGTTGTAAATGAATATGCTTCTTATGGGACAGACTATGTACGAACTAAAACACTATAAAATGATTACGTATCCACATTTACACACATATTTGGAAGAAGACACGAATTGAAGAGCAAAGGAGACACCAAGGAGCTCAAACTAGGGTTCTTTGTTCTTTAACTTTTCTTTCTTGTAGTTTTACGTTATGAATTCATCAATGATGATTCATTGTAAGAATATGAGTGGTTAAGAACCTTATTTCTAGGGTTGAGGCTACAACATGATTGCTTAAGTATGAATATATAGTTGGTTTAATTATTTATCATGTCATGTGATTGTTCTTACCTTCTTGTTTTAACTACTTTAAAGCGTCATGAACTTTAGGGTACATCTAAGTCTTAAAAGGAATTGAACATAGGAGTTAAGGGACAAAATGAAGAACGTAGGAAGTGTGTATCATATCTTTTATTGTTAGTTAGAAATTGTAAATGATGATTCGCGGCTAGGATAGTGATATACCTAAATGCTCCACTTTGTTAATAGAACGGGAAGATAGTTAAATGCATCCGAATTAAAGACTCACATTACCGCTCAATGATGTAATTGTGAGATTAATTTGGGTAGATGACTTAGAGGATGCCCATTCTCGAGTTATAATATCAACCCCATAGATCAACGATCACGATAAACACCAATACCGGCTAGAAACCATAGTTATGCATGAATGTGAAGTAAATGTCTCAACCCTGGATCTCTCTATATATTGTTTGCAATCCAAATTTTATATCGTTGTTATTTCTAGTATTTAGTTTATAAAAACAAATCTCCAACTCTTGGTTACGAATCACACTTATCTTATTCAATAGTAATAATTAAGTTAGATCATTTGCTAAATACCAAGTCCTCGTGGGATCGATATTCGGCTCGCAAGAGCTACTTTATTACTTGCGCGACCACGTACACTTGCATGTGTGCTAGGGAAAAACATATAGCACCCCATGTCAATTTTGGATTGCTCGAATTTTGAATCTTTCTACCTCCTAAGGTTATTTAACACTAACCTCAGAAGATGAAGGGACTATCTGTATGGGGTAAAATTGGATTGGGCCAAGTAGACCTATTTGGGCTGGACAAAATGGAAGTAGCCCACAATGATGCCATCTCGAGAGCACATCCAATGCAAAGAAATGGATTATTGAGCAAAGGCAAGGCAGTCCTAGAAGGCCAGGGATAGCGACTACATTAGAAGGACAGACAAAAAGATGGGGTACCAAATTTTACAGAGGAGTAAGCGGCACTTAGCAGAGCCGAGTCAGAGATAACATACTGGTCTGGCATCCTCCAATGGATCGAGGACAAGTGGGTGCCAATCATTAGATGCGGTACTATTGTCCTAACAAGATAATGTTATTCCTTTCCTTTTAAAGAATGACTTGTATCCTATAAATAGAGACCCCCCTCATTATAAAGGATTCACTTTATATTAGCTCTAACCCTAAAAATAATAAAATATCTTCAGCTCGGTTCTTAAGATTTCTCTTAGTTTCTTGTTGTTTCATTATTATTATGCTTGATTTCTTACCATTTTTTACCACTCCACACTAATGGCTAGAAAGATCGAACACCTCACTGGTGTCTCAGATTTATTCTTATCTTTGTCTTATAGATTTATTGTGTTTTTCCTTTATAATTATTTTCTTTTGTAAACTTACATCTCTAATAACGAAGCTAAGATCATAATACATTCTCTTGACCCACAAATAAATCTAACTGTCCCAAATCGATAGTAAATAGTGATAAAAAATAGTAAGCAAGCGGGCGTAATAATAATGAAACAACACAAAACTAAGAGAATCCTTAAGAATCCAACCAAATATATTTTATTACTTTTAGAGTTAGATCTAGTAGAAAGTGGATCCTTTACAGTGAGGGAGGGAGTCTCTATTTATAGGGTACAAGTTGTTCCTTGATGCGAAAAGAAATATTACTATTGATGTGCCGGGATTTGACGGCACTTTTGACGCTTAAAACATAGGATTTTTGGGAGTTCTTGAGTACATTTAGTTGGATTTAATGTCGTTTGTTAAGTGTGCAGGGACAAAGTTTGAAATAGAGAAGAATGTCAAAAAAATTGCATTTCTGGGCAAAAGAGGGGCCACCACGGGCGTCACATCCATGATGGCCTGTGGGGAAGACCGTTAAAGGATGGCAGCAGGATTCACCAAGGCTGTGGAGCCCCAAGGGGCTGGCACGACGCCCGTGGAAGACACGATGGGGCGTGTCCTTGCCCGTCAATATGCTCTAGGGAGATATTCAAAGAGCCAAGAAAGGACGAGGGCTCCACAATGTCCCGTCACCAGCCCGATGCCCCGTAGAAAGATGCCCGTGGAAACACGATAGGGGAGATAAAAAAGGACCAAGTTGGACGATGTGAGATAGCGATGGGCGTCGTAACTGCGACGTTCCATCGACCTCTGCTCGTAAGAACGTGGCAGTGGATTTTCATGAGGAATTAAAGAAGGACGACGGGAACCCACGACGCCCATCGCCTCAATGACGGCCCGTGAGGCAGCCCATTGGATCATCCGCGTCCAGCTACTCCCAATTTAATTAGGATTTGGCTTCATTGTCTATAAATAATTTTCCCTAGTTTTTATTTTAGGGGGGTTACTCGTGGTTACTAGTTGTTCACGAATTATTTCAAGTTACTATCAGATATTTTGTTACTTTGATTTTGGTGTTGATTTCGGACACAAGTTCTTGGTATTGGAGTGTTCTTGAAATTGTTTTTCAAGATTTCGATTTTCTGTATTCTTATTTGTAAGTATCTCTTGATGATCGCTCAAACAAGCATTAATTGCATGCTTATGAACATGAGTAGCTAAATCCACAACTAGGGTTATGGCAACCATGAAGGATTAACAAAGTAGGCAAAGTACTTAGGTAATCTACGGAGGTGGTTATGTATGTATTGTTCTTCCTTTCATTTTGATCGCTTTTTAACGGTGCACAACGTTAGAACTTGCCTTATCCTTACTTTCCAGACCAAGGAGGTAACGGATGGGAAAAAGGTTGTTAACAATGAGATTTGAGGATATCAACCCTCATCTAATAGCTTGACCTTGTCCGGGAATAGCTAATCTAGGATCAAGGGTAAGGGTTAGTAAAGCGACACCCGCGGCCGGACCAAGGTGCGTGGTGAAATTCACCTAGTTGTCGGACCAAGGAATTAGGTGAACCTAACTTACCGATTCTGCATGCTAAGCACCAAACTAGTTTACCAAGTACAAAAGCCTTACTATGTTATGATCTCATGGGGAACACTACCCTAGTCACTTTTCTTATTGATAACAACTGTTGAAATTGATCTCTGTTACTTGTTACGTTTGAATTACAATTATTTCTTGTTACTTCAACCCCCCCCCCTTGTAGGAAATAAATGACTAAAAGACTGAGTAAACATGAATTGATCCTAGTCCTACCATATTCCCTATGGGATGGACCTCAACCTTTAGTTGGGTTTTATATTTGAACAGCAACCACTTACGCTTCTTTTAGAGGTGTAATTTGGGGGCATCAAATTTTGGCGCTGTTGCCGGGGAATACGGTTTAGGATTAAGAGAGATTGTGTTTAATTCACTATTAGTCCTTATTTCCTGATTTTAATTTTTCTGTTGTTTTTGTTTTGATACAGGTAGCACACTTGTGCATACCAAGTACAAGGAGTCAAGGCAATTTCTTGATCCCTTACGATCCGGAGCTCTCCAGAATGCTAAGAAATATGGCTAAGGATGGAGAGCATGAGACTCTAGAGCAGATTACATCTTGGTTACTAGCTGAAGCCGAGCATAAGAAAAAGGAAGAAGCAGCACGCTTAAAGGAAGGCGAAGATGCCCTTGCTGCTGAAGATGCTAAAATTGCAAAAGATCTTGCAGCTCAAAATGCTGCAGCTGAGCGAGCAAGGCAAGGAAGAGAATAGGGGACGAGGCAGTACCTCGATGTGTGCCATATAATAGGGGCCTACAGATGCAGCAGCAAAGGCACGCCCCTCTGTATTATGGTGTAGACAATTATGATAAGGAGGAATATGGCACCACTGGAACCATAGTGCTCCCACAACTGGCTGATGGGACGAAGTTTGATATCACTAGCGCCATGATATAGCTGCTGAACCTGAAAGGAGTTTATTCAGGGAAGCCCACGGAAGATGCAATCCTACATGTGAATAACTTTATGAGTATTAGCAAATCGTACAACATGCCAGGAGTGGGGCAAGATGCTATCAGGCTAAGGCTATTCCCATTCTCGTTGACTGATGAGGCAACTGCATGGCTCTCAGAGCTGCCTGACAATTCCATATACACTTGATATAAGCTGAAGAGTCAGATCCTGGAGCGGTTCTTTCCCCATCGAGGATGTTGCATCTGAAATATGAGATATACAACTTCAGGAAACTACCTGCAGAAGCACTATATAAGGCATGGCTAAGGTTCAAGAAGAAGTTGAAGCAAGTTCCGAGACACGAAATTCCTTCCAGGCATCTGATGGAGATATTCTATAAGGCCCTGAATGCAAATACTAAAGCTGTAGCTGATACTGTGACTGGAGGTGCATTCATGGAAAACACATATCCTGAGGCTGCAGAGATGCTGGATAGGGTTGAAAAGACAAATCGAGCATGGCATACGAGAGAGGCAAAAACGTCAAAAGGTACTTATACAGTCAGCAAATCTGTGTATCCGAATAAAATAGAAGACATTAAGCAGACACAGGTTGAGATGAACACGACACTGGGGTTGCTGGCAAAGAAATTCCTGGATGAGGGAGTAGAGAAAGTTAAAGTCGTAGATTCTCAAGGTAAAGCACCAAGGTTAGACGGTCACTCATCCGAAGAAGAAGTAAGTTATCTGAATGATCAATGGACGGGTTTTCGGGCCTCTGGCCAATGAAATCAAGGTCGGAACAGAGATATGGATGACAACTACAATCGGGCCAATTACATAGAGAGAGATAACGATGGTGATTAGAAGAAGAAGGATGGGTACAAGAACGAGAGAAGTGGTCTCTACATTCCGCCTGCAACTCATGAAGAGCGGGATGGATAACCCACCATGAGAGAGCTGATCAACAAAGTATTCCAAAAGTTTAACTCCACGGATGAGAGTATGAAGGAGATAAAAGCTGAACTTTAAAGTATTAATCAGAAGGGGGAGTCCCATGCTGTCTCCATCAAGCAGCTTGAGACACAGGTGCATCAGTTGTCAACCAACATGAATCCATACCAAAAGGGAACTCTCCCAAGTGACACTGTTCAGAATCCAAAAAATGATCGACAGGTTATGGCGGTGACTACTCAGAGCGGTAAGCAGACTGTTAAGCCTCCCATGCCTATTATTGTTGATGAGCCAGCTGAAGTTGAGAAGGATGATGCTGAGATGGTAGCCGAGCCTGAAGAGAAAGATAGTGGTGAAGGGTCATCTGAAAAATAGTCTTCTGAAAAGAAGGAGAAGGGTAAAGAAGTTGCACCAGTCCTGAAACCCATGCCACTGCCTCCTCCACCTTACCCCCAGAGGTTGAAGAAAAAGGTTGAGGATGGCAAATTCCATAAGTTCATCTCCATGCTGAAGCAACTGTCAGTCAATATCCCTTTGGTCGAAGCTT
Organism: Jaltomata sinuosa; assembly: GCA_003996215.1. Taxonomy (NCBI): domain Eukaryota; kingdom Viridiplantae; phylum Streptophyta; class Magnoliopsida; order Solanales; family Solanaceae; genus Jaltomata; species Jaltomata sinuosa. The sequence continues at coordinate 220,001 of QJPP01002219.1, read as the reverse complement.
TGGAGCAAATGCCTGGCTATGCAAAATTCATAAAGGATCTGGTTACGAGGAAGAGGACGGTTAGCTTTGAACCAGTAAATAACTTGCACCACTGCAGTGCAATAGCATCCCGTTCGATGGTACAAATTTATTGTGTTTTTCCTTTATAATTATTTTCTTTTGTAAACTTACATCTCTAATAACAAAGCTAAGATCATAATACATTCTCTTGACCCATAAATAAATCTAACTGTCCCAAATCAATAGTAAATAATGATAAAAAATAGTAAGCAAGCGGGCGTAATAATAATGAAACAATACAAAACTAAGAGAAACCTTAAGAATCCAACCAAATATATTTTATTACTTTTAGAGTTAGATCTAATAGAAAGTGGATCCTTTACAGTGAGGGAGGAAGTCTCTATTTATAGGGTACAAGTTATTCCTTGATGCGAAAGGAAATATTACTATTGATGTGCCGAGATTTGACGGCACTTTTGACGCTTAAAACATAGGATTTTTGGGAGTTCTTGAGTACATTTAGTTGGATTTAATGTCGTTTGTTAAGTGTGCAGGGACAAAGTAGGAAATAAATAAGAATGCCAAAAAGGTTGCATTTCTGGGAAAAGAGGGGCCACCATGGGAGTCACATCCATGATGGCCCATGGGGAAGACCGTTAAAGGGTGGCAGCAGGATTCACCAAGGCTGTGGAGCCCTGACGGGCTGGCACGACGCCCGTGGAGGACACGACGGGGCATGGCCTTGCCCGTAAATATGCTCCAGGGAGATATACTAAGAGCCAAGGAAGGACGACGGGCTCCACCATGTCCCATCACCAACTCGACACCCCGTAGGAAGCTGCATGTGGAAACCAGGCAGAGGAGCTAGAAAAGGACCAAGTTGGGCGACGTGAGACAGCGACGGGCATTGCAGCTGCGACTTACCATCGACCTCTGCCTGTAAGAACGTGGCAGTGTATTTTCATGAGGAATTGAAGAAGGCCGACGGGCACCCACGACGCCCATCGCCTCAGCGATGGCCCGTGAGGCGGCCCGTTGGATCAGCCGCGTCTAGCTACTCCCAATCTAATTAGGATTTGACTTCCTTGTCTATAAATACTTTACCCTAGGTTTTATTTTAGGGGGTTACTCGTGGTTACTAGTTGTTCACGAATTATTTCAAGTTACTATCAGATATTTTGTTACTTTGATTTTGGTGTTGATTTCGGACACAAGTTCTTGGTATTAGAGTGTTCTTGAGATTGTTCTTTAAGATTCTTGTTTTCTTTATTCTTATTTATAAGTATCTCTTGATGATCACTCAAACAAACATTAATTGCATACTTATGAACATGGGTAGCTAAATCCACAACTAGGGTTGTGGGAACCATGAAGGATTAACGAAGTAGGCAAAGTACTTAGGTAATCTAGGGAGGTGGTTATGCATGTATTGTTCTTCCCTTTGTTTTGATCGGTTTTTAACGGTGCACAATGTTAGAACTTGCCTTATCCTTACTTGCCGGAACAAGGAGGTAACGAATGTGAAAATGGTTGTTAATAATGAGATTTGAGGCTATCAACCCTCATCTAATAGCTTGACCTTGTCCGGGAATAGCTAATCTGTGATCAAGGGTAAGGGTTAGTAAAGCGACACCCGCGGTCGGACCAAGGCGTGTGGTGAAATTCACCTAGTTGCCGGACCAAGGAATTAGGTGAACCTAACTTACCGATTTTGCATTCTAAGCACCAAACTAGTTTACCAAGTACAAAAGCCTTACTAAGTTATGATCTCATAGGGAACACTACCCTAGTCACTTCTCTTATTGATAACAACTGTTGAAATTGATCTCTGTTACTTGCTACGTTTGAATTACAATTATTTCTTGTTACTTCAAAACCCCTCCCTTGCGGGAAATAAACGACTAAAAGATTGAGTAAACATGAATTGACCCTAGTCCTACCATATTCCCTGTGGGATCGACCTCAACCTTTAGTTGGGTTCTATATTTGAACAGCGACCGCTTGCGCTTCTTTTAGAGGTGTAATTTGGGCGATCAACTATCTTGTGAATCCAATAGTACCAAGCCCAATAGATGGCTTCCACTTGTCCTTGATCTGTTGAAGGATGCCAGCCCAGTATGTTGCATCTCTTGTAGCTTTGCAGAGTGTTACCTTTGCAGCTGAATATTTTGACATATAATCCTTTTGTTTGACCTCTGCGTGCATTCGATGTTGCTTGCCTTCTCGGGCTATCTTGCCTTCGCCCGAGAAGTCTCTACTTTGTGTCGAACATGCTCTCGAGATGGCATTGTTGTGGACCACTTCTACTTTGACCCGACTCAGTCGACCCAATTCAGTTTTACCCCATACAATTGGTAGATGAGCTTTTGTTTCATAAACTGCTTTAATCATTTTATTTTATTAAAATACTTATGTTTATTATGTCTCGAACTTTTTTCGTGTATATCTTAGAAAATTTATAATCCCTATTGGTTTAGAAAATTCATTATCCTAATAGATTTGGGAAAGGAAAATATTATCCTTGTAGGATTGGGAGAACTTTTTTCTTATAGGTTTGTGTTTACTTGGAATCTATATATAAGAATTGTAGTGGGGAATTCATAAAGGATTGTACACTTCTTCTCTTTCATAATGGAAAACTCTCTCTATTTTTGCTTGGAGGATTAGGCCTAGCCGAACCTTATTAAATTTTTATATTATTTTTCTTCTTTATTTGTTTTGTGTGTAATTGTGTGCTAGTTAATCTATGATATTTCTACAATAAGTGGTATCCGCGCAATATTAGGGTTTCTACATATAGTCAAGAGTTAAGATGTCTCCATAATCTTCAAATAAGTATGAAGTTGAAAAATTCGATGGGGGATCTAGTTTTAGTCTATGAAAGATTAAAATCAGATCATCTATGGTGTTACATGGGTTATGAAAGAAAATTGAGGAGACTTTTCCGAAAGAGATGAAAGAGTTAGAGACAGCAGACCTGAAGGAGAGGTCTTTGAGTGCGATCTTCATGAGCGTTACAGATAGTATTTTTTTTTGGAAAGTTGTTGAAGAAAAAATCTACAACAACGATATGGAAGAAGTTGAAAGATCGATATTCTAAAAAATTACTGACAAATTGCCTCTACTTGAAAAAGAGGTTGTACAATTTTTGAAAGAAAGAAGGTACACTGATTAAAAGTCATCTTGATGAGTTTAATATAATTATAATGGACTTGAAGAACGTAGATATCAAAATTGAGAGTGAGAATCAGGCCTTGATCGTGTTATATTCTTTACCACCGTCTTACTATACTTTTGCTGATATTTGCTTTATGAGAAAGATAATATCTCACTGGATGCTGGTAGTAATGCACTAAAATCTTAAGTATTGTAGAAGAACTTTCTAGATAGTAATACTGAGGGGGAAGGTCTGTGACTAAGGGAAGAACACAACAGAAAGACTTCAATAGGAAAAAGTCTAACGTCAGATCGAAGTCTAGAGTAAGAAAACAGAACTGCTATGAGTGAAGAAAGCCAGATCACTATAAAAGAGATTGTTTTAAGATAAAAAAGAAAAGAGGAAAGCAGAAAATTGATTACTCAGCAAATATTGTTAACACTAGAAACAATTCTGATCATAATGACTATGTAGAAAAAGTTTGTGCCGTGAGTTTTAATCATATGCATAATTCCTGGGTTCTCGATTCTAGTGTAACTTTTCACACGTGTTCACACAAGATCTAATTTACAACTTACAAGTACATGAGTAAGATTTTCTATCTAGGTGATAATAATCTATTATAGGTAGACGAGATTGGTAACATCAAATTAAAAAATGTTTGATCATATTATCAGAAACATTGAGTTTTGACATGTTTCTCGAATGAAGAAAAATTTAATTTCTCTTTTGATTTTGGATGATCAAAGGTATAAGTTTCACCCAGAGAATGAAATACTTATAGTGGATAAAAACTCCATGATACTCATGAAGGGTAAGCTGCATTTTAGATTATATTATCTTCAAGTCAGTGTAATTGAAGGGAAATCAATTGTAGCTTCTAGAAGGAGTGATCTGAATCAGTCTCAGTTGTGGCACTTGAGACTTGATCATATGAGTGACAAAGGCTTATTCTTGTTGAGCAAGTAAAATTTATTGAATGAATACAAAAATTAAGCTTTGAATTTTTGGGAGCATTGTCTGTTTGGTAAGAAAACAAGGGTAAAATTTAGCAAGAAAGTAAAACACAAGAGCAAATACAAGTTAGATTATATACATTCAGACTTGTGGGGTCCAAACTAAGTTTCCTCCATAAGTGGTGCCAAATACTTAATAATTTTAATTGACGATTATTCAAGAATAACGTGGGGGTATTTTCTTAAAAAAAAAGATGAGACATTTTTTATATTTGTTAAATAAAAGACGACAGTTGAATGACAGACTGAAAGAAAAGATAAGCGTCTTCGAGCGGACATTGGATTGAAATTTTACAACTTAGATTTTAATGAGTTCTGCAGCAGAGAGGTCATGGTAAGACACCACACTATATTAGAATATCACAATAAAATGATATTGCAGAACACATAAAGAAAATACTTTGTGATAGGGCATGAAGTATGCTTTCACATGCTTGTGTTAGCAAGGATATTTTGGTTGAAGCAATCAATATAACTTGTTATTTGGTCAATAGATCTCCATCCACAACTGTTGAGTTTAAAACTCCTTTTGAGTATTGGTCTAGTTTGCCAACTGATTATTCAAATTTAAGGATATTTGGTTGTCTTGCTTATATTCATGTGAGGGATGACAAACTTGAGCCGAGGACAAAGAAGTACATATTTTTAGGGTATGCAACTGGAGTGAAAAGTTACAGATTATGGTGCACAGATCAGAAGACTCCATGATTAATTATTAGTAGGGATGAGACATTCAAAGAATTTATCTCACTGGAAAATCAGATGAAGAAGGCAATATCAGAAATAAATCATGGTGTTAGTGACCACATAGAGCTTGAAATTGTCTCTACTAGCTTAGCCCAGTAATTCAGAAATGGAGGAGGTGCAAATATTAATTAATATAATAATATTGATGCACCTATGCAACAACAATCATATGACATTGAAACATACAGGGTAAAGAGAATGATCAGCTGCACAAAAAGGTTTGCAAACGCAGTTGATCAAAATCTTTTTGAATATGCAAATTTTGTGAAATATAATTTGTTTTGTTTGTTGTAGAGATCATTGATGTGCTTGAGCCTAATAGCTATAAAGAAGTTATTTCTAATTCAAAAGAGGATCGATGAATTTGTGCTATGGATAAAAAGATTGAGTCACTTCACAAGAATCAAAGGAACAAAAGGTAGTAGACTGTAAAGAAATTATTGATGTGAAGAATATGTCTACACATGATAATTTGGCAGATATAATGACCAAGACAGTCCTGGCCAATAAATTTAGGCATTGCCTAGACTTGATTGGTGTGTGCCCTTTCGAGGGCCGAGGGAGAGGCAAAGAGACATATTTCTTATTGATGAAGAGAATCCAAGCCAAGGGAAAGATTTATTAATTAAGTCTTGAATTTTTTCCTTATATATTTTAGGAAACTCATAATCTCTATTGGTTTAGAAAATTCATTGTCCTAATAGATTTGGGAAAGGAAAATATTATCCTTATAGGATTGAGAGAACTTTTTTCTTATAGGTTTGAGACTACTCGAAATCTATATATAGGGGTTGTCACTTGGGGATTCATAAAAGATTGTACACTTCTTCTCTTTCATAGTGAAAAACTCTCTCTGCTTTTACTTGGAAGATTAGGCCTAGCCGAACCTCGTTAAATCCTTGTGTTATTTTTCTTCTCTATTTGCTTTGTGTGTGATTATGTGCTAGTTAACCCACGATATTTTTGCAACAACTCAGTTAAATCATTTTTACAAAAATGGATTTTAAAGAAAGATAGAAAAAAATAGATGTCTTGTTAAAAGATTGACAGTCCATTTACGTAAATAATTCCAATTATTTTTGTAAAAATATAATTCATCTTTAGTATCTCGAGCTTTCATTAATCTAGGACTAGTTAAACAACACAAATTTGACATATGAGGAGCGTATTTTAATTTGCAAATCAAATAGAGGTATATGTAAAGTAAAACACTAATTAGATAACCTTAAGGGAGGTTACGCAAACGCTCTTTACTCCAATTGCTGATATGAGTTGAGGTGGTCTTAAATATAGCTTCTTTAGTTAATATTTTTATTAGTTTATCTCAAAAAAAAAAAAAAAAACTCCCAAATTGTGTTTGAACCCGACAAGAATGTATCAAACTAGGCTAATTGTGTTGAACTTGGGTGGCTTAAAATGGGTTGGGTGAATAAATAGACGGGTCATTGATTTATCTAAAAGTTATTTGGGCTGAAAGAGAAATTGGATCATAATTCAATCCACCAATTCTTATTATGTTTTAAATTCTTTACTTATTTTCTTATAATTTGTTTGAGTAATTAATGAAACTTTTTTCCTTATATCATAGCTATATATAACTCATTAAAGAAAAAACATCCTTTTAAAATTACTTAACAAAAGTTTCTCATAAATCAATTTAAGTTATATATCAACTTAATTTTTAAATAAAATGAATCAAGCAGATTAAAATGTGCAGAGTTAATAAAATAAGTGAATTATTAAACTGTTCAAATCTAAACAAGTTAGAATCATAGTTTTATACACTGATTTTTGTCACTCCTAATATTAATATAACTAATTCCTAGAACTTTCTTTAGCTTTCTACTTGTCAATGATCCTGACAAAGACCGAAATTTAGTTCACATATTATAAGTTGGTGCATGAGGAAAAAGACGTATCTAAGTTAAGTTGGTCTCTAGACTCTAATTAAAAATGTTTATACATAAGAATTCTATTTCTCTCTCCCACTTTATATGATTCATTTTCTTTGTTAGCCAGTTAAAAAAAGAATGACATATTTTTATATTTAATAATAATTTAATTTTAAAATACCTATTTTAACTTTAATAAAATAATTTATGGCCACACAAATATTTATGACTTATTTTAGATCACAAATTTCAATTTTTTTTTTTCTTAAACTCCACACAAAATCAAAATAAATCACATAAATTGGGACGGAGAGAGTTACCGCTGGAATATGTTGTATTTCGTGCTGTGCCTCGGGAACAATTGTTCCTCTTTTTTTGACCCTCTCAGTAATTTAAAATTCTAATTTTGATCCTTGTATTATGTGATTAAACACATTGAGGTTCACATATTTATGTATGTTTCGATATTAATTTACATGTTTTCTTACTGTTCTTTGATTTGTATTTTCTGTGGATTATGTACATCTAAGCTTAATTATTGATGTTACACTGGTTTGGTTTTATTTGATGAATTAGGTACCATTTGAGAATGAAAGGTGAAAAAGATAAGATTGTCAAAAACGAAGCTTGGTGTGTTAGGGCGTGCCGTAGCAGGAAGCTGTGTTACCAAAAGAGTGGAATTTTATGAGCAATATTAACTCTATCAATGAATAAATCAGATAAATCAACTTAGTTAATTAGAGTGGACAACTCAATAGGATTGTTAGTGATCCATAGCTCTTGAATATTTTCTCTAATTGAATTGGGACTCTAAGTTTTGCTTACTTGCTTATTTTCTAGTTTCGTAGTCTTTTTAGTTAATATTCAAAATAACTTTTGGGAGGTCGTTTGAATAAATAATCAGTATTATTATAATTTAATAAATAATTAATCACAAGTCTTTGTGGGATAATACCCGATCTTATCACTTTAATACTTGCAATCGTGTATATTTGCATGCGTGTTTGGGAGCAACAAATTTTTGGTGCGATTGCCGAGGACATAAGAAATAACTATTTTTCTAGGTTAGACTTTTACAATTTGTCTATTCAAGTTCTTAGTTTATTTCGTTACTTTTAGTAACATGGCATTTTAGAATGAAAATTTGTAGAATAGTGGTTATTCTTATTTTGGCGATCCTTGTCAATATTGTGGAGGACTCCACTTATAAAAAAAATTATTGGGTTCAAAATCGAGAGGGTGTCATGCGAAATCTTATAATTGCAAACTATCAAGGCAATAAATCAGATGACAAAGAAAACTATACTAAAAAAATATAATATTGATAATATTTGGTCAAACGATCTAAAACTAATATAAAAGAAAATATTAAAACTATAGAGAGAAAATCTCCCCCTAAACAAAACTCTCAAATCCTAAAGGACTACATTGTGGATGCTATTGTGTTATGATTTGAGAAGAGGATCTTCAATTTATAGAAGTCCAAACTTCTCCTCCCAGAAATGATTAACCAATTATGGAAGAGTTATTTTCCTACAAGAAAACCTTTTCAAGGTAAAACACAGTTATGGTATAATTCAGTAAAGTAGGAAATTCAGGGCAAACCCTAACAAATCTCCCCTTGGCCTGAATTTTCTGGCAAATTTAATCTTCTTCTTCTTCACATCATCTTCATCACTGCTGCTTGCCATGGTTAAAAATAAAGTTAAAAATATTATGGGTTAAAAAATATCTTATTTTTATTCTTAAAGATGCAGTAGCAGATATGTTGAAAATATGGTTGAATCTTGATACTCCTTCTCCACATATAGTATCTGGACAAAAATCTTCATTATCATCAAATTGGTTACAAGTTAATTTGAAACCGCCTTAAACCTGTCTTCAACCTCGTTCAACCATTGGCTCGTTGAACCATTGAATCCTTGGATCGTTGAACCCATTGATCGTCCGGCTCTGATACCACTTGTTGGGTTCAAAATTGAGAGGACGTCATGCGAAATCTTATAATTGCAAACCATCAAGGTGATAAATCAGATGACAAAGAAAACTATACTAAAAAAGTATATTATTGATAATATTTGATCAAACGACCTAAAACTAATATAAAAGAAAATATTAAAACTATAGAGAGAAAATCTCACCCTAAACAAAACTCTCAAATCCTAAAGGACTACATTGTGGATGCTATTGTGTTATGATTTGAGAAGAGGATCTTCAATTTATAGAAGTCCAAACTTCTCCTCCAAGAAACGATTAACCAATTATGAAAAAATTATTTTCCTACAAGGAAACCTTTTCCACCAAGAAAACCTTTTCCACCAAGAAAACCTTTTCAATGTAAAGCACAGTTATGGTATAATTCAGTAAAGTAGGAAATTCAGGGCAAACCCTAACAAAAGTATCATGATATTTGTAGGAGGGGCCTCCAGAATGGGTAACTCTCGCTCGGAATGCACAATATCACCATACTTATAACACCCTTTGCAAGTCATGGTTTGTTGAGAAGGACCTGAGTGATCAAAGTACCAACTATGGCCTGAAGGCCAGAAAGAAGAATAATGAGAAGTCTGTTATGAATTGTAAGAGTCGTGCAAGATTGATCTGTCATGACCCGATTTATCAAGTCATGATGACACCTACATCCCCCTGTAGGCGTATCAATTTTCGTAGCCCAGAACGGTTAGTAATGAGACACTATCTACTAAGCATGCGAAAGAAGTAATATAAGAGCGGAAGCAAAAGATAAAGTAAAGAAGTGAGCAACAGGAGTATATATATATGAAACTAAACCATCCCACGAACTGGTATCACAGTATAAGAGCCACTACAAAATACAGAGAACAAAAGGGTATAAAAGTATACATACATATATCTCTGAATAACAAAAGAGTACGTAATATAAAAGAGGAGATAAAAGCTAAGATTAGGTCGCCAGAAGCTCACCCTCAGTCTCGAACGGTCCAAAAGCACTCCGCACGAGTCTCCACAAGTCAACGACAATAGCCCACACTAGGATCTGCACCAAGAATATATAGAGTGTAGTATGAGCACCAATTGCAAAGCAATGGGTACCGAGTAGGCATCATTGGCCGACTGAGCGCATATAAGATATAAAAGCAATAAATAGCAGAGAGCAAAGAAAGTAGTCACAGAAACAAATGGATAAGTACACATAAGCTAGCACAGATAGAATACAAGGATAAAACAATCATGCTCAGCTAGCTACTAGAAATATATATCAGAGAACTCAGGTGAAGGAAAGAAGAATGCACCTGAATCCTTGCAACAACAATATATAATAAAGAGAGTTTAGGAAGAAAGACGATATACCGGTAACCTCAAGCAAAAGGGAAGGAAGGAAAGCAAATAACATGATCATGCTTGAAACAATACTACTAATCAATTTATGATAATAACACAGTTCTCAAATACGAGTAAACAAATAAGAATCCAAATGTAACCATAACAAGAACCAATACTATGATAAGATAATAATAATAAATCTACCTAGAGTCCCAACGGGGTCCCATACACCCAAGGAACACATACAAGTGAAGACAAACCCTCTGGCATCCCATACTATCGGAGCGTACACTCAACAAATAGAACACAAGGTGTAATCATACACAAATGAATGATATGATGCAATAGTATAATACCAAGGTGTAACCGTAGTACTGTATGTACCTCCTCCACCGCCAGATAGGCACAACAGGTAGGATCTATGGAAGGATGTAACCGTATACCTCAACTACACCGTATACTCCTCCTCCGACACACTCAGCACGTAGCCCCTAGTCCAGATCGGCAAGGTCTATGAAAGTCCTCGACCACATACTAAATCTCAAAATCTTAAATATAACCATCCGAAGTGTATCCGGATCCAAACCAGTAATCAAAATCTCAAAATGAGTGCCCAGAGTCTATCCGGGTCTAAATCAGTGAGTCAAGTCTCAAAAAAAACCCCTCAGAGGGTGCCTAGGGCATATCTGGGTCTAAATCAGTAGTAAAACATGTCTATCACTACGCCTCAGCCGAGTCTAGTATACATATGAAAATTGGTGATAAAATCATCATTTAGTCTCTCTTACCCCAAGAAGATCCATAAAAATCATTTCCAAACCCTTTTATAACCATCTTTACCAAAAAGGGGCCCTTAGGGCCATGTAAGTTTTAGAAAACTATTTATAGTAGGCCCGCAACTAAAATAGTAGTAAAACATACATAAAATCTCTTTATATGGATGATAATAGTATGCCAAACGCAAACAACATCCCAATGGCTCACAATCAACCTATCGGTCCTACACAAGCTCTAATCGTTTTACAACACAGATAACAAGCTCTACAATCATAATACCGATGTTCGAGACTCACGGACATTCCCTAATAACCTACCATCTATGGTCCAAAGGCATAAACAAGGCCACATAGGACCACAAGGGTAATAGTACTAACTAAAATGAATACTACAACGATACAAATGAAATAAGATGGACCAAAATGAAGTGGATAAGGTCTAGGGGTGCCAAGCTAATAAAATCCCAACCCAAGGATGCTAGTTAGTACAATTATAGCCTATATATGCATAGTCTAGGAAGAAGAACCGTAACCTACCTGTCATCCAACGATAAGCTGCTGTAATGACGCTGTCCAAGCCCGAACTGCTTTGAAAAGTCCCAAAAAGTAATCACACTATCAAAAAGGTAATCTACGCATTAAAACAAGACTAACGGTACCCATATTGATAAAAGTATAGCCGGGTCAAAATTTGGGTCACAAGCAGGCCCGTGGGCCACACAACTCAAAGCCAGAAATGAAAATGCGCACAATGATCCCAAAACTCCCATGAGTGCATGCTTCAAAATTGAGTAGAAATAGACTAGAAAAGAGGGCTCAACCAGCCCACTAACAAAGATAACTAAAGAGGGGAATCAAAGAAGAAATACTGGGAACTAACAAGAAAACATACCAAATTAGAAGCCAATAAAACGCTCACGGACCAAAATTATATAGGCCTCCAAGATTTTGGATGAACAAGGTTGAGAAATGGAGGTTTTTGGAGTGAGTTTTAATTGTGGAACATTTGGGAGAAGAAGATGAAATGAAGGGGAAATTAAAAGGGGCCAGCTATATAGTTGCCAACGGCCAGGCAGGCGCATTGGTGCCACCGCAGCCAAGTGGCCGCAAGCGCGCTGGAGCCCAGGCAGGCTGGCAAGCACAGAAGCGCTAGCTGTCGAGTTCTGGCAGGCACGTAGGCACGTAGCCTAGGCGCAGGAGGAATCGTTGCACATACCAGCCAGCCAACCTTAGGAAATTTCACAACAAATGGACCTCCGGGATGTATCTGGGGTCTAACGAACACAAATGAGCTGAGCTATTCGACTAAAAATGGTATTTTGGACTCAATGGAATTGACCAAAATCCCAATGGAAGTCGATTTAATGAAAAGTGGGCCCCACGCCCAAAACTAACCTTTAGGCCAACTTTTCCAAACGGAACTCCATGGCCCAAAATGTATCCAGAAGCCTTGGGACCCAAACTAAAGGTCCTTCTAGCCCAAAGTCGACATTCCAGAGCTAACAATGCTGAAAGAAATTCCATCTGAGGCCGTCTTCTCCGAATGTTGACCAAAGTCAAACTGGCCAGAAAACACAAAAAGCAACACTAAACTAAACCGAAAGCTCCCAGACCCCAACCAAGGGTTCATCTAGATCAAAATCCACGCTCCGGAGCTAATAGAGCTGTCAAAATTTGATTCCGAGCATGTTTACTAAGAATGTTGACCGAAGTCAATGATATCCTAAGTTTAAGCTCTAAAATAGGGAAACAACCATAAAAACAAAATGAACGACCAGGGTACAGAACCATCAGTCCCAGAAAGTCATAAATGACTTGGGGCCTCTACTAGCAAGCTCTAACTGTACAAAGAAAGCAAAAATATGGGAATAACCGGAAGGGTCATTACATCATCCACTACTAAAAAGAACTTTCGTCCTCAAAAGTCAAGAACAAGGGAGTACCTGAAGGCTCAAACAACTTGCTGATACTGAGCCCACATCTCTCTCTCGGTCTCCCAGGTATCCTCCTCGACTGAACAGTGCCTCCACTGAACTTTGACTACCTCAGCTCCATCATTATCACGCTCAGTCGGCTTGTCAACAACTATAGAGACAGACAGGTCAACAATCTTCTTTCCACTTCTAGTAGTCACTGCCATGCAATGTCAATCATTCTTAGGATTTTGAACTGTATTTCTTGGAAAAGTACCTTTTTGACACTGGTTTAGGGCTATGGACATTTTCCCCAACTATGTCTCAATTTTATTGATAGTAACTGCATGTGACTCTACCTTTTGACTCATGCTTGATATGTTAGCACGCATCTCCTTCAAGTTACCATTAGTTGACTCAACCCTCTACAACACCTTGGCTAACATTTCTTTAATAGTTGTCTTCTCGAGTCCTGCTTCACGATTACTAAGAGGAACATACTGGTCATTTTTATCAGTCTTATAGCCATCCCTCTTGTTCCAGTCACCATCTCTATCTCGACCCCTGCTCCTGTCTCTATAACCAGACTGGTTGTAGTTGTCATTTCTGTCTCTATTGTTATCTCTATCTCTGTTCCAACCTTGATTTCCTTGGCCATTAGCCTAGAAACCTGCCACTTGATCATTCAGATAGTTTGCTTCGTCATTAGATTTGGGCCCATCCTATCTTGGTGCCTTACCTTGTTAACCTAAAGCATCCACCTTTTCCACTCCATTATTAAGGATTTGCTTTGCGATCAGAACTACACTTGTCTTCAATACAGGAACATCCTATCTAAGCTCCTGCAACTCCTGCTGGTCTAAAGATTTCCCAACAACATAAGTTCCTTCTCTACTCTCAGAGTCTCTTATATGCCAGGCCCTATTCATCTTAGTGACTCTGTCAAGCATCTCAGAAGCTTCTGTGAAAGTATTCTCCATGAACATTCCCCCTGTGACTATATCAATGACCACCTTGGTGTTTGATTTCAGTGCCCTATAAAAACTCTCCATTAGATGATCCGGAGGGATTCCGTGATTTGACACCTATTTCAGCTTCTTACTGAACCTAAGCCATGTCTCATATAGTTCCTCTGTGTTCAATTGCTTGAAGTTATAAATCTCCTTCTAGAGCTACAATATCTTTGATGGAGGGAAAAACCTTTCGAGAAACTGACTCTTCATCTCCATCCATGTAAATATTAAAGCATCAGGAAGCTTACTGAGCCATAGTGTTGCTCTCCAGTCAAAGAAAATGGAAAGAGCCCCAACCTAATAGCATCTTAGTCTACCCCTAGAAGGTTGTAAGCCTTGCAGATCCCTAAAAAATTCACCAAGTGCTAATTTGCATCATCAGTGGGCTTGCCAGCAAATAATCCCTTTAGGTTCAGTAGCTGGATTATAGTGCTAGTAATGTCAAACTTCGTACCAACTGGCAGTGGTGTCAATACTATGGGGCCTGATGTCCCTGCATAATTGACATAATCATTATCAAGATCGTATTGAGGGATGTTTAGGGGTTGTTGAATCTAGCAAGCTTTATTCCCCCTCGGTGCAACTAGATCTTGAGATACATTTCACCGGGATACCTCATCTCTTGCAGCTTGAGCATTCAGTGTGGCTTGATGAGCAGCTTCTTGCCTTGCTTTTCTTACATGATCAGCTATAGAGTTTTGATTATCTAGGTCTACAGTAGCCTGAGCATCTTTTGCGATTTGGGCAGCTTCGTCTGCCTGCTTTTTTTGCTATTCCTCGGTCACCATCCGAGCCGTGGCATGTTCTGGTGTTTTGAAGACCCCTTCCTTAACCATGTTTCTAATTTTATTAGAGTTTGGGATCAAATGGAATCAGGGGATTTCCTTGACTCTTTGTACTGGGTATGCATAAGTGTGCAACATGTGAAACAAAACAAAAACAACAAAAAAAAGTAAAATCAAGAAATAAGGACTAATAGTGAAATAAACACAGTCTCTCTTAATCCTAAACCATATTCCCCGACAATGGCACTAAAATTTGATACGCCCAAATTATACATCCAAACAGAAGTATAAAGCAGTTGCTATTCAAATATAGAACCCAACGAAGGTTGGGGTTGATCCCACAGGGAATATGGTAGGACTAGGGTCAACTATATTTATTCGCCTTCTTAGTCGTTTATTTTCCCAAGGGGGGGGGGTTAAAGTAAAAGTAATGCTTGTAATTTAGATTCGAACAAGTAACAAGGTAATAATTTTCAAGTGTTGTAATCAATGAGAGAAATGACTAGGGTAGTGTTCCCCATGAGGTGATAACGCAGTAAGGCTCTGTACCAGTAATCTAGTCTAGTTCTATGCATGCAAGATCAGTAAGTTAGGTTCTCCTAAGTGGATGGTTGCCAAAATAGAAGAATGTCACCACGCAACTTGGTCAGTCTATAGGCGTTTGCTTTACTAACCCTTACCAGTGATCCCAGATTAGCTTTCCCTGGGCAAGTTCAAGCAAATTACGTGAGGGTTGGTAGCCTCAAATCTCCGTTGTGTAATCCCCTTTCCCATTTGTTACCCCTTTGGTCAAGCAAGTAGGAATAAGGCAAGTTCTAACGTTTCCAATCGTTAAAAAGCAATTAAAGCGAGGGGAAGAACAATACATGCATGAACACCTTCCTAGAATTACTAAGTACTTTTCCTACTTTATTAATCTTTCATAGTTCCCAGAACCCTAAGTGTGGATTTAGCTACTCAGAGTTCAAGAGAAAGATCAGATTTAGATGAAGAGATCATGATTATAACTTACAAAAACAAGTAAAGAAAATATAAATATTGAATTCTCAAGAACACTTCAATAATCAAGAACAATTAATTGAATCCTCAAAAGTATGGAATAATATCTCAATAATATGTTATGATGTCTCAAAGTTGCATAAAAATTGCATAACTCAAAAAATAAAACCTAGGGAATGTATTTATAGACAACAAAGACCAAATCCTAACAGACATAGGAGAGCTGGAACGTGGCAATTACGATGGGCATGCCCTACGAGCCATCGTGGGTGCCACGGGTATCATGGGTGCCCGTCGAATCTTCTATCCTCTGTGCCTCAAGCACTCTGCCTTGTTTCCATGGGCTAGACTGATGGGCCATCGTGGCTTCCACAAGCATTATGGGCAACCTATCGACCAATTCCTCTATTGTCCCATCGACTCTGGTCCATTTTAACAGGTGTGTACGATGTCCCATCGTGGCTCTGACGGGCATCGTGATTGGGCATCTGAGCATGAGTTCTGGCCTTGGCTTCACTGGTCTATTTCCATGGGCGAGTGTGATGGCCCGTGGTGACTCCAATGCCCGTCCTAATAAGTCGTGGGATGGTTTTTTGCCTTTAATTCTTGCTTCCTCATTCTGACGTTTCTTCCCTTGGGACGTGGTGGATACAACACTCGTGGGGCATGACTTTTAGCCCAGAAACAACAAATTTTTCTATCTTTTTAACTTTTAAATACTTTTCCCTGCACATGTAGAAAACGAGCATAATATCTAACAAAACACACTTAATAACTCCAAAAATCCTTAGTTTTAAGTGTCGAAAGTTCCGTAAAAACCTAGCACATCAAGGAACTGTAACCTACCTATCGTCCAATGACAAGCTACTGGAATGATGTTTTCCAAGCCTGAACTGCTCTGAGAAGTCCCAAAAATAAATCACACTATCAAAAATATAATCTACGCGTTAAAACAAGACTAATGGTACCCATATTGCTAAAAGTATAGTCGGGTTGAAATTCGGGTCAAACGAGGGTACGTGGGCCCTGTAACCTAAAGCTGGAAATGAAAAATGCACAATGATCCCAACACTCCCATGAGTGCATGCTCCAAAATTGAATGGAAACGTACCAGAAAAGAGGGATCAAACAGCCCACAAACTAAGAGAATTAAAGAGAAGAATCAAAGAAGAAATACCGGGAATTAACAAGGGAACTTTTCGAATTAGAAGCCAACAAACGCTCACGGACCGGAATTATTTAGGCCTCCAAGATTTTGGATGAACAAGGTTGAGAAATGGAGGTTTTTGGAGTGAGTTTTAATGGGAGAATGTTTGGGTCAAGAAGATGAAATAAAAGGGAAATTAAAAGGGGCCAGCTATATAACTGCCAGCGCCTAGACACAGGGGTCGCAGGTGTGCTGGTGCCGCAACGCCCAAGCAATCGCAGGCACGCTAGCGCCCAGGCGGGCTGGCAAGCACAGAAGTGCTGGCTGCCCAAGCCTGGAAGTCACGCAGGCGCGGCTCCAAGGCTCAGGCACGACCCATGCGGCTCCATTGTGCCATACCAGAAAGCTACACATGCTGCACCCAACCATAGGAAATTTTCCAATGAATGGACCTCCGGGAAGCATCTGGGGTCCCGTGAATACAAATGAGCTGAGCTATTCGATTAAAAATAGCATTCCGGACTTAATGGAATCAACAAAAATCGGAGGTCGATTTAATGAAAAGTGGGCCCCATGTCCAAAACCCACCTTTAGGCCAACTTTTCCAAATGGAAGTCCATGGCCCAAAATGAGCCTGCAAGCCTCGATACCCAAAACAAAGGTCCTTGTAGCCCAAAGTCAACATTCTAGAGCTAACAATGCTGACAGAAATTCCATCCGAGGCCATCTTCTCTGAATGTTGAACAAAGTTAAACTTGCCAAAAAACACAAAAAGCAACACTAAACTAAATCGAAAGCTCCCAGACCACAACCAAGGGCACACCCAAAACAAAATCTATGCTCTGGAGCTAATAGAACTATCATAATTTGATTTCAAGCATATTTACCAAGAATGTTGACTGAAGTCAATGATATCCTAAGTTTAAGCTCTAAAATAGAGAAACATCCATAAAGACCAAACGAACGGACAGGGTACCGAATCATCAGTCCCAGCAAGTCATAAATGACTTAGAGCCGCTACAGGCAAGCTCTAACAGTACAAAGAAAGTAAAAATGCGGGAATGAC
Organism: Jaltomata sinuosa; assembly: GCA_003996215.1. Lineage (NCBI taxonomy): Eukaryota > Viridiplantae > Streptophyta > Magnoliopsida > Solanales > Solanaceae > Jaltomata > Jaltomata sinuosa. Next base: position 202,187 of record QJPP01002219.1, on the reverse strand, counting down.
CGGAAGGGTCATTACATGATCTCTGTTCGATGCCAGCATAGCTATGTGAACTGGCTTGTTAACTGATGACGATAACTCCCCTAGAGTAACCCCTTCCTCTAGATGAGGTACCACCATAGCTGTTAAAGCAGGGTTTCTTGTTCGCCTGCACATTAAAGTTTTGGCGGCTAATAAGTTCGGCCTCTCTAGCTACATCTATTACCATTTGGAACGAAGCCCTTATAGCAGGGACAACTGAGGTACTTCTAGACGAAGAGGACAATTCAACCCATTGGTGAACCTCCCCACCCTCTAAGTCTCTTCAGTATATAACACTAAGGCATGGAGAGACAGTACATAAAACCTCATCTCATACTCAGTCACTGTCATGTCTCTATATCGTAGCTTCTAAAACTAGTCCTTCAGTCCTTTCTTACACTGTCAGGGATGAACTTCTCCAAGGATACCTGAGTGAACTGTACCTAAGAAAGAGGAGGCGACCCTACTGGGACACTCTTAACATAGGCCCTCCACTATTGTTTGGCGGGACCAATCATCTAGAAAGTAGTATAGTCAACTTCGTGGGATACTACTAATTCCAAGTTATGCAACCTTTAGCACCATACTGCATGATGTCATATCTAGCCACTGGTGTCTAAATTCGAGAATGTGTCCTCACCATGGGTAAGGGAATGAAAAAAAGATTTAGAATTCAATAAATTCAGATAGACATGACAATGAAAAAAAGAGTAAAAGTTTCGAAAATGTCTGATAGCATCTCAAAGATAGATATAGACATCATCATATCGATATGCAAGACTCTACTAGATATTGCTCTTGTACTCTTTAGAAGGTTATCCATAGCTCTGATACCAAATTCTGACACCAAAAAAATTAAAATAGTCACGATGGCACCTGCTCAAACCCCATAGGCAAAGCATAATCTAATTTTAATCTATTTTAAAACAAGTATAGTATGAAAGTAAAGTAAGAACAGAAAGTAATCCCTTAACAACAATTCATACCCATAAGTATAAAAAAATAAGTGTTACACCTCCCAAAACTCATGTACCATCAGTACAAGAGCATGTAAAATAGGAATACATGTACGAAACTAAAAACATAGTTGTTAGCAAGGAAAAACAGGAACAATAAAAGAATGAATTCCAGTGATGCGGATCAGCCAAGCAGCTCATACTGATGACTCTAAGAGAAAATCCCCAGTAGTGAAGATCACCTTACTACCGCTCATGCCAGGAATAGATACGAGACACAAAAGGTGTAGCAAAAGTAGAGTGAGTACGCAAAATATGTGTACTCAGTAGCATCATCGACCAACTGTAAACTAAAATGATGGCGACGGTTAGTCTTCCCAATGTTTACCCCTCACCTTAGTGGTGACCATCTCCAACAAAATTATACAATTAATATCCAATCAATAAGAGATAAAATAAACTAAGTTCTAGCTAATTTCAGAGATCGACAACTAGAGCAAATAATCATGGGCTAGTTCAACATCAATTAATAAACTCAACAGTATCAATGAATCAAAAGTACTGAATGAAATGCAATATAGTGTCGTCACTACAGGCGCACAACTAGATCCAACCACAAATATCAAACCTATTGTAGGTGTGCAACCCAAGCCAACTATAATATAACAAAAATGGAAATGAAAATGAAGAAATATAAAACAATTCTATGTGATGTCCATATGCACCAGTAAGCACACGCTTCTGCAAAAAGGTTTATATGGCCTATAGGGAACTCGCAAGGTTCATATACTATCCTAGAACTAGGTTTTTAGACCATATTAGGCATCCAACCGATAGGCTATAATATCATCACTCCATCAGAAATTAAATCTCTTGGACCACATCAAATAATAATCATATGATTTATCAAGTATAATATGCATGAGATATCATATGAAATCATATAAGTATGGTGCACACACAGGGCACATATGCAGTACATGTATATTACTTTTCAGCTAACCAATTACCTCAATATATGATTAATAAGGAGTGATGAGTAATCATATAATCAATAATTTCGTGAAGAAGCTAAACACATATTTAGTCATGTTTTCAACCTCCACCAATATCAAAAATCATTCCTAAATGTTAAATGTTCTATTATTACTAATAACATGGCACGATACTGACATAAGTGTTTGTCATCTCACTTTTGCAGAATCTTTATTACCTATTTTCTATTAGTCAAACAATTACCAACACAAACACTTTAGAGGAGTTTAGAAAGTGTCAACTGTCACGACTCGATTTCTCAGGTCGTGATGGAAACTACTATAACCCATCAGTATGTAAGCCAACCCTTAGTCCGGAATGGCAAGTAACGGGTTGACAAGAGAATGACATTCACAATAAAATAAACTGGAATATGTGAAAGAAAGCATATATATATGTAAAAAGGGAGGGAAGAGAACCAAATATACAACAGAGTCCCCAAAACTTGGTATCAGCCAGTACAAGACCTACTACGATATAAAGAGTACTAGATAAATTGTAAATATGTACACATCAGTCTCTAAAATACAAAAAATGACTAATCCCAAAGTAAATGGAGATCGGTCAACTCTGAACGCCAAAAGCTCACCCTGAATCTCCAAATCTACAACTCAGCACAAGGACAAGGTCAACGGTGATAACTCATTCTAGGGTCTGCATCAGGGAAAAAGATGCAGTAGTGTAGCATGAGTACCAGAAAACACAGTACCCAGTAGGCATCATACGTCGACTGAGCTCAAATAAGATAAAGATATAGTAAAATGCAAATATACTAAAGGGAGAGAAAGAGGGAATCAAAATCTAGATAAAACCTAGCGTAAATAACTGAGCAAAGCGTAAAGCAAAGTAAGGTAAAGCAAATTAAAGCATTCTAGATAAAACCTAGCCGAACCCCCATAAGCACGAAAGGTACACATAATCAAAGAATAACCTAATTGGACCGTATAAGAGCGAAAGGTACAAACAACAAATAATAGACCCAACGAGACCCCCATACCAGTCGATACAAACAACAAATATTAGTAGCTAGCAATCAACCTAATGGGGAAAATGCATGTGTAAACATGCCATAATATGTAGTATGCTACAAGTGAAGTGCCAACAGTGCCGTATACTCCTCCTCCAGCCATAGCTTTCAAAGGCAGGACCCATGGAGGACTCACGAAAATCATATACCAATCCAAACCATATCTCAATGAGAAGTCCATGATAAGAATTAGTAAAACCACCTAGAACACGTGTATCCTCGGGCATTCATGTTTCAAATACTAGTAAAATCACTCGGAATACTTTTCCTCGGGCATGCAAGTTTATCTGAAATCAATATTTCATAGATATATAATGTTTTTTGTAAGAAAGCTCAAAAATATCAAATATTCCTAAAAATCCATTTCTGAAACCAAAGGTCATGTTTTTAAACCAAGTCTTTCATGTGCCATGATGCAAACAACCATAATACAGGAACATAGATGAATACACACTATGAAACATATCACTTCCAAGCCTAATCAACCCGCACTTAAGCAACCTAAGGTCCAGAGGCTAATGAAAGATCACAAGTTTCAGGAAAATCACCTAGAAGAGCAAAACTTATAACAAACTTCTAAAGGGAGCCCAACCCAAGGCAAACATCTAACCAAATCTAGGCTAAGGCACGTAACTTTTTCAAGATAAGCTAAAAAAGAGTAACAAATCGAGAAGAGCTAAGGATAAAGTAAACTAACCTGGAGTTCAACATTCCCAAGCTCAGGCCCACAAGTAGTCAATATACAAAAAGTAAAAGAGAAATGGAAGTGGAAAGTACAAGCGAATAACCATCACCTATTTCACCATGAAATCTATCGGTAATTCTATGCTAAGGACCTCTAACTTAATTACCTCAAAGCTACAAAAAAACTAACTAAGACAAGGCAATCAAACTTCTAGAATTTAAGGTATTACTCCGGCTATGCCAACCCTTAACGGTACCAGGATTACCTAAACTAAGGATCCCAATCATCAATTCTAAACTAAAGCACCTAAGTCAACTACAAGAATCTTAATCGCCTAACATCATCTATTCAATCGGCAATGTCCCACCAACAATTGGAAAAATACCACACAAATACCTTAAAATAGATAAGTCTAAAGTAGATAAGCCATAGTCAACCTGAAAGCTAAACATACGTGATCACAACCACTAGACCAAAGATTTTCCTTTCTGGGATGCCTCAAACTACTGTCAGGCTATCAAAATAGTAATCTACTCATTAAAACACAAACAACAATACCCATATTATAATAATTTGGGCAAACAATTAGGTGAATAATCACCCATGGAGCCCGCATGTGAATTTCAAAATTTAAACTGGGGAATATGTCCCTCATAGGACAAGGATTATATGCCCAAGATATTGGGAAATAACAGCTCCCAAAATGAGCTATAACAGACCCTAAGTATCAGGAGAGAACCAAAGATAAAAATGAGAATTTAACGAAAAAAGGGCCATGAAACTTACAATTTAAAGACAAGGGAATGATCACGAACGAGGAATTACCAGCTCCAATACTCCCTTATGATCCCACACTGAATTTTGGGTTTAAAACTCTACAACAATGGAGAAATTCATATTTGGAATGTTTGAAAATGACGAGGAAAAGAATTTATACTGCTAGGCATTTTCCCTTTGCCGATGCGGCGAGGCCACCGCGAACGCAACCACGCGTCATGAACATGACGGTGCCTCCACATAGGCGGTACCATGAATGCAGCCAACTCCTCATATATGCGAAGGGTTGTATTTTGCTGCACCAGCTGCTACAAAAAATACAGTAAAACCATCAGGTAAAAAATACTCAGATGGACCCTCGGGATTCATTTGGAGTCCTGAATATGCAAATGAACTATGCTACACTACAAAAAATGAATTTCAGACAAAAAAATCAATGAAATTCCCAATAGAGACCATTTTAATAAAAAGTGGACTCACACTCGAAAACAAAGATTTATCCAAAAGAAACCCAATAACCCAATACGAGTTCAGAAGTTCCAGGACCCAAACCAAAGGTCCCACTAGCCCAAAGTCAATATTTCAAAGCTAACAGCACTAGATAAATTTTCATACAATCTCGTCTTCTTTGAATATTGACCAAAGTCAGCTATTTCATCTTAAAGAGTTTCAAAATAGGGAAATGGGCATAAAACACAAACGAAGTACCCGAGAATAAAACCGTCAATTCTGGAAGGTCATAAATGACCTGTAGCCACTGTAGGCAAGCTTGAAATACCAAAAATGTATGGAAATAGAGAAAATAACCTAAAAGATCATTACATCAACTTGCCTTAAATCCAAAGCATAAATGATAAAAGAATGGCTTTGTATTTCATCAAAACCTCCAAATGACGTCAATCTGTTCAAATAAGTAATATATGCAAGCATATGAGTTCATAGCTCCAATATTGCAACTACTATTCGGAGGCCAAAACTTCAACCCTAAACCCTCGAGCTAAAAATTGTAATATCATTGCAAAATCAATTTACCCATAGTGTATAGGTCCTAAATCTCAAAAATCATTGAATTGCAATCACAAATCAACATTCAAATTAATAAAATGCCATTTTTAGATGTAGGGTTGAAAAACAGTAATTTCTACCCCAAACATGGATTATAATGATAAATAAACAATGGAATAGTAGAAAAATCACCAAAATTAAGGTTAGAATGCTACCCATAGCTAAATCATAAAGAACGCCTCTAAAATTGCCTAAATGTGAGGTCTATAGCTCCCAAAAATGAAATAAGAACAATGAAATTGAGTTGGGAATTTATTTCTATCTAGGCATTAAATGCCTTCACGAATGCGAGACTCCACTAGGATCACAATCAACTGACTTGACCGACCCTATCGCGAACACGACCCATGCTTGATGATCACAAAGCTTTACCTAGGCTCGACCCAAAAACTCTTCTACTCCATCACAATCAAGCTTATGTAATCACGATAACCACGCATCCGATCTCTATGTTATCATGACACCTATATGTGATCACGAAGAAGAAAACTAGTTGCACTAGCAACTGAAATTTTAGTTGTGGTCCAAACTCTATTTTAACACTCGAATCTCATTCAAGACATCCAAACACAAACAAAATATGCAAACCACTACTAAAATGCATTTTGTACCTATTGAAATAATTAAATCATCGATTCGAGAATATCTTGACCAAATGTTCACAGTGGTCAACCCAAATTTCCAAAATTTCCAATAATTCAACCCAATGATGTAAAGCACCCTGAGCCCTTTGAGACCCATGCAAAATATTTGAGAACAATCATAAATCACCCTCTGAGCCTATTAGAATCGTCAAAATTCATTTATGAGATTGTTACCCCAAAATGTTGACTTTGGTCAAACTTTTCATTTAAAAGAATTTAAAAGTTGAATTTCTTCTCAAAAATGCACCGGATCACCTCAGGAACCATGCTACCTATCTCATAAGTTATAAATAAAAAACAAAGCTATGGGAAGGGTCTTCTAGATGAAAAACATTTAAAGCACAAACCGATCATGCGGGGTCATTACAAATAAAATGTCAAAATTTTAATTTTAGAAATATTTTTAGTATGCCTAGGCATTCCCTTCATGACTGCTGCCCATGGCTCATGTGATGGTGGCCTTCTTTGTCCTTATCATTCATGAGCGCATCTAGGTGTCATAGGAACAAGGTCTGTATCTACACCTCTCTCGTGCTCAAATACGTGTTGATCCTCACAATTGCAGGCCTCCCTGGGCCTAGCTCACTGTGTAATCAGGCACAACTTTATATCAATCGTGATGCATGTTCTGTGGTTGCACTAACAATAGAAAATTTTTTATGGTAATTTTGGCATTTTGATGCCTGAAATTCACTCCAACCTCTCGAAATGCAAACCAAAGATGCAACCTACTATTAAAAACACCCTACGGACCCTTGAAATTATCAAATTACTGATCTAAGGTCATTAAGATACATACTTGATCATGGTCAACTCCTTATTTTCAAATTTACTATGTTTCAACTTAAGTGTCTAATTAACTCCTGAGCCCCTTAGAACTAGTTCAAAATATCAAACCAACTCCCAAATCACCATACGGCCCTCTAAAAACTTTCAAACCTCAATTATGATCCTATTAACCCCAAATGTTGATTTTGGTCATTACTTAAGTTTTACAATTCATAGTATTTGGATTTCTTCTCTGAAATGCACTTGGCTCCCTCGAGAACTATGCAACCATTCCTGCAAGACCTAAAGTACATATCAAACCCAGGGGAAGTGCCTTTTTAGGAAAAATGAGTTATAATACTAAGAGAAACCAGATTAGTCGTTACATCTTCTCTTACTTAAATAAATGTTCATCCTTGAATGAGTTTAGAAATGTACCTGAGTTGTCAATTTTTTTAGATACATGCTCCACATGTTCGATTCGGTCTACCAAGTAGCTTTCTCAATCGATCGATGACTCTATTTTACCTTCACCAAAGCTATTTTTGTTGTTCTCAGCTTTCGAACGTGTCTGTCTAATATGGCTATCGGCTCATCATCGAATAATAAATTTTGATCAAGCAACACTGTGTCCTACTGTTCCACATAAGATCCATCATTATGATAAATCTTCACCATTGAGACATGGAAAATAAGATTATGGACATAAGATAATCCAAGTGAAAATGCCAACTCATAAGCCACCTCTACCCAATACGTTGTAATATCTCAAACAGACAAATACCTTGGACTCAACTTGCCTTTATTTTTGAACCTCATCACATCCTTCATGGGTGAGACATTCAATAGAACATGATTACTGTTAACATTTAATTTTGGTCCTCCATATTTTAATTAATTAGTCAAGCTTCTTGGACTTCAACTAGACTAAAATAAACATTTATGAAAGCTAAAAATATTTTCTAGATCATTTTCTGTGTTGTTTTACCATTTCATTTGATAAAATATCATAGTATACATTACATATATTTTAAATCTAATTTTGATTATTAAATATATCTATATAAATTAATTATATATTACTTTTACATATAGTTATTAATCCAAAAATCAATTTATAGCGTATGTATTCATTTTGTCAATATAGTACAAAACTACCATGCGTGTCGTTATACCATTTGATCATGGTGGCCCTTTCCTCTTAGGGACTTATTATTTTAAATTTACAGAGTAGGGTTCGTATCTTGTAGACCATATATTAGTAGCTCCATGAATTGTATACTTGGGGGGGGGGGTTACGGGTAGACTTATGTCTTATTTGACCTCTGCAATTATATTTATATTGATATAGTTTGAGAATATATTCTCTTTCAGTTCCTAATTTGTGCATACTTTAACTTAGAGGTTTCACCTTATGGATATAGTCTCGTCAGGTGCTTTGTCATGACCTAGCATCCAGATTTGGGTCGTAATAGTTGATAAACCCAAAAAAATATGTTGTTGACCATAAAAGACTGTTACAACTAGCTTTACATGGATAATTAAAGAGTATCAACTTCTAACAAATTTAATTAAAGAACTATTGAGCTAAGTTAAATCCAAGTGTGAGGAATTGTTGAGCTTGAGCTAAATTCATGTTTTGATGATTGACAAATAATGGAGAAAGATTGATAAACACTAGTCAAGAACAATTTTCTAAACATGTCACAAATAAGGACTGGTAGTGCTCATGATAAAGTACTACTAAATAACCAATTTCTTAACATGTCTATAAAAGAGTTGACTACAAAAGTACACTGCAAAAAGTGAAGTAACCAAGTCCTTCACCATAGACTGGAAAAAGAAATGTTTATCAGGCACAAAGCAGATTCCAAATGCATTGAAGGATTCCTTGAGGAATTAGGATGATGACTAATCCAATGAATCAAGGAACAAGAATGTAATAAGGAAATACTACCATATTTTCATGTATGGAAAGAGATTTAGAAATAATAGAAAGCAAAGAAGGTCGACACACATGAAGGAAATAAAGTAAAACTTAGATTAGGTTCTTGAATTCTTGAACTTATTTTTAAAGGATTGAGAGAATAAGAAATGACTGTTCCACACCTACAGATAGCATCTCATTGATGTTATTAAAGACAATAATTCACAAGAGAGAATATATAGAGATCTTATTCGAGTATCTTCAACTTGAGAGAGAGAATCAACTAGAAACAAGAAGAAGAACTTGTTCCTATCTACATTTATCATTACAATTCTTGTTGTCTAGTTTTATTCTTTATACTTAAATTGAAGCTTTTGACATTCCTATTTGTTTTTGGTGTTGTGTTATAAAGGCTTTCTTACCTGTATAGAGTCTTAAAAGAAGTAGCTATGTATTGTTAGGGAGAATTTTAGAGGGATAAAGGTACTGAGTGGTAGTCCCATGGTTATAGAGTAGTAACTAAAATAGTTGCTCAAATTTAGTGGAAATTTAAGGGAAAAACCTATAGAAGTAGATCATGATTTTTGACTCATAGGAGTGATAATTTTTTCACGTAAAAATGTTTGTGTTAATTTATTTTAGAACCCCCAGGGAAACTCACAACCTCCGCCACAGCCTCTGCCCTTCGGGTGAGTATTTTTTTGTAACTTGCTCACCATTCAATAGCTTGCAAAACACACAGGAGATGTAAATTGCACTAGGCAAGCCCCATGCGATGAGCTCATACCTGAGCAGTAGACGGAGGCTGAAATAAATCCCAGGACTCCCACATGAGAGACCCACCTCTTAACCACTCAACCATGCCCTAGTGGGCCTTGTGTTAATTTGTTATTCCACATTTACATTTTATTTAGTTGCCGAAGAACCTAGTTCTTCAATGCATAGGAGGAGCATAAAAAAAAAATTGTATCAAAGCAAGTTCGTTTAAAATTCTAACAGCTTAAAAGACTAGAGATTGATGCACCACCAGGAGCTTTAGAAGGTCTATCAATCATAAGACTACCATACTTCAATGGAGAACATTATCAATGGTGGAATTGAGTGTCACACCCTGAGCCTACACTCTGGGCATGGCCGACACTTAAAACCACAAATGGCCCGAGCGAACCACTTTGCCTAGATTATCACTACATTGAATGGAAGAAATCACTTTGCGAAGCTTTTAAGTAAGATGAACATGCAATAATTTTAGAGAAGTTAAACTAAAGCTTTTTATAAATAATGTCTGAAGCCTGAATAATGAATATGTTTTCAAAACAAGAAATAATATAACCCAACTAACTAGTCTATGAAGTCTCTAATATTGTAATGATATTGTCTACCAGGATAAGGCCCCAAGCTACCTGAAAGAACTACTAGCAACTACTAAAATGATAAGTAACTAGACCCCTCCGAAAGAAAGGAGGCCTCACAACCGCTGAATGAATGAAGTCCTAGAGATGCGTATGTGTCGATCCTAAACAATTGAATCTGCATCATTAGAAGATGCATCGCCAAAAGGCGTCAGTATGTGTGAAAGTATGGTATGTAAATAGCTGAATAAAATAGTAAGCTAGAACTAAAATACTGAGCTTAAAGAGTAAATTTGAATATAGACTGATAATATAGCCGACTGAATAGTAAAGTATGTATGTGCCTTTTAACAACAAAACCTTACAACTAATGATATGTGTCAAGCACCAAACTCGAGGGGTGCAACTGATACCTGATGTCAAAACTTAAGCCAAAGCCGACCCCGTTGAACCATTTGCCAATGGCATATAACAACCACATACAATCAAGAAAACAACAAGTATATCATAGCTTAAAAATCAGCCCTTGTCCGACAAGGCCCCTATCAACATCTCTAGAAAGAAAATAGCTACTCTCAACAGTTCATATAAAGTAATAAGCAGGTAGCATACAAGTTATGTTTGGGCCGTCGAGGCTGCCATGATATCTAGGAAATCATTAATGTTATGCGGTTCATCAAGGCCAACAAGATGCTAAACTTCCAACAACAACAATAAGAAGGCCCAACTGGCCAATAAGCTACAACTAATCAACATAACAGGCCAAAATAGTCACCATCGTAGCTATACAACCCAATCGACTAGTATGCAAACCTCTATGAATATAATACTTGGTGAGATAGGGCCCTAACCTACCCAAAAAGCTATAAACATCAAAAAAGTCAAACATTTGAGATTCTGACAAACCCTAGAAAGAAAGGAGTCAACTAACTCGCTGAAAGCTCAACTATGCTAACTGGCAAGTCTGTCTAGTCATCACTCAGGACCTGCAGGCATGAATGCAGTACCCCTAGGCAATGGAGAATCAGTACAAAATAATATACCAAGCATGTAAGAAAAATTGAAAATTGAAAACTGAAGTGTAAGGACTGAACAAAAGGGCAGGAGTAAAACAAAAGTACAATATCTTACCTTAGTTAAAAAAGATACCATTTAAACCATGTAGCAAAGAATAAACTAACTTGGTCCCCATAAGCCCGACAGGTAGAAATAGCATATAATCGCCATAAGTCCTAATAGGTGCAAATAGTCACTAAATACCTCTACTGGCCTCCTTACCTGGACCGCAATGATAATCTAATCTGAACTATCTAAATGTATATATGTCATGAATCAATACAACTCTAAGGTTTTGTGGTACAATATAAGTGTTTCCATATAGGTACAACCTGTCCGTCCCATAGGTATGATTTTCCCAGCCTCTAGACATAATCTTCTCGGCCCATAGGATCGGTAATAATAATGTAATTATTGCCCCGTAGGTACAGCCTGCCCGTCCCATAGGTACAGTTTGTCTAGCCCAAAGTCATGGTATAGTAATCAGCCTATAGGCTTAAAAATCCTGTAGTGTCAGTATCTGTTGATGCCAAAACAAGCTCATAAGTAGCAACAAGATGATAAAAATAACTCAATAATATCAAGTAATCATAGGTTACCTCAATACAATCATAACATCATTTTATAGGCTACTAAGTAAGAAATAAAGTATTGTTGGTAGTCACTATATTATGCTATGGTAACAACTCAATAAAATAAGGCCACAAGTCAAAAAACTAATGGTATACATGCTATAACAAGCCTATACTTAAGGTTCATGCCAAAAATTTAAAAAGAATCCGTAACATACCTTTCACCAAAGCATCAATGGTTCTCTGTGAAGCTCGACCAACATATCGTAATGCAATAATTGCTTGAATCAATAGATCTGCAAGAATGAGCCATAGATACATGATAAGGCATTGAGGTCTACAATAGGACAATCCACTTTAACTCACAAATGACATCATAAACTCTACCAAACCAATAGCTAATAATAATAACAAGAAGCTATCAATATCTCACAAGAGCGACGAGCACTCGAGGCAACATAACAAGGCATACTTCATATTATTTAATCTGATAACCATCGTACGTTACTCCAATAAGAATAAAACCAAAACCCAGTCCCTCAAACACCTTAACATCATCAATCTACAATAACAATAACCCAACACAATAAGACAAAGGGGCTTCTCAAAGTTACAGTATCCAAAACATCACTTCATGACTCAAAAATCTATAAACACAATACTAGAACATGAAATTATGAAGGAGGGTCTTAGGAGAAAGATTACCTCAATAAAAAGTATTGAAATCCCAAGATAAATAAGTTGTTAGAAGAATCCACCACAAGGTATAATCAATATATGGCAAGAAAATACGACAAACATGCCAATAATAATATGTTCCTCATTAGAATTGATTCTAAAGCTCAAATTAAGAATGAGTCAAGAATTTATAACATAACACTAGAGAATATACACTCCACAAATTGCCTCTTTATATTAGCAACAAACAGAGCCAAAATCGATGAGAAAATAATACCACGACGGTGAGCTCACGATGTAGAGCAACTTTCGTTAAACTTTCGAGTTGAAAGCACCAACTTTCATGGAAGATTTATGGGATTATTCTCTAATTTTTTTTAGAGTTTCCAGTCCATTTATATGGAATTAGAACGAATAAATGGGGGTTTTATAAAGCACAACGGACGTAGGGTCTAGGGGGACTCGCCTTGACGTGCTTACTTGTGCAGTCTCACAAGAACACAAATATTTCTCTATTATAAAGTCATATGGACAAACAGTTTAGTGCATTAAAAACTAGACTCGTAGACCTTCAATTTGGTAGGTTGAAGTACTTCTAACCCTTTATAGATTGGTAGAAAATCTTTGATATATTTTACCTAAATATTTAGAGAATTTCTTAAAGGAACTTATAATAGCTTGTGCCGACTTTTATTTTGCAAGTTGCTTGAATTTAAAAATTAACATACAACCATTGTGTAATTAAAATAACTCATAAAACATACTATCTAACATATTCATATCTTAGTCTTATCCCAAAAGAATGGGCTAATTTAAATGTTCAATCGGGTGGGGTGTTACAATATGCTTCAAAAGCAAATACTAGAGATATAACTTTAGTTCTTTGTTGAGTTTCTCTAACTAATAACCATCAAGTGAGCTTTATGATGATATAACTTATTTCCCACATTTTTAGATACATTATATAACTTACCAGGGTATAGGACAAACTTTACTTTATGGATCCAAGTCTGAGCCACTTTACGGCTAACTGAGGACTCGTCCAAATAACAACATGTTTCTTATCCTGCGCTGGTGGCATAATTTTGGGTTTTGGGTTATTTGAACCCTTTCTCATCTTTGTTCTTAGTAATACTCCCAAAATAATATAATAATTCTCGATATCTTTAAGATACCTCCTTAGAGAAAATCTGAAAAATCTCTTTCTTTGAGTCAATGCTTAAAAGGTCTTCTTAAATGAACTTTACTTGCTTGAAAACTAACTTTTCTTTTCTTGAAAACTGGCTTTACTTTCTTTAAAACTAGCTTTGCTTTCTTTCTAAAATTGTACTTTTGAAGTTAAACATGCTCGCTTAAACTCTTCCTGAAGAATACTTTCTTAAACTGAAAACTACTTGTCTTATGAAAACAATGCATAAAAATGATATACAATGCTTCTAAAATATCTTTAGCAAAAAGAGGAGTTCATGTGATTGAATAAGCATAAACTATCAATCAAGTATCACCAATGATATGAATAATAACAATTTCAACAATAAAAACAACAAAAGCAGTTTAAGTTATAGAGAATCTGGAATAGGTGGTTTTGGGTAGGAACCCTTACTTTGATCTTTACTAAGACTAAAACATTGATATAGGGAGTGAGGAAGAACATGGATCCTCACTATGAATAGCCTTACATACCTGGAAGCAGAAGAATCTTGAAGGAAAAACCTTTGAAAAACTTTCTTGCTTGAGCTTTATGCTCTTGCTTGCTAGGAACCCTAGGTTGAATGTCTTAGAGTCTTGAGAGATATTTCTCTAAGAATGATCAACTAACTGAGTGGATTAACCCTTTTTGGGTGTTTATACAATTTGGGGAAAGAAGTTGAGATAAGAAAAGGACCAAACTACCTCTAACTTAACTAATTAAAACGTGCAGGAAAATCCATCAGACGGTTCACCTCATCATATGTGATGTGGTCCACTAGACATGACATGACTCGCCACTTCTAGATAGAGACTTTAAAGTCTCTGGACCAATCTCACTGATGGAGTTCACGGATCATGGGGCCTCCCATGAGATTTCAAATGGATCACTGAATGAAACTCACAAGTGGACCCATGACTCGTCTTTCATTGTTCACTTTATAATGTTGTTTGGATGGTTTGTCTATGTGTGTGTGCTTGAGTTCGTTGGATGCCATAATCTAGGCCCTACCATAGTCCGTGAGCCAACTCATGGCCTTGGGTAAAAAATTGGAGGCTGCTACGAATGGGTTCACATCTTCCGGGCCCTTCTACAGCTCGTGGCCCTGATCATAGAGCCTAGAAATTGTTGAAAATGACTTTAAGTATTGTCTAAATGTCGGTTTGAAATCTGAGGTGTTACATTGAGAATGTAAGTCTTCATAATAGCTGAAGACATAAAAGTTTAAGATATAATTTAGGATGGTACAAGGATTCCCACGGCTCAGAGTACAGAGGGAAAATTAATAGACCCCAAGACCAAGGCTAAATAAACAAAAGAATATATAAAAGAGATCCAGTTTAATTTCCAAGCCAAGAAGATACTTCTTAAGGGTATTAGACCTAACATACATGATTAAATCTCTTTTTCAAACAGTACAAAAAAAATATGGACATCCTGCAAGAAAAATATCAATAATGCTAAAAAAATCTCCGAGAGAAGAAGAAGCAAGACACAGTGATCAAAAGAAATATTCCTGATAATTAAAGTAGGGACCAGGTCCCTATAAGTAAGAAAAGTACTAGGAAAATCGATCTAGCCACCAAAGATGAAGACTTTAGGGCTAAGGTGAATATAAATAGAAGCATATGGTATGTGGATTTTGTAACGACCTGTTTCATTGTTGTGGATAAACCTTTCGTGCAAAGTTTTGTGTTATAAAACTTTCGGGCTTGGGAGTTGGAAAATTTGGGCTAGGCTAGTCTCGATGGATTCTAAGCAAGGGATGATCTAGGGTAATCTGAGTGAGGATAAAGTGATATAACTTATGTTGAGCTAGTTTTTCTGTTAGCTAAGACATTAAGGAGTCCGGAGGACTTTTCGAAAGTGAATTTGAGTGAGTAGAACTCCCGGTATTAAAGTTAACGTGAAGGGGTTAATTCGAAATGTCAGGAATTGAAGTGTGTTGTAAAATGGACACTTTTGGGGAATTTTCTGAGTTTCTATCCCGTGTTAACTACTATAGCAGTTGAAACTGTGCTACATCAATGAATTCTATAGCGGAGAAATTCTTGCTATAGCGAAAGTCAAAGCCTGTCAGAACCGCCATAGTGGTCGAGTCCGCTTAGTAGTGCTGCTATAGTGGTGTACGAACCTCTATAGAGGAATTAGTCATAGTTAATGCAGAAAATTCTCCAAAACTATTCAAAAATTCTCAAGAATATTTTGGGGAAGGGCATAGGTGAAGGGAGGCGATTTTTAGTGATTTTCTGCCAAACTCCGTTGAAAAGGTAAGGATTTTGTTCCCCACTTCCGTATTTTGATTCCTAGACCTTAGAAACAATTATCTCAGTTAAACACCATTATTTGCTTATTGTATCCGTAAATTAGTAGTTTTTAGGTGAATTAATGGTTGGAAAGAACGTGGATGGGTGGAATGATCATGGTTTGGCTTGGGGATTATGATTTAAGTATAATCTGAGTAACTTTAGGCTATTGGACTTATTTTGGTATGTTTTGTAATCATTGTTAAACCAAGAACATGCAAAATCTTTGGAAAATGGTAAGGCTCCGGACCAATAGAGTTTTCAAGCTATTTGAGGTAGGTGATGATTATTGTCTTTCCAAATGCAATATGTGTGCATGTTACTTTTGCTTAGTAAATTATGTGCTTTGCATGTTTAGGTATTGGAATTAGGAATATCTAAGTGTATGGGTATCAATCATGTGAAATGAACTTGGTTTTGTTGCTTGTTGGTTTTACAGGTGATATTATTCATTTATTTATTGACTGTTGGACTTGTGTGACATTCGGTTGGCTCGGGTACCATGCCTAAGATGAGAAACATATTAGTTGGCTCGGGTACCACACCTGATACGGTATACTTATCAGTTAACTTGGGTACCACGTCTGGTATGGGTTTATTTATATTATTGATTGTATTTGTTGATGGTTCTATAAGTGGACTAGGTTGATGGTGTGAAATTGTGATTATTTCATATTGGTCCATGAGAGGCCGGCTAGTTGTATTTAAAATATGGGGTTGGTCCTTGTGTAGATCGAGAATTGCATGTTAAACACTTAGGGGTTGTCCTAAGAATTCTTGGTTGGTCCAGGTTGCTAAAAAGGTATATGCTTATTGTCATTGTTATTGTTATGATGATTGTTGAACCTTTTTCATGTAGTGGGTAAGTTAGAAGAAGGACTGAGATTCTGGGGTTATGTTGTTGGCTTGTTACTACATTATAGTACTGTTTACTCAGTTTTGGTTTATTGTTCATATATTATTTATTGGAGTTGGCCAATGATCCTACCAGTACACTGTGGTTGTGTACTGATTCTGCACTTGCTTTCTTTTTAAGAGTACAGGACATCTTTCGGTGGCTGCTAGGCGACCTCAGTTATAGTCCTGGCATTTCCAGATTCCAAGGGTGAGCTAGTTCTTTTGGGCATGGTTTCCTCAAGTTTAGTTTCTAGTCCATTTGTTTCAGACTTAAACTCTTGTTTTTGGGATTGCATCCCCATTCTTTAGACATTGGTAGATGTTTTGGTACCATGACTTTCAGATTCTAGGGGTACTTTTCCGCAAGATATTTCTATTAATATTGTTTTGGCTAGGGATGCTAGTTTATTTTAACGCAATTGGTTTTGAGCTGTTAGTTTTACTATGTGTTGGGTTGCTTATTGGTTCGCTCATTCGGGGTTTTTGGGTGGGTGCCACTTGTGATGGGTTAGGTCATGACAAATATGGTATCAGAGCGCTAGGTTCGTTGATCTCATCGTACCAAAATGGGTCTAGTAAAGTGTTGCAGAATGGTACAAAGACGTCTGTAGTTTTCTTCGAGAGGGTATAGGAACTTAGGAAACTATATCTTCTTTTTTCCTTCGTGCTATAACTTGATTCTAATTGGTATCTGGTGATATAAATTGGTATCTAACTTCTTTCACTTTTTTGTTCACAGATGGCTAACACAAGGCGTAACAGAGCGCGAGTGGCAGTCTTGGTGGAGGGACCAATAGTAAAAGGGCGAGGAAGGGGTAGGGTCAGGGGCAGAGGCGGAGGAAGGCAACACTCACCAGGGGTAGATCTCAGGCAGCAGCAGGGCCAAGGGTGGCAACCCTTCCCGCACCCCAGGATCCCGTTGAGGAGGTAGTTGAGGCTGTTCTTGAAGAGGGCACAAAACAAGAGGAGGGCGCAGAACAAGAGGAGGCGGCACTGGCTAGAGGTGCATGGCTTTCCCTTATTTTTCTCAAGGAATTTTAGCAAGTGTGGGCTTTTCAGAATGGGCTGGTAGGTGCTGGAGCCACCCCTACTGGTATAACAGATCATGTTTTGGGTACTCAACCCACTGTCACAACTGCTCCCAATATGGATGCGGCATTGGGAAATGGTGATTTCTTCCATCCGATGCTAGGCCCTGTTATGACTTGGACTGAGCATGAGATGCTGATCAAATCCCTGAAACTGAAACCTCTGACATTTTAGGGTACAGAGAAGGAAAATATATTTAAGTTTATTCTGGACTACTATGAGAGGCTACATAAGTTAGGTATGGTGCATCAGCATGGGGTAGAGTTTGTGACCTTTCAGCTTTAGGGTGATGGCAAGCAGTGGTGGATAGCTCATGTAGAGTGTCGGCCATCATCTGTGACTCCGATGACTTAGGCACAGTTCCATGCTCTGTTCTTAGAGAAATATGTGCCTCGCATCTTGAGGGATTGCAAGAAGGATGAGTTTTTGGCTCTTGAGCAGGGTAGCATGTCTGTTTCAGCCTATGAGGCTAAATGTCATGCCTTGTCACATTATGCTACTTAGCTTCTGGGTAATGAGAAGGAGAGGATTTGTCTATAGTAAAGGGCCTGAATACTAAGTTGCAGGTATTTTCTGTGCATATAACCTCAGCAGGAAAGAGTTTTGATGAGGTGATTTATTATGTGAAGAAATTGGAGGGGGTCAAGCAGGTTGGGCAGGCTAAGGTGTTAACCAAAAAGTCCCAAAATGAAGGTAACTTTAGTGGTTCATATTCCAGGGGTAACAACTAGTAAGTGTACTTTGCTCTTCCTATTCAGCCAGCCCTTCCAGCTTCTGCAGGTGGTCGCCTAGGAGCCAGTCAACAGTTTTCAGCTCCTAGAGGCTAGGGGGCTTCCTATACTTCTACTAGAAGGCCTACTCTTGACCGTGGATTTTTTCATCAGGGAGATCCAAGTTACTTCAAGAGGGAGTTCCTTCACAGGCAGGCAAGAAATCATACTCAGCAGCAGAGTAATACTGTGGTTCTGACAGGTAGAGGTGGATATGGCAGGGGTTGTTCACAGGATGGGCGAGGTAGCTTTCAGGGAGGCCAAGGAAATAAAGAAAATGGTGGTCCGGGAAGGGGAGTAGCATAGCCAGCCAAAGAGGTGACTCGAATTGATAATTGGGACCATTGGTATGCATTCCCAGGGAAGTCCGAGGTTGAAGCATCATGTGCTGTTATAACAAGTACAATTCTAGTCTGTGACCGGATGGCTTCTGTATTGTTTGACCCAAGTTCTACTTATTCATATGTTTCTATGAAATTTTCCTTGGGTCTGGATTTGGTTTATGATGTCCTAGATTCCCTTATTCATGTTTCTACCCCAGTTTAGGAGTCAGTGGTAATAACCCATTTATATCGTACTTGTCCTGTGGTTTTGTGAGTTTTTTGACTTGGGTAGATTTGGTTATTCTGTACATGTTGGATTTTAATGTAATTTTGGGTATGATTTGGCTGTCTCCATATCATGCTATATTGAATTGTAATGCTAAGACAGTGACTGTAGAGATTCTCAAGAAGGTATGTATAGGCCTAAGGCAACAAAGATGATATCCTTTGTTCGGGCAAGGAAGTTAGTGGGGAAGGGATGTTTAGCCTTCTTAGAATATTTCCAGGATGTTAGTGTGGAATCCCCTTTGATTGAGTCAGTTTCGGTGGTTTCTGAGTTTCAGGAAGTGTTTTCAGCGAATTTGCCTGGCATGCCTCCGGATAGAGAAATTGTTTTCTGTATAGATTTAGAGCTGGGCAGTCGCCCAAAATCTATTCCTCCTTACCGTATGGCTCCGGCAGAGTTGAGGGAACTTAAGACTCAGCTTCAGAAACTCTTAGATAAGGGATTTATTCATCCCAGTGCTTCACCTTGGGGTGCTCCTGTATTGTTTGTGAAGAAGAAAGATGGTAGTATGAGGATGTGTATAGACTATAGGAAAATGAATAAGGTCACCATCTGAAACAAGTATCCCTTACCCCGCATTGATGACCTTTTTGACCAGTTACAGGGTGCTTCCATGTTTTTGAAGATTGACTTGAGGTCAGGGTACTATCAGCTAAAGATTAGGCCTGAGGATATACCTAAGATGGTATTCCAGACTCAATATGGGCATTACAAGTTCCTAGTAATGTCATTTGGGTTGAACAATGCGCCGGTGGCATTCATGAGTTTGATGAATGGTGTCTTCCAGTCGTATCTGGACTCGTTTGTGATTGTATTTATAGATCATATCCTGATTTAATCTAAGAGTAAGGAAGAGCATGCAGAGCATCTTCGTATTGTCCTTGAGATCTTGAGGCGCCCAAAATTGTATGCCAAGTTTTCCAAGTGTGAGTTTTAGTTTTCTTTGGTTGCCATCTTAGGGCATGTGGTTTCAGAAAAAGGGGTGATGGTGGATCCCCGAAATATCGAGGCAGTTAAGAGTTAGGTCCGACCTAGCACTGTAACTAAGATTAGGAGTTTTGTGGGGATTGCAGGGTACTATCGCAGGTTTGTCAAGGACTTTTCATCTATTTCTACTCACTTGACAAGGTTGACTCAGAAGGAGGTACCTTTTGTTTGGTCTGACAAGTGTGAAGAGAGCTTCCAAGAGCTCAAGACACTTCTGACTATGGCTCCAATCATATCATTGCATGTTGAAGGTAAGAATTTTGTTGTGTTTTGTGATGCTTCACCTTCGGGTTTGGGTGTTATGTTGATGCAGGACAGGAATGTTATAGCTTATGCTTCCAGGAAGTTGAATCCCCATGAGAAGAATTACCCAACCCAGGCTTGGAGTTGGCAGAGGTGGTCTTTGCGCTAATGATCTGGAAACACTACCTCTATGGTGTTGTGTTCACAGACTATCACAACTTGCAATATGTGTTTACCCAGAAGGACTTGAATCTGAGACAGAGGAGGTGGATAGAACTGTTGAAGGATTATGATGTGATGATTTAGTATCATCCGGATAAGGCTAATGTGATGGCACATGCATTGAGCCGGAAGGCAGTTAGCATGGGCAGTTTGGCTTGCTTGGGGGTGTCCAAATGACCATTGGCTAGGAAGATTTGGGCTCTAGAATCTAAATTCATACAGTTGGGCATCTCAAAACAGGGAGGGGTGTTGGCCAATATTGAGATCAAACCCCCATTTATAGAGGAAATTAAAGTCAAATAGTTTCAAAATGCACAATTGAACAAGCTTCAAAGAAAGGTAGTATCTAGAGAGTCCAGGGATGCCACGTTGGATATTGGTGGGGTGATGAGTTTTAGAGGGAGGATTTGTGTCCCTCGGGTTGATGAATTAATTCAAAATGTGCTGGCAGAGGCTCATAGTTTGCAGTATTTCATTCATCCGAGCATAACCAAAAGGTACCGAGACTTGAAATGACTTTATTGGTGGCCTGGGATAAAGAGAGACATAGCTGACTATGTGTCTAAGTGTCAGAATTGTCAGCAGGTTAAGTATGAGCACCAAATGCCTGCATGATTGCTTCAGAGGATGCCCATTCCGGAGTGAAAGTGGGAAAGGATAGCCATGGATTTTGTGGTAAGTTTTCCTAATACCTTGGGAACGTATGACTCCATTTGGGTCATCATAGATAGGCTGACCAAGTCAGCTCATTTTATTCCGGTCAGGGTGGATTATAATTCACAGCAGTTGGCCAAGACCTATGTTAAGGAAATTGTGAGATTGCATGGGGTTACACTCTATATCATTTAAGACAAAGGTACGCAGTTTAATTCCAAGTTCTAGGGTAAGTTACATGAAGAGTTGGGCACCCAACTCACTTTCAGCACCACATTTCATCCTCAGACAAACGGTCAATCGGAGAGGATAATTCAGGTACTAGAGGACATGCTAAGAGCATATGTAATCGACTTTGGGAGTCATTGGGACCAATTTCTACCATTGTGTGAGTTCTCATACAACAACAACTATCACTCCAATATCGATATGACACCATTCGTGGCACTTTATGGGAGGTGATGTAGATCACCCATAGGGTGGTTTAAGGCAGGCGATGTGAAAACTTTGGACGTGGACTTGGTAAGGGAAGCTCAAGAAAAAGTAAGGGGAATTCAGACCAAGTTACTAGCAGCCCAAAGTAGGCAGAAAGAGTACGCAGATCGCAGGGTAAGAGACATGGCTTTTCAGGTTGGTGAACAAGTGTTGTTGAAAGTTTCACCAATGAAAGGGGTAATGCGATTTGGAAGTAAGGGCAAGATTAGCCCTCAGTATATTGGTCCATTCGAGGTTCTCAAGATTCTAGGCCCAGTGGCTTATATGTTAGCACCGTCGCCCAGTTTGTTCGGAGTCCATCCAGTCTTCCATATATCCATGCTAAAGTGATACCATGGGGATGGGAATACATTATTAAGTGGGAATCGATCTCGATAGACAAGGATCTTAAGTACGAAGAAGAATTAGTTGCGATTCCGGATTGGGATCTCCAAAAATTAAGGACAAAGGAAATCAGGTCGGTAAAAGTTCAGTAGATGTATCGTACAGTTGAGAAAGCCACTTAGGAAACCGAGAAGGACAGGCAGGACAAGTACCCTCACTTATTTGAGGATTTAGGTACTACACTTTCTCTCTTTTAAATAATATTTTTTGGGCTTGATCATTCAGGGATGAATGATGGGTGAGTTGCTAGCTATTGTAATGATCTATTCCATCATTACGGGTAAATCTTTCATGCAAAGTTTTAGGTTAGAAAATTTCTGGGCTTGGGAGTTGGAAAATTTGGGCTAGGCTAGTCTCGGAGGGATTCTAAGCGAGGTATGTTCTAGGGCAATCTGGGTGAGGATGGGGTGATATAACTTATGTTGAGCTAGTGTTTTCATTATCTAATACATTAAGGAGTCCAGGGGACTTTTCGGAAGTGAATTCGGGTGAGTAGAACTCCCGGTATCAAAGTTGATGTGAAGGGGTTGATTTAGAATGTCAAGATTTAAAGTGTGTTGTAAAATAGGCACTTTTAGGGGATTTTCTGAGTTTCTATCCTGTGTTAACTGCTATAGAGGTTGACACTGCGCTACAACAATGACTGCTATAGCAAAAAAATTCTCGCTATAGTGGAAGTCAAAGTCGATCAGAACCGCCATAGAAGTTGAGTTCATTACGGCGGTGCTGCTATGGCGGTGTATGGAATGCTATAGAAGAATTAGTCACAGTTAATGCAGAAACTTCCCTAAAAACATTCAAAAATTCTCAAGAATATTTTGGGGAAGGGCATAGGAGAAGGGAGGTGATTTTCCACCAAACCTCATCGAAAAGGTAAGGACTTCATTCCCCACTTTTGTATTTCGATTCACAGTCCTTAGAAAATATAATATAGGTCTTGGAGGAAGGTTTGGATTGATCTAGGATGGTAAAATCCGATGGAAAAATAGGATTCTAGGTATTACACTTCTTTCCTTTATTTTAGTAATTTTGGGTTTGATCATTCGGGGATGAACTATGGGTAAATTGGTATCTGTTATAATGACCGGGTTCATCGTTATGGGTAGTCCAATCGTGCCAAGTTTTAGAGTTAGAAAACTCTGGGTTTGGGAGTTTGAAATTCTGGGCTAGGCTAGCCTCGACCAGTTTTGGATTGAGGTGGAGTCTAGGGAAATTCGGGTAAGGATTGGGTTAGGTGTCTTGTTTTGAGCTAGTTTTCCATATAGCCAAGACATAAACGAGTCCGGGGGACTTTTCAGAATCGAATTCGGGTAAGTAGAACTCTCAGAATCGCGATTGACGTGAAGGGGTTATTTTGGATCATCAGGGGAAGCAAGTGTGTTTTAAAATAGGTAAATTTTGGAGATTTTTGGACATTCTGTCCATGATGAGTGCAATGGCTCCGCCGTAGCGACATTCGCTATAGCGGTGGAAAAGACTGCTATAGCGAAAGTCAAGGCAGTTAACACCGGTCAAAACCGCTATAGCGGAATGCTTCCGCTATAGAGGGACCGCTATAGCGGAGCGGGGACCGCTATAGCAGGCTCAACGGGAATTAATGCAGAAATATTCCCTAAAACGTTCAGTTTTCACAATTTCATTTTGGGAGAAGGGCAAGGCGATTCCAGGCGATTTTCCTCCATTTTCCATTGTTTTTCTTCCCTAAGGTAAGGTTTCTACTCCCCAAACTTCATACTACTTTTCCTACGCGGTAGAATTGCTAGGAGGGAACTTGGGGAAAGGTTGGAATAACCTAGGGATGGTAGAATCCGGGGAAGAAGGGGGATTCTAGGCATGAAAGTTCTTGGGTATTATTAAAAACAAGGTTTATTGATCGCATGTTGTTAAATTCTCTATTTTTATCCGTGAAAATGATAAAACTAGGGGAATTAATGGAGGGACACGTGGGAAAAAGGTTAGAATGATCATGGTTAGTCTGGGATTTGGGATTTGGTGTAATCCGGGTAATACACAGGCCTTGTTTGTTAATTCAAGTACTTGTATGTTGTTTTAGACCAAGAACGAGAAAGGAATCCAGAACACGGGAAAGCTCGGGTTGAGTAGAGCTTGGATCATTTCTAGGTAGGTGATGGCTTACGATTCCTATGAATGTTGTATATTTTTGTACTCTTATCTAAGTATTTGTATGAATTACATGGCTTAGAGGAATTGTTTAGAATGTCTAAGGGTCCTGTTTTACAGTCTGTGGATTGAACGGTGTGTTGCTTGTTGGTTTTACAAGTTGTTTGTTCATTATTTGACTGTTGATTAATTGACATTCGGTTGGCTCGCGTACCATGCCTGGTACAGGTATAACAAAAGGTTGACTCATGTACCACGCCTGGTATGGGATACTAACAGTTAGCTCAGTTACCACTCCTGGTACGGGTATAACAAATGGTTTGCTCGGGTACCACACTTGGTACGAGATACTAACGGTTGGCTCGTGTACCACGCCTGGTACGGGTTTATTTTAGTGCATTATTGCATTGATATTGTTGTATTGCATTGACTGTTATTAGTTTCGTGAGTGGATTGGGATGTTTTATTGAAATGTGATATTTGTTAGTGGTCCTTGAGTGACCGGGAATCCTGTTATATCTATTGAGTTGGCCTTGGATTTGGCCAGGTTGTCTGTTTAACACTTAGATGTTGCTTAGAGGGGATCCCAGGGTGGGTCCGGGTTAGACTAAAAGGGATGGTTTATTGGTTATATGATTGTTGCTTATAGTTAGAAAGGGTGGATTTCATGCAGGAACAAGGTAGGTAGAGACTTGTAGTCTACAGGTGCCTGTTGACTTGTTGCATATCTTTCGTACTTATACTTGATTTTTTGTTCTGATTATACACTATTTTTATTTGGAACTGGCTGATGATCCTACCAGTACACAGTGGTGGTGTACTGATACTGCACTTGCTTTTCTTTTTGTGAGTACAAGCAATCTTCTAGCGGTTGAGATGCGACCTCATATGTAGTACCGGCGTTTCCAGACTTCGAGGGTGAACTGCTTCGATCGAGCTGCCTTGAATCTATCATTAGAGTTGTAGCCCACTTTTTTCGAGATTAAACTATTTCCTTATTTTGGGGTTGCATTCCCGTATTCTAGAAATTGGTAGATTGTATGGTACTGCGACTTTCAGATTCTAGGGGGTAATTTCTTCAAGTTTATATTAATGAAGTGGTTTTGTTATTATTGTTTTGCTAGTTTAATTTTTGCACTTTGGTTTTGAGCTGTTAAAATGGTTAAGTTCGGGAAAGTGATGGTTAGCTCACCCGGGGGGAGGGAGGTTGGGTGAGTGCCACTCACAGCGTTCTGGGTCGTGATAATAACTTAACTTTCAGGACTCAACTCTACAATATGATCAAAAATATGAAAGAATGATAACTAATTCTAAATGTCTTGTAGCCTCTTGATTATCAGTGTGGTTCATAATACACTCATAAGTAAGACTATACTAGACATAAATTATAGATTCCCTAGAATATGACCATCCTCAGATATCAAGTTGTCACGCTCTAAATTCGAAGAGGCGCAACCAGAATCTGGTGGTCACTTGATCGGGCGAACAAACCAAAATCAAATGAATAATACATATGGGACAACATGATCAAGCCAAATTAAAAGGATGCAACGGAGAAAATCAAAATATAACAAAAGTATAATACAAGACCATCCAAGACACTGTCTAAAAACCATAACAAATAACATGGTCAACAAGGCCACAACTGACTACCAAACTCACAACATATATCTAGAAGCCTCTAAGATGAAAAACTTCTAACACCTAGACGGTACAGATCCCCGACATACCCATAGCTATAAAAAAAATAAGACTCCAGAATTAATAACTCCTAAAAGAACATAGAGTACCAACCATCATCTGAACTCAATCACATACGATGAGGGTTTCTATCTACATGTCTATACGTAATCTACAAGCATGAATGCAACTCCCCCAGATAATGAGG
This sequence comes from Jaltomata sinuosa, assembly GCA_003996215.1. Classification (NCBI taxonomy): domain Eukaryota; kingdom Viridiplantae; phylum Streptophyta; class Magnoliopsida; order Solanales; family Solanaceae; genus Jaltomata; species Jaltomata sinuosa. Next base: position 175,773 of record QJPP01002219.1, on the reverse strand, counting down.
CTGTCATTATGAAATAATGTACTGAGTGTGTAAGGTGACAGAATGACTGAACCAATAAATCATGGACTGAAACCAACCCACTAGATGTAACCCAAATAGAACCAATAGTAACACCATAAACCTTACCTAACCCCGCCTCACCTCATAGCAATATCACTTGTAACTAATATTAAATGTTCTTGGTTCAACTCCCATCACCACAACTACATATAGTCTAGAGGCTCCGAACATCGCTTTCAACAATAGTCTAATGCAACACTGTACAATGCAATGCACAACTCTGAAGGCCATAATGACCTAAGCTAACCCAAAATTTTGCAATAGAAATTTAACAATCACAATGCAGGCTAAAAAGACCACCATACTCTCTATAATAGTAAATATACAATATTCATCACGTAGCCACGAAAGTGAAAGCAGTAAATAAATAACATTCATCATGTAGCCATGAAAGTAAAATTTGTAATTAAATTTCACTCATCTCTCGCCCATGCAGGCAAAAATAGTAAATATGCACCATTCATCACATAGCCATGAAGACAAAGAATTAAATATGCCCCATGTATATGTATGTATGCAAAAGGTTCACCCTCGGTAACCTATATTTAACCATACGTCCTTCGCTTTACCATTGCAATACCATAATAAGTTTGACAATCACAATAATCTCATAATCACACCAATATATGTAACCATCTCCTACTGCCTGAACTTTACACGGGACTGAAATCACCTAATATGAGTTTTTTTACCAAGAGTAACACCAACACCAATTTAGAGACATCTGACACCCAATTCTTCAAAGCATGCTAGACCAAAAAATTAATAGCCTTAAGAAATTATGGCAAAACAGAGAAAGAAATAGCCTTCACATACCTTAACACTCGCTTCATAAAGCCACCATGACTTCGATCTCACACTTGTTGCGACTACCGAAAAGAAATCACAATTCTAACACTACAAAAGATATCACGACCAGCAGATAAGAAAATACCTTAACATGAAGTTAGGAACCCAAACCCTTAAACTTAGAAAGAATCAAAGATAAAAGGCCCTTACCTTGATATAAAACATCCCCTGATCTATCTTAACGATCCTATTAATCCGTCTCTATAACCGCTACAACTCAGGAGTCTACATGGTAGAAGAACCACGAATCTAGCATATATCAACGGGATTTAACTCGAAAAAATACATCCTTAATGTGATATATGTATATATACTATACCATAGCATCTATTTTTCTTTGTAAGAAAAAAAAATAAAAGCTAAGAACTGTTGGAGCATATATAGATATATCAACAATACGTACAATGAATGAAATAAATGGCTCATAACTGTCACTAATTAATTAACCCTTCATACTAAGTGATGGTGATGTTTTCAATTACATTTGGTTGTTGTACTCCTCCACTTTCACGTGGAAGTGGAGGTGTCAACACCTCACTTTCCTTATCCCATTAGTCCTATAGGTGGGATCTAGTCGCGTATGCATTCAGATATTATGTAGGTTCATGACAAAATACACATAATTTTTTTTGCCTATATTACAAATGATGAAAAATTATTTTAGATAAATATTATCTAATGTAATAATAATTTTTCTACATAGCTAGACTTAATATCTCTATTAAAATAATAATATATTATAAAAACTTTTACAAGATTTTGAATTCTACCATTGATATTGTTATTTTCGATCTTATTTGAAAACTATTTCTTGAAAAATATTTAATACATACATTAAAAAAAAATTAAGACATTTAGGAAGGAACTGAAAATATACTTTATCGGAAGCCCCTTGAATGTGTGGATATTGAAGTAAAACTCTCAAATTTAGACTCGTGAACCTTTGACACAAGACAAAAGATAACCTCAAACACATGGGGCATTACAACTTATCAGCACCTAAAACTCCTTCACAAGATGGTGTGGTGGAAAGGAAGAACAAATCCTTGAAGGAAATGGCAAGAACAATGCTTATTTCAATCAATCATCCAAGGTCATTTTGTGTTTAAGCTATCAACACTGCATTCTATATAATCAATAGATGCATGATTAGACCCTTGCTTGAGAAGACCCCCACTATGAACTTCTAAAGAATAGAAAGACCAACATCAATCATCTAAGAGCCTTTGACAACAAGTGTTTTATCCACAATAGTAAAAAATAAAATCTAACAAAATTAATGTAAAAAAAGTGATGAAAGAATCTTTCTTTGTTATTAATTATACAACAAGGCTTACAAGATTTACAACAAAAGGCCCTCATGTATGGTAGAAAGTATTCATGTGATCTTTAATGATGCTGAAAGTATGAATGAGATAAGAGTGCAATATGATGATTCTCAAACTAGGCTCAAATAGAGATATATGATAAATCATTATCAGGACTCTCAAAGAACCTGATTGAATAAAAGGTCACAAAACATAAATCAAGTTCTCTAAAAGTTTTCCAAGATGAAAAGTCCATAGGAAGAACTGAGAAGGTTAACATTGTCTATAGAGTTGATTCTCTTAAGTATCTTAGAGCTGAGCATAGTGAACAACAAATAAGGAAACTAGATAACATAGTTCATCTGTTATTTAAGGAAGCAATTAGAAGTACAAAAAGTCACATTCAATCGAGAATGCCATAACCTTTATATATTCTAGAGTAATGACACGATCCAAGACCAAATATTTATGTGCCTACTCTGCCTACCGATCAATGATTGAGTTCAAGAATATAAAAGAGTCTTTTTAAGATGTTGAATGAATTGTTGCTATGTAAGAGGTGCTACATCAATTTGAAAGAAATAGTGTATGACATTTGGAAGCCAAGTCTAAGGACATGACTGTCATACGAATCAAATGGGTTTTCAAAAATAAACTTGATGATCAAGTTATTCCCGTCTTCTCTAGTGGGAATTCTGATCTCGAATAACTAAATAGCGCCAGTGAGGATGCCCAGGCCCAGTCCCTTCCGCTTCTCTTTCACTACTTCCCTCATTGGGATTGGTCAAGCTCCTTCACTTATTGCTCGATCCGATCAGGAACCCTCTCGCAGGTTTTTGGAATTCGACATCAGGAAGTGTTTTCACACCATCGATCGATATCGACTAATCCCAATTTTTAAGGAAGAGATCGACGATCCCAAGTTCTTTTACCCCATTCAGAAAGTCTTTTCTGCCGGATGACTCGTAGGAGGTGAGAAGGGCCCTTACTCCGTCCCACACAGTGTATTACTATCGGCCCATTACAAGGAAAAAAGAAAGCTAAATATAATCAAGAGGAAGACATAGACTATAATAAGACTTTTTTCCCTATGACAAGGATGGAGGTCACATGTATGCTTATTTCTTTTGCATTCTACATGCAATTAAAGCTATAAAAATGTATGTTAAAAGTGAACTCTTGAATATATATGAAAGAAAAAGTGTATATATAGCAACCTCCCTGATTTGTGAGCCGCGAGTTTCTCAATCATGTTAGAAATTAGATAAAACTTTTTATAGGTAAAATTAAGCTCCAAGAGCTTGGCATTAAGAAATATTAAATTATATCTTTAAAATAGATTCAAAAAAAGTAAGATTGAATACACTTTATTCTTAATGAGGTAGAATACAAGTCTACTAATCATGCAAGTATCTGTGGATTACATCATATTTGGTGCAATAAATAAAATATTTTGTAATGAGCTTGCAAAACTCATAAAAAGTGAATTTTTAATGAGCATGATGAGAGAACTAAATTTATTCTTGGGGCTACAAGTGAAAAAACAAAGGATGGAATAATGATTCATCAACAAAAATTCATCAAAGAGCTTCCCAAATGAAAGCAATGGAGAGGATACTAAGGTATCTCAAATGTACCTAGGACCTGGTCCTTTGGTTACATCAGAAGGGTCTTTAAACTAGTTAGTTATGTTGATGTTGATTATGTTGGAACTTGGTGGATAGGAAGAGTAATATGGGATGTCCCACTTCCTAGGATCATATTTTATTTCATGAGAAATAAAGATGCAAAACTATATGGCTTTATGTACTGCAAAGGCTGAGTATGTAGTTATTGCTCTTGTTGTGTACAATTACTATGAATCAAGTAACAACTTGAAGATTATGGTGTAATGATTAAAAAAGTTCTAATCTTTTATTATAACACAAGTGTTGTGAATATGGAAAATAATTCAGTTCACCACAAAAATATAAAATATATTGATGTAAGAAACCACTTTTTGAGAGATAATGTGGAGAAATCACATATCTCCATGGAATTTTGCAAGAGTGGGGAGAAGATTAATTATTTACCATGTCTTTAAGTAGGGATTACTTTGAGATGAACCTCATAGAGATTGGACTATTCAAGATAGAATAAAAGCTTTTTTATTCCCTCGATAACTGGTTGTACTCTATACGAAATGAGGCTTTTCAATGATTCCAAAATGAAAGATAATAAGGAGAACGAAAGATATGCAATGTGTTGAGGAGAAACTTATAAAGGTGCAAAACACCATCACTAGAGAACTCAATCCTTGAATTACTATAGAAGATACAATGAATTTGATCGTGTTCACATAACTTAGCCATTGACTGGGCTGTAATGAGTAGAAGGTTAGTGCAAAAATGGACTTAGGTAAGAGCACACATCTTACTAAGTTCATAGTATTGATCAAAGCAGTTCTTAGGAGAAATATTGCACTTGAGTACACATGATCTGACATGGAGTGTCATAAAGATGGTACGGGTTTGTCATCATAAAAAAAAGAAATTTGTTAAGGTAAGTTGAAGTTAAGTGTGAAGACTTGTTGAGCATGAGCTGAATTCATGTTTTGATGGTTGAGAAAAAAAGGAAAAGGATTGACAAATACTACTCAAGAACTAGTTTCTAAACATGTCACAAATACAGATTGGTAATGTTTATGATAAAGTACTACTAAAGAACCATTTTCTTAATATGTCTACTACAAAAGTTGATTATAGAAATACACTTCAAGAAGTAAAGGAATCGGATACTTCACAATAGACTGAAAGAAAATTATTTATTAGGTACAAATCAGATTCCAAGTGCATGGAAGCATTCCTTAAGGAATTATAATTACGGCTAATTCAATGGAGTAAGGAATAAGAAACAACTATGAAAATATTACCATATTTGCACACATGAAAAGAGCTTTGAAAATAAGAGAAATCAAAGGAGGTTGATGCGCATGAAGGAAATCAAGTCAAATATGGATTAGGTTATTATTCGATTCTTGAATTAATTCATCAAGGATTAGGAGAACAAGAAATGACTATTCCACTTCTATATAAAGCATCACATTGTTGCTGCTGAAATAAGAAATCATAAGAGTGAATAGAGAGAGATTTTATTTAGAGCATCTTCATCTTGAGAGAGAGAGAGAGAGAGTCAACTGACAACGAGAAGAACAACCTTTTCTAATGAAGATTTATCATTGCAGTTCTTGTTATATAGTTTGATTCTTTGTGCTTAAATTGAAAACTTTTACATTTCTAAAGAATTTGTATTATGCATTGTGTTGTAAGTTCTTTCTTAATTAACTGCGTAGAGTCTTGAAATAAGTAGCTATAATAGAGTAAACTATAGAGGGAAAAAGGTACTACAAGGTAGTCCCTTGGTTATAGAGTTGTAACCAAAATAGCTGCTCAAATTTTGTGGAATTTTGAGGAAAAAGCCTATGTAGGTAGGTAATGATTTTTGACTCCTGAGAAAAATGAGTTTTCCATGTAAAAATCCTTGTATTGATTTATTAATCTACATTTACTTCTTATTTAATTGTGAATAACCTGGTTCTTTAGTACATAAAAGGCAACATAAAATAACAAGAACATCAACAAATAACTCCACAACATCCAGAAGTAGAAGCCATATATAAACTTAGTCAGCCATCCCTACAGAACAATCAATAGAGGAACAAGTGCAATTTCCTTCTACCACTCTTGTAGTAAATGAACAATGCGAATAACAAGACAAGAACAATTAGAATTTACTTTAAAATATTAACATCTTGTTTTAATTATAAAATCACACTAGAATACTAATTTTGAGGTTATCTTTGGTTCATAATGTATAGGCTCTTCCACTCAAAAGAGAACAATAGATAAAACAAAGATGTTAATAGGGGTGGTTTGGTATACGGAATGAGATAAGAAGGGATAACTCATGGGTTTGGATATCCCATGTGATTATTGTATCCTACCTTTTAGATGGAATAGTAAACCTACCATTTTAGTATAAATGGTGGGATAAAATAATTTGGAGATTAGCTAATATCTCAAACAAAATATGGGGTAAAGTTAATCCCAAATTTTATCTCGGGATTATTATTCTTATCACACGTACCAAACGACTCCTAACACTTTGATTGGATGGTTGTTACCCATGGTATTATATTGTATCATTATTATCAATACCATATCTATTTTACTTGTTTGATTCAATGGTTAGGTAATTATAAAAAGGCCATTTTATGTAACCACCGATTTGGTGGGATCGTGCGGTTACTTTATATGTTTTTCTCATTTTACATTGACTTATTATTTAATAATCCTATTTTATCCTTTATCCTTCCTTTTTATAGTATCCCTATGTTTTCCATCCTATTTATTTTCATATCATTTACCTCTATAGTAGCCACCCTCAACTTAGGCGGATTGCCTGAGTTGAGGTGCATGATGTCCAAGGAAGGACCAGGGCCAAAATAGGGATTCAAAGTTAAAATGGGAGGGTGACAAGTTATAGAAAAAATAGGGTCAATTATTGATCAAATAGGGATCAAAGGGATTATTTACATTTGGATGGTCTTATAGGCTAAGTGGACTGCACACAAAAAGGGCATGTGATCCTTTCCTAAGCAACTAACTTCCAACTTAACAGAATAGACCGGGCAAGGTCTAGATGCATGCACAGAGTAAGAATTAATAACAATTAGCCTCACACACACTTAGCATCAGAAAACCATATCACTACCAACTATCAAAATAATAATTCAGCCTAAACAAGATTATTCCGATCACATGCACACAAAGACATTCAAGGATCCATAACAGTTAATTTTTCAACACACAAGTACAAAAGCTCTTTTTTATTTCAACTACCAAGCAAGACGCTCACACCCTCAACTATCAAACAACCATGCTTGCTATGGAACACAACATAACACAAACGGAATTTAAAAATAACCTAAACATGCTGGTTCTACTAGATAGCACACAGAGGGAAAAGAAATACGGTAACAAAAACCATCGGTGGTGACTCATAGATATCCCTACCCCCTAACAAAAGAAACTAGAATTGTCCTTAATGTTGTCACAGTCAATAAGCAAATAAGGGATAGAGATACCTCTGAAGCCTAGGCTTCGGAGTCTGGAATAGTGGTGGAAACTGCAAGGGTGTCCAAAGTAGGAACAGTGATGCCAGTGTCGGCCGCCTTGCTCAATTCATCAATATCTACAGTCTCTCTGGACTTCATTACTTCATAAAGGATGCCCCACCCGCTCGGGCACTCACTCTCTCCTGTCATAGTTGATCATCAAGAATCGATTGCTGCCTTGCAGCCTCCATCTCTACATCTTCTGTTGATTTCTTCTTATGCTTTTTCCTCCTTGATATTTTCTCCCCACCTTCACCCGGCTTGGGTTCATTTATCTTCAACTATTTGCCAACTTCTTCCAATTCCACGAAATCTGACATATGAGAATAGGGCGCTTGCCCTTGCTGAAGAGCAGTGACATCAACCTTTACCTTTTTCAACTCATCATCGAACTTTGCTAGGTCCGGGCTGCTCATTTCATTCAGCCTAGAATCCATCTGGGTCTCCATAGCGTCGATTCTGGCACGTAACCCCTCATACAGCTTCAGAGCATCCTGAATGGCCTCATCTATGGTTGGCTTGAACAATTTAGTCCAAGATGCAATCTGCCTATCAATCTGCTTTTTTTTTTTGCATCATTTTTGCAAATTTTTTGAGGATTCAACTGATACTCAGGTGGTAGAGGAGGTATAGAGGCTGTGTCAGAGCTTTCAGTAGTAGCTCTAGTGGTCTGTGCCATCTGAGTGTCAAAAATAGCTAGAGGTAACTCTGTACCTAAGGGGGGTGTCAGTTACTTTAGATGTACTCGGAGTTGAAGCCTCAAAAGCTTGTGTCTTATGGACCCTTAATTCAAACTTTGTGTCATCCCTTGCTCTATCGTTGTTTTTCTTGGAAGTGGCTTTCACTTTATTGTCAATGCCATTCAGTATTGGCACCTCCGCAAGTCTGCAAAGTTCAGTAACCAGGCATGGGAATAGAAGTGAAGAAGTGATCTTGGTGGCTCGGAGATGCATCACATCCGTAATCACCTTTTAAAAGTCTATGTCATATCCAGCCATCAAACCCACCACTAGAAATGCTCTCTCTTCATCTAAATTAGCATCACCACCAGTGGGTAACAACCTGTACCTCACAACAGCCCACCAAAACTTTGCAATAAAACTCAATGACTGCTTAGAGATTCTTTCCTTTGAATTTAGTAGCCACGATGGTGAGCCCTCGGTTAGTATGCAAGCCAGCCACGGTCTTTGCTCCATTTCTATGCTTATTTTGTCTATAAGCTCAGGCATACCAGTCGGAGGTGTGTATTCTAGACCAAAGAGGACTTTGTTAATCATCCTCGCAGAAAGATACACCTGATGACCCTGGACAATGAATTTTTCCATTATTGCAGTGTCCCTAAGCTTCTTCCCTTTCTCTACCATTTTCTCTAGCCAAACCAAATAGCTGGCGTAGAATTCACGAACAATTTCTGAGTAGTAAGTTCCAGGAGGCCTGCTCATCAACTCTAGATGGTACCTTTCAAATTGAGTTTGGATAATAGGGTATTCAGGTAGGTCAGAGGTCACAATTTGCACCTCTTCAGAAATCGGTCTTCGGTGGCTCCTTTGATTGGTTGGGAGAAGGCCCTCTAGATAATGTTTCCTGACACCCTCGATCTCCCACCAAATTGATTCTCTAACATTGGCAGTCTTGCACCTGTAGGTACTGGTGTCAATGGGTGCCTTCTCTGGGTTCTTAGTGGCCTCAGTACCACTCTCATCCTATGGGCTGGAAGTGGAGCTCTCACTCCCTTCACTATCACTAGCACTCCCCGACCCGTTACAAGATGACCCACTCTCCTCTTCAGACTGGGAGACTTAGGTTTTTTTCTTTTTGGACAACCTTATTTGATAGGCAAGTGCCTCAATTTCTACCGCTTCGCTTTCCGATTCATCCACTAATCCCCATGTCGGGGCTGACCTTTCTTTTCATTTCTGTTCTCCTTCACGATTTGGTTGTAGTTTTGGAGCCATGTACCTGCACGGGAAACAAGTTAGATCACCTTACGAAAAAACATCAAAGAAGAAAAACTTATTGTTTGAGCATGACGGGTTGGCTGATGAGTCACCACAGGTGTGACGACTCGTCACACAAGCCGTCAGCCTTAACTAATGGCTTTTGGGCATGTTGGCTCTTGTGACAGTTTGGTTGAGGAGTCACCACAGGTGTGATGACTCGTCACCACTAACAATGACTTTTTCCCTTATTGGAAATTTATAGTGGCTTGCCTGATGAGACGTCATGGGCTTGACAAGACGTCAGGCAAACCGTCACCACTAACCAGATGCACTTTTCCTCTTTGAGGCATTTAATTGACCACTTTGTGTTTGTTAGCACTTTGCCAATCCTTTTTTGGGATTTGATTTCACAATGATACCACCCAGCAATTATTTAACCCCATGGGGTACTCAAACTTCACCCATGTTATTTTAGCACGTTAATTTTGCACCCCAAATAACAACAACAACCACAGCCATGACACTCATTACCAAAAACTTCACAATTTTAAATATCAACTTCTTGTTCTTCTTTTGTCCCAAAATTTGATACGCGTAAATTCAAGAAAAGGGTTAGCATCATACCTTGGTTGTGTGATTGATCAAGAAAACTCTCTTCTTTCACTTTGAATCACAAGAAGCAGTAAAAACTCAATCCCCACTTTCTTAGGCTATGTTGGATCGGGTAGGTCACTGTGATGTTTGGTAAAGGAGGTGATTAATATGGGAGATGGAGGAACTTGGGTGTTTATAAGGGATTTACTGAGTGTAGGAGAGGAGCAAGAAGAAGAAACCATTTTAATTTGAAAGGGGTTTCTTTGTTTGGGGGTATTAGAACTTCATTGGGTCATGGTTTTAGGATTTAGGTCAGATCAGGTCGCATAAGGAGTAGAGTCACTTACCTGGTTGGAGATGCGGGTGACAACTCATCACAGGTGTGACGGTCGGTCACTGGAGTCGTCACCCCAAACAGTGTTGCACATTGTAAAGCACTTTTGTTGCGGCTTATGTGATGGCTCATGTGATGAGCCATCACCACTAAATAGTGGAGTTTCAACTTGGTGCTTATCTTGACGGTTTGTTTGATGGGTCGTCACCTACTTGGCGGTTCATCACACGAGCCGTCACTCTTAAACAGAACCCAGTAATTTTTTTTTTCAATTTGTGACAGTTTGTGTGACGATTTATCACCCCTGTGATGACCCACCAGAAAGACCCATCACCCTTAAACAGACCACCTTATTCACTTCTACCTCTTCTTTTCCTGCACACTCAGCAAACATATTAAGAAATTCCAACAAAGCAAACTACTCTAAGGTACTAATACAACAATAAATATGGGTTGCCTCCCATATAGCGCCTTATTTAACATCGCGGCACGACGCGGGTATCTTGATTACTCAGACTTCATCAACATACACCATATATAGGATATTTACCTCCTCTGGGAGGCCGAGATATTGCTTCACCCTCTGCCCGTTAGCTTTGAAACGTTCTCCATCCTTGTTTCAAGTTCCATAACTCAAGATGGGAACACTTGACTTACTTTTAACGGCCCTGACCATTTGGATTTGAGGTTTCTGGGAAAGAGTTTAAACCTAGAGTTCAACAATAACACCAAGTCCCCAACTTTGAACTCCCTCTTCTCAATCCTCTGGTCATGGTATTACTTAATTTGCTCTTTGTAGAGAGTGAATCTCTCGTAAGCCCGCAACCAGAACTCGTCCATCTCATTCAACTGCTCCAACCTTAACTCCGATGCATCTTTCCAACTAAGGTTCAACTTCTTGAGCGCCCAAAAGACTTGGTGCTCAAGTTCCACAGGCAAGTGACAAGCTTTACCAAAAATAAGTTGGTATGAAGACATACCTATTGGCGTTTTTAACGCTGTTCGGTATGCCCAGAGTGCGCTATCCAACTTCCTTGCCCAATCTCGCTAATTTACATTCACAGACTTTGCCAATATTTCCTTGATTTCACGGTTTGACACTTCAACTTGTCCACTCATTTGTGGGTGATAAGGAGTGGCCACTTTATGTTATTTTACACCATACTTAGACAGAGCAGCCTGTAACACCTTATTGCAAAAATATGACCCTCCATCACTTATAATTGTACGTGGAGTGCCAAATCAAGCAAAGATGTTTCTCTTCAGGAAAGCCACCACACTCTTCCCTTCATTATCAGCCAAAGCGACTGCTTCTACCCACTTTGAAACATAGTCAACCGCTACCAAGATGTAACAATTACCATAAGAACTGTCAAACGGGCCCACAAAATCTATCCCCTACACGTCAAACAATTCAACCTCCAGGATTGTGGACATTGGAAACTCTTGCCTACGAGATATTGCTCCTCGTATTTGGCATTGATCACAAGATCTGGCAAATTCATGTGCATATTTATGAATCATTGGCTAGTAATACCCACACTATAAAAAATTTCAGGCAGTTCGATCACCTGCATGATGAGCTTCGACTGGAGACGAATGGCAAGCTTACAAGATGCTTGTCATTTCCACCTCCGATACACACCTCCTGATTATACTATCAGCACACAGCCGGAAGAGATAAGGTTTATCCCAGAAATACTTACTTGCATCATGGAGGAATTTCTTTCTCTGGTGGAAGTTTAGCTCTTCTGTCATCATGTCACTTACCAAATAATTGGAAAAACCTGCGTACCATGGCACCATATCAAGTGAAGCAGCCAACATATGCTCATACGTAAATGCATCATCAATTTCTATCTCATCAACCCCTTTATTTTCATTCTCAAGCCTTGAAAGATGATCCGCCACTTGGTTTTCACACCCCTTTTGGTCTTTGACTTCAAAATCAAATTCCTGCAATAATAATACCCATCGGATTAGTCAGGGCTTTGCATCTTTCTTTTCCATGGAATACCTCAAAGCCACATGGTCTGTATGCACCACCACTCTTGTACCAAGTAGGTATGCCCTGAATTTTTCAAAGGCATAAACAACTGCTAACAACTCTTGCTCCGTGACTGTGTAGTTCTTTTGCGCCCCATTCAATGCCTTGCTAGTATAGTAAATGGGGTGAAAAAGCTTGTCTCGCTTCTGACCTAGAACAACTCTGAGTGCAATACCACTTGCATCACACATTACCTCGAATGGTTTGGACCGATCCGGGGTAACTATAATAGGCGCAACCACCAACTTCTCTTTTAGGCATTAAAATGCCTTCAAGCACTCATCACCAAATACAAATTTTGTTTCTTTTTCTAGAAACTTGCACAAAGAGTTGGCAATCTTGGAGAAGTGTTTAATGAATCTTCTATAGAATCCAGAATGAATAAGAAAGCTCCTAACACCCTTTACTGAGATGGGTGGAGGTAGTTTCTTGATAACTTCAATCATGGCTCTATCCACCTCAAGACCTCTCACAGATATCTTGTGTCCCAACATTATGCCTTCTTTCACCATAAAATGGCATTTCTCCCAGTTGAGAACAAGTTTTGATTCTTCACACCTTTTCAATTCTTGACCCAGATTAGCCAAGAAATCTTCAAATGCATCACCAACCATAGAGAAGTCGTCCATGAAGACTTCTAATGTATCCTCAACCATATCGTAATAGATAGACATCATGCATATCTGATATGTTGCAGTAGCGTTACACAAGCCAAAAGGCATGCGTCTAAAAGAAAATATTCCATAAGGGCAGGTGAAGGTGGTTTTCTCCTGAACTTCCGACGCGATGGATATTTGGTTGTACCCCGAATATCCATCCAAAAAGCAATACCACCTTCTGCTAGCCAATTTGTCAAGCATTTGATCCATAAAGGGCATAGGGAAGTGATATCGCAGAGTCCAGGAGTTAATCTTCTGGTAATCCATACAGACTCGCCACCCAGTGACTGGTCTTAATGGAATTAGCTCATTTTTCTCGTTTGCCACCACAGTCATCCCTCTTTTTACGGGGACACATTGAACCGGGCTTACCCATTTGCTGTCAAAAATTGGGTACACCACTCCAGCATGGAGCTATTTATTATTTCCTTCTTCACCACTTCTTGCATCGGCGGATTCAGCCGTTGCTGATGCTCAGTGGTGGGGATGAAATTTTCTTCCAACTGTATCTTATGAGTGCAGATATCTAGATGAATCCCGATGATATCCATAATGGTCCAGCCAATAGCTCTCTTGTACCTCTGCAATATAGACAATAAGGTTTCAACTTGCCCTTCTACAAGATCTGCTGAAATGATCACCGGTAATGTGTTATTGTCGCCCAAAAATGCATACCTCAGATGGCCCTGTAATTCTTTCAACTCTAACATCAGCGCCTCTTCAATAGAATGCTTTGCAGGAGGTGTAGGTCAGTTCTTCAAGTCAAGATACAATTTCTTTGGAGCGTAGGAATATCACCCCATTCTTACCAAAGCATTTACAGTTTCCTCATAATCTTCGATGTCATCACCATCAAAGTTTATCATAACTGTTGCCAACGCCTCCACAACAAATCTCTCCTCAACAGATACTACTATATTAGAATCAACAACTATATCAATAACTGAGATTACACTCATGTCCCTCGGTTACTTCATTGATTTGCAAACGTTGAACTTCACTATTTCATCGTTCAACCTGAAAGTCAGCTCGTTGCTTTCCATATCCACCAATACTCTTCTGGTTGCTAAGAAGGGATGTCCTAGAATAATGGGTACTTCAAAGTCTACCTCGTATTCCAAGATTACAAAGTCTGCCAAAAATATGAACTTCTCCACCTTTACAAGAACATTATATAAAATACCCACCGGTCACTTAACTGATCTATCAGCCATCAGTAGCCTTATAGTAGTCAGTTTATGGGCTCTTAAACCCAACTGTTGATAAATAGCTAGCGACATGAAGTTTATGTTAGCTCCCAAGTCGCAAAGTGATTTTGCAAAATTAAACTCCCCGATGGTGCAAGGAATAGTAAAGGCACCTGGGTCTTCTTTCTTTTGGACTAGTGACCTTGATGAGATGGTGCTACAGTGGTGGAGGTTATGTTTCGGCTCAAAGCTTACTGACCTCTTGTTAGTGATCAAGTCCTTCATGAGCTTGGCATAACCGGGCATTTGCTGAAGCGCATCCACTAGAGGGATATTTACAGAAATCTTCTTGAGCGTAGATATAAACTTGTGGAATTTCATGTCTTCCACCTTCTTCTTAATCCTATGAAGGAAAGGAGGAGGAAGCTTTGGTAATTGCTTTGGAAGTATTTCAACCTCCTTGCTTTTCTCTATAAGAACTTGAGTAGTATCCTCTACCATTATAGGTTTTTCAACAGGTACACCCACACTCTCATCAAACACATTCTCATCACCTGTAAAGTCATCATCATCAGCAACATAACCTTTCTGAGTTTGAATTACTGGATGTGATTTCAATAATGTTTTATCGCTTGTCGTAGTGATTGCCATACAACTCCCATCATTTCTCGGGTTTTGTGTGGTGTCACTCGGCAAGGTACCAGTCTTCCTTTTATTTAGGGACGCCAAGATTTAACTCATTTGCTGCTCTAATTGCTTGATCGAGGTGGAATATGAATCCACCAACTGACTCATTGAGGATAATTCAGTCTTCATCTCCTTTACCCTGGAGTCAGTCGATTCTACCTTCAACAGCACCTTAGCCATCATATTCTCCAGTTTGGACGTCCCTGTCTCATTGCCATCTCTTTCCCGATTTCCAGGTGGTACATACAACCCACCTCTATCAGTTTTATTTTTCCAATTTCCTTGATCTCACTCCCTGTAGCCAGCCTTCTCATAATAGTTGTCCTTCTGGTAGTTCCGACCTTGGTTTCCTTGGCCATTAGCCTGGAAACCCCCCAAATAATTTACCTCCTCGTCGCACTCTGACTCAGCTGCTCTACTTTGAGAACCAACGGCTTTCAGTTTCTCAATTCCTCCTGACAACAAATGTTTTGTCAACAAGTCCATTTACGTCTTCAAATGGGCCATGTCTTAGTCCCGCTCTTCCTTTTTTCTATGCTGCTCAGCTGGCATACCAACAACATAAGTATTAACAGCTACTTTGATATCTCACGTATACCAGGCTCTGTTTGTTTTGTTGAGCCGGTCCTGAATATTAGTGGCCTAAGTGAAAGTGAGCCCCATGAATGCTCCACATGCAGCATTATCTAGTGTTGGCTTGGTAGCCGAATTCAGTTCTCTATAGAATGTTTGCATCAGAAACCCATCTGTCAACTGATGGTCTGGGCACTAGATCAACTTCTTTGTAAACCTCAACCAGATTTCATGCAAGGCCTCGTGAAGTTGCTATCGAAAATTATTGATCTCGTCCCTTTACTATAACATTTTGGAGGGAGGAAAGAACCTTTCTAGGAAAGCTCCTTTCAACTCACCCTAGGTTGTTATAGAATCCAGAGTTAGCTCTGTCAACCATATTGTTGCCTCATCATACACAGAGACAATAGGAACAACCTAAGCCTGATAGCTGTTTGGTTCATACTCGGCACTTCAAACGATTTGCAGATCCCCACAAAATTCATCAGATGTCTGTTGAGGTCATCACCTGCTGCACCTCTAAACAAACTCTTCAGATTTAACAACTGGATCATTGTGCTGGTGATGTTAATCTTAGCACCCAGTGCTAATGAAGGAAGGACAATAGCGCCCATAGCGCCAACTCCGTCTAAGTCAAGGTCATTATCATCATCCAAAGCAATTGGCCTTGTTTGGTGTCGACCTCTACCTCTTGGCTGCGGCCTTTGATTTGCAGGGGAAACATTACCGACATTATTCGCTGCTATACCATCACCTACTAAAGCTTCATCACCCAACACAACATCATCCTTAATATCATCAACATTCAAGTGTTGTTGGGCCTGCTGAGCTGCAACGAGTCTTGCTGCCTCTTGTTGTTGTGAATTCATGTTTTGCCTTAAAGTTCTAGCAAGTTTGGGGTTGTAGGGTAATATTGGTTCACTCGAACGTCGGGTACGTGGCATGCACAACTCTGTACCCTGTAGAAATTAAAAATAATAAATAAAAGTAAGTCAGGAAAGTATGACTAAGAGTTAACTAAACACACCAGACTTAATGAACAACTGTATTCCCTGACAATGGCGCAAAAAAATGATACCCCCAAATTATACCTCAGTTAAGAAGCGTAAGCGGTCGCTATCAAATATAGAATCTAACGAAGGTTGGGGTCAATCCCACAAGGAATAAGGTGCAAGTTAAGTTGTTAGTGACTTAGGTGACTAGTAATCAATAATTTCCGGTAATTGGGGGGGGGGGTTTAAGTGAACAAATTGTAAACAAATCAAATAATGATCAACTAATTTCACTAGTGAAGAATGAATATGAGAGGTGAACTAGGTAAGTGTTCACCATGGCATCATAACGAGTTCGGGTTAGAGTTCAATTGGGTTCTTTCCGTGTGTCTATCACGAAGTGATTGAATTCATGCTTACGTCTAAGCGTTTCTCAACCAAATAGACGCGTTTCCTTTTCAATTCTCTCAAAATTGAAAAGATAAAATTACTTATTTCAATCAAAGCATCAAGTAAATTAATCTTGCTAAAGCATTAATCATTAGACGGGAGTTAAGAATCTCGAATCTTCATTGTTAATATAATTTACCCAATTTTAATCTCTTAGTTCAAGCAAATAAAATCTAGGCTTGTTCTAACGTTTGCAACCATTAGAAAATGTTAAACACAAAAGATTAACAACATGAATGACATACAAATTGAACCCAACATCACCCAGAATCTATATCGTCACTTTAGCCATGGCTCCCACAACCCTAGTTGTGGGAGTTTTAGCCACTCATGCTTGCATAATGAAGGAAGAAAGCAATACTATTCATAATAATAAGTAGATGTTCTTACAATATAAAATCACAAACTTCACTTTAATCCTTGATAAAATCCAAGCAACAATGGTGAAATCCTAATGAAGAAGACAATAGTGTCGTTTTTCCCTCTTTGCTTTGTTCAAAAACTCATTCAAAAAGCGTGTAAAGTTGTCTAATATCCAATCCAATAAAATAACCCTAACACTAGGTATTAATAGTAGTCTAGGAAATAAAGTTCCAAAAATAGATTCAGAATCCCGCTGTCAGTCTTGACGGGTTGCCTTGATGCCTTATTCGGCTTGTGACAGTTCGTCAGCTGAACCGTCACTCTTAACCAATTATCCCCTTTTTCTGCCTCAGCTTGACAACTTATTGTGATGGAATACCACAACTTTGATGGGTCGTCAACGCTCCCATCACTCTTAACCAGTGATGTTTTCTAACTGCCACAGCTTGACAATTTGTTTGGTGGCTCATCACATCGGTGACGAGACGTCATGTAAATCATCACTCTAATCCAGTAGTTCCTTCAGTTTTTCTAGGCTTAGTCCTTGGCTTGGTGGCTTTTATGATGTCCCATCATACTTGTGGTGGCTCGTCAAGGGAGCCACCATATTTAACAGTAAGATCTATTTTTTAGCACTTTTCATCCTTTTCCATCTTTGTTCACTTTTCCTAAAAATACAACATAAAAACCATCAAAACTAACAACGGTTGCTTGAAAACTCACGAGTATTCATAGTTAAAAGAGTCAAATGTGTCATAGAACGCTGGCATATCAATGCTCCTACAACTTTTATGGATTTGATGAACCATGTGTTCAAACAGTATCTGGATATGTTAGTGATTATTTTTATCGATGACATTCTTATCTATTCTCAGAGTGAGGAAGAGCATGCAGTCCATTTGAGAGTTGTGTTGCAAACTCTCAAGGATCGACAGTTATTTGCTAAGTTTAGCAAGTGTGAGTTTTGGATGTCCTCTATTAAGTGTTTTTCATGATTCCTCCATGGATTTTAAGTTCAATTTCATGCATTGATATTTTGATCTCAAGTACCTTATGGAAATTGCATGCCTAATTCTTCAAGTATGAATTTATAAAGAAAAAGTATGATTTGGAATTATAGCTATGATAAACTTCAAGAACTTATGATATGAGAATTGCCTGATACCTGATGTGTTTTCATGATTTTCAATAAGATTTGGCATGTGATTGTGCCACTATGAATTTATGAGCTATATGTGCATGTTTTGGGAGTAGTATTTAGTACCGAGCGACGAGGGTTCGATTACCCAAGTCCAAAACTACGTTGCCAGCGTAGGTTATGAAGTGTCCTATGGGCTTATGAGAGTGGTTCCACATCTTGATGTATGGTGTCTTGTGCTTTAGCGGGCATTAGGACAGCTTTGCCAACTAGGGTTATATAGTTGGATATGGTGACTCCTTCCTTGGCACAGTTCAAGTCAGCTTTGCTAACTAGGGTTATATAGTTAGATTCCATGTAGCTCGCATGGTCTAATGTTGGTTATAAGAAACTCCCATATGAATGTTTTGACTTGTTTAAGATTATGACATCTACTTTGAATTCTTGACTCATATCTCACGTTTACTAATCAAATCATGATATTTACTTTTGATAACTCCTTTATGCATGAACTAAGCTTCTATTTATGTTTCCAGTATGTTTTAATCATATTCATGCATATATCACATATTTGGTACATCCTATAGTATTGATGCATATCCTGCACTGCATCCTTTGATGATGCAGATTCAGGCTAGTTCCTTCACACTCGTGGCTAGATCTTGCTGGAGTCCTAGTTTCCAGTAGTGAGACCTCTTTTTCCGAGTGCCAGTATTAGACCTATTTCTCTTATGTTGTTTTCTTCAGATTTCTCGAGCTAGTTGGGGTCTTGTCCCATCAGCTCTTATGATAGTTTAGAGGCTTCAGACATAGCTAGACTTGCTTTTCATTGTATGGAGTTGATACTTCTTAAGCCTTGTCCTTATTTAAGTTGTGGTTGCCTGTTCATATCTAGTATGCTTCTGCTATGTTTTCTTGAATTGATGTCTGAGTATGATATGACCAAGGGTTAATTTGGAGCACTTGTGCTCCAAATCCCATGTTACATCTAGGGGGTAGCCTCAAGGCGTGATAAACTTGGTATCAGAGTCTCAGGTTCAAGAGTCCTGGGATGTCTGAAGCCGCATCGAGTAGAATATCTTTCATTTGTGTGAAGCGCGCCACACTTATGAGAGAGAGAGTCTATGAGATCTTTTAGAAAAAGTTTTCTTCCTTTATGATCATATCGTGCAAAAGAGTTTAACTCTAATGTCCCTTTAATCCTCTCCTTGTATGTTTCAGGTTATGCCTCGATGTGCTATACCTCACCGAGCCGCTCGGAATGCTGCTCCTCTAGTTTTGTCCCCCGAGGTCACGAATAAGAAGATCAGGAATGCCATCCATTTGCTAACCTAGACCATGGCTGCTCAGGCCAACCAGCCAGCTCCTATCCCCTTCCACCCTCAAGGTAGGGTAGCAGCCCCGATTCGTGATTTTTTCCGAATGAACCCACCTGAATTTTAGGGTTTGAAAGTGAGTGAGGACCCACTTAGATTTATTGATGAAGTAAAGAAGATCTTTGATATTATGCAAGTGGGTGATGTTGATTGTGTGGAGCTCACGTCCTATCAACTGAAGGATGTAGCTCATATTTTGTTCACACAATGGAAGGAAGCTATAGCTAGGGACGAGGTCCCTATGACTTGGGAGTGTTTCAAGAGGGCCTTCCTTGATCGGTTCTTTCCCAGAGAGTTGAGGCAAGCAAAGGCTGAAGAGTATGTGAACTTGAGACAGGGATCGATATGAGTCTAAGAGTACAGTTTGAGGTTCACTTAGTTGTCTAGGTATGCCTCATCTATGGTAGTGGACCCACATGATTATATGAGTAAGTTTATCTATGAGGTTTCAGGTATAGTGAAGAAGGAGTGTAGGTTTTCTATGCTGTTGAGTGATATGAATATTTCCAGGCTTATGACCCATGATCACCAGATCGAGGGATACAAGCTTAGGGAGATGGCTAGGGAGAACAAGAGGGCTAGATCTGAGGGTTCAGGTTTTGTCCATCAGAAGTACGGAGGTGGAAATCACTCTTCCTTTCAGAAAAGATCGTCATAACCCATGCATTCTTCAGCCAGTGCTCCTTCTCAGGCCTCCAGGCTCCGTCATGATCAGTCTGATAGATTTGCATGCTCTTATTCACAGAGGAGTGGTGCAAGGGGCTCTTTTTTCCCCATTTGTACCAAGTGTGTGAAGAGTCATCTTGGTGAGTGTCTAGCCGGTTTATGTAGTTTCTTCGGATGTGGTCAGGCTGGACATCAGATTAGAGATTGCCATTCAGCTAAGAAGAGAAAGGGAGGTAGTAGGGCTCAGTTTACACCTGCAGCTTCAGGAGGTCGACCAGCCAAGCAGGGCGCTGCTTCTAGTTCTGGTGGTCAGTGCCAGAACTGCCTTTAAGATATGTCCTCTCATCAGGACCATGAGAGTTTGCCTGATATTGTCACTGGTATGTTGAAAGTCTTCTCTCTTGATGTGTATGCTTTGTTGGACCCTAGAGCCTCCCTATCTTTTGTCACCCATTATATAGCATGCAAGTTTGAAATTTGTCCTGGATTGCTTTTAGAACCCTTTTGTGTGTCTACTCCTGTTGGTGAGTCAGTCCTAGCCAAAAGAATCTACCAAAGTTGCCTTATCTCAATCCTTTGTAGAGTCACTTCAGCGGATCTAGTAGAGTTGGAGATGAATAATTTTGATGTTATTCTTGGTATGGATTGGTTGTATGCTTGTTATGCCTCGATTGATTGCCATACTCGAGTTGTCAGTTTCAAGTTCCAAATGAACCCGTCTTAGAATGGCAAGGTAGTCCCCTATCCTCGAAAGGTCGTTTCATATCTTATTTTAAGGCTAGAAAGATGATTTCTAAGGGTTATGTTTATCATATAGTTTGGGTTATGGACACGGAGTCCGGAACCCCATCCCTTTAGTCGGTTCCTGTTGTGAATAAGTTCCCAAAATTATTTCCCGAAGATTTTCCCAAAGTCCCTCCCGAGAGGGAAATCAACTTTTTGATAGATCTTCTCCCTGATACGAATCCTACCTCTATTCCTCCCTACAGAATGGCTGCTGCAGAACTAAATGAGTTAAAGGATCAATTGAAGGACCTTCTTGATAAGGGCTTCATCAGGCCTAACATTTCTCCATGAGGTGCCCCAATCTTATTCGTGCGAAAGAAAAATGGTTTCCTCAGGATGTGTATTGACTACCATCAGTTGAAAAAGGTAACAATCAAGAATAAGTATCCCATTTATAGGATTGATGACTTGTTCGATCAGCTTCAGTGTGCTAGTTTCTTCTCCAAGATTGACCTAAGGTCCGGTTATCATAAGCTTTGGGTTAGAGAGTGTGATATTCCAAAGACAACATTCAGGACTCGGTATGGTCATTATGAATTTGTTGTGATGTTTTTTGATCTAATGAATGCTCTTACAGACTTTATGGATTTGATGAACCGTGTGTTCAAGTAGTATTTGGATATGTTTGTGATTGTGTTCATTGATGATATCCTTATCAATTCTTGGAGTGAGGAGTGCATGTGGACCATCTGAGAGTGGTGTTGCAAACTCTCAAGGATCGGCAATTATTTTCTAAGTTTATCAAGTGTGAGTTTTGGATGCAGTCTGTTGCTTTTCTGGATCATATTGTTACTAGAGATGGTATTCGAGTTGATTCTCAAAAGATCAAGGCAGTAAAGAACTGGCCTAGACCCACCTCTCCATTTGATATTAGAAGTTTTTTGGGTTTGGCTGGTTATTACAAGAGATTTGTGGAAGGATTTTCTTCCATTGCTTCCCCTTTGACTCGATTGACTCAGAAAAAGGTAAAATTTCAGTGGTCCAATCTATGTGAGAAGAACTTTCGGGAATTGAAGACTAGATTGAACACAGCTCCAGTGTTGGCTTTACCCAAAGGCCTAGATGATTTTTTTGTGTATTGTGATGCTTCTAGGATTGGGTTGGGTTGTGTTTTGATGCATCCTGGTAAAGTGATTGCCTATGCTTTGAGACTTCTTAAGACTCATGAGAAAAACTACCCTACTCATGATCTTGAGTTAGCGGTCGTGGTCGTTTCCTTGAATATTTGGAGACACTACTTGTATGGTGTTCACATGGATGTATTCACCGATCATAAGAGTCTTTAGTAGGTGTTCACTCAAAAGTAATTGAATCTTCATCAAAGGAGATGGCTTGAGCTCCTTAAGGATTATGATATGAGTGTGCTTTACCATCCGGATAAGGCCAATGTTGTGATGGATGTACTTACTTGATTGTCTATGGGTAGTGTGTCTTCAGTCAGAGAATGGAAGAAGGAATTGGTTAAGAAAGTTCATAGGCCTGCTCGATTGGGATTTAGCCTTATGGATTCGACAGAAGGTGGTGTTATTGTTCAGAATCGTTCCGAATCATCTTTGGTAGCTGAAGTGAAGGCAAAGCAAGACAGTGATCCTATTTTGCTTCAGCTAAAGGGTGCAATCTATCAACTAAGGGTAGAGGTTTTCTCCCAAGGGGGAGATGGTGTGCTTCATTATCAAGGTCGATTATGTGTTCCATATCTAGATGGGTTGAGATAGCAGATTGTGATGGAGGCTCACAGTTCTAGATATTCCATTCACCCTGGTACCACCAAGATGTACCGTGATCTATGGGAAGTCTATTGGTGGAATGGTATGAAGAGGGACATAGCCAGTTTTGTAGCTAGGTGTCCCAACTTCTAGTAAGTGAAGGTGGAGCATCAGCGATCGGGTGGCATGATTCAGGATATTGACCTTTCTACTTTGAAGTGGGAAGCGACCAATATGGAATTCATTACCAGGTTGCTTCGTACTCGAAGGCAACATGATTCCATTTGGGTGATTGTCGACAAGATGACCAAATCAGCCCACTTCCTAGCTGTCATGACTATGGATTCAGTGGATAACTATGCCAGACTCTATATCCGAGAGATAGTCCGATTGCATGGTATCCCATTGTCCATCATTTCAGATAGAGGTACTCAGTTTACCTTTTAGTTTTGGAGATCATTTCAGAGAGGTCTTGGTACTCAGGTGAAGCTTAGCATAACTTTTCACCCTAAGATAGATGGCCAGGTAGAGCATACTATTCAGACTTTGGAGGATATATTGAGAGCTTGTGGGATTGACTTCAAAGTTAATTAGGATGATCACTTACCTCTTCGGAGTTTGCTTACAACAACAACTTTCACTCTAGCATCCAAATGGCTATGTATGAGGCACGTTATGGTCGGAGGTGTAGATCTCCTATTAATTGGTTTGAGGTAGGTGAGGTAGCTTTGATTGGTCCAAATTTGGTTCACGAGACTATGGATAAGGTTCAGCTTATTAGGGAAAGGTTGAAGACCACTCAGAGTTGGCAGAAATCATATGCAGATATGAGGAGAAGAGAATTGGAATTTGAGGTTGATGATTGGGTTTTACTGAAGGCATCTCCCATGAAGGGTGTGATGAGATTTGGTAAGAACGGGAAGCTTAGTCCCTATTTTGTAGGTCCTTATCGAATTCTGAGGAGAGTTGGTAGCATTTCATATGAGTTGGATTTACCAACGGAATTAGAAGCGGTTCATCCAGTTTTCCATGTTTCCTTGTTAAATAAGTGTGTTGGTGATCCGACCTTGATTGCTCCTTTGGAAGATGTGGGTGTGAGGGATAGTCTCACCTATGAGGAGGTTCCTGTAGAGATTCTTGATCATCCGATTCGGAGGTTGAGGAACAAAGAAGTCGCTTCGGTAAAAGTCCTTTGGAGGAATCAACTCTTTGAGGGAGCTACTTGGGAAGCAGAGTCAGCCATAAAAGCCAAGTACCCTCATCTCTTTCCTTCCGATCTAGTTTCCCCTTGAGGTAGTAGTCTCCTAATTATCATAATCTATTCCACTCTATTCCATCAGTTCCCCTTATGATCTTAGTATGCATGCATGTTTTTTGAAGTTGATTCAGTCATGTTTTAAGTTACAAGCTTAGTTATCATGTTTGTTCTTCAGATTTTATGTATTGCTAATTGGTTGGGCTGTTTTCTCTTCAGATTTCCCTTGTTTAGTCTTCAACTCAGGATGAATTATCCCAAGGGAGAGATATTGTAACACCCCAAAAATTGAACAAACTTTCTAAGTTTGAAACTCTAAAAAAGTTCAAGTTTTCAGGAATCATGAGTCCAAACCACGGGTCGTGGAGTGGAGCAGTGGTTTGCCTTCTGCAGTTCAACCCCTAGTCTGAGAACCACAGGTTGGTTCTACGGACCGTAGTTCACTCTATGGACCATAGTTCACTCTACGGACCATACTGTCAACTCATGGAACTTTATCAGAGGGTTGACAATGTTTCTAGGTTTCACGACTGGTTTCTACGGCCCGTAGATTGAACTACGGACCATCCTGTAACTCGTAGAACTTTTTCAGAGAATTTCATATCTCCAAAAGCTATGACTTGGGTCTACGACCCGTGGTCAATTCTACGGGTCCATCTTGTTGACCTGTAGTTTGACTTCTGCAGCCTGATCACTTGGCCAGGAACGACGGATGGCAACTACGAGTCGTGGTTTGGCCTATGACCCGTGGAATCCATCTGTGGTCCCTAAAAGTCAACTTTTTCCAGCTTTTTCCTAATTAAGTCCCAA
Source organism: Jaltomata sinuosa (assembly GCA_003996215.1). Classification (NCBI taxonomy): domain Eukaryota; kingdom Viridiplantae; phylum Streptophyta; class Magnoliopsida; order Solanales; family Solanaceae; genus Jaltomata; species Jaltomata sinuosa. The sequence continues at coordinate 150,839 of QJPP01002219.1, read as the reverse complement.
GGGTATTTTAGTCATTACCCACCCTTTTAACTCCTAAATGATATCGTTTTGACTATTTCTAGAAGGGTTTTCACCCTCATTAGCCTAAGTCTCTCCTCAAATCTTCATTCATCTCCCAAAAAGGGAAAAGAACTCCAAGTATCAAGCTCCAAGATCAAGTCTCCTTTCTTTTCAATTTCAAGTGGGTTAGCTTCAATCAAGGTATGTGGGTATTCAACAATGGGTTCCTCTCACCCATGTGCCCAAAACCCCCAATTCTTATTTTAAATTATGAACTTGTGTAATTAGGGTGTAAATCTAAATTGGGGAAAAACTTATGAAATCAGTTTCTATGCATCAATTCATAGTTTCTTATTGTGTATCTATGATTTGACTAAATTCCTTAAATGATTTCGGAAACCCATGTATTAAAGTTGATTTCTAGTATGATATCCTTCAAGTTATGGATTTCTAAGTTGGAGTTCTTACTCAATCCTCTTGGGTCTTTCTATTAAGTGTTTTTCATGATTCCTCCATGGATTTTAAGTTTAATTTCATGCATTGATATTATGATCTCAAGTACCTTATGGAAATTGCATGCCTAATTCTTCAAGTATGAATTTAGAAAGAAAAAGTATGATTTGGAGTTATAGCTATGATAAACTTCAAGAAATTATGATATGAGAATTGCATGATACCCGATGTGTTTTCATGCTTTTCAATAAGATTTGGCACGAGATTATGCCACTATGAATTTATGAGCTATATGTACATATTTTGGGAGTAGTATTTAGCACCGAGCAATGAGGGTTCGATTACCCAATTCCAAAACTACGTTGCCAACGTAGGTTATGAAGTTCCCTATGGGCTTATGAGAGTGGTTCCACATCTTGATGTATGTTATCTTGTGCCTTATCAGGCATTAGGACATCTTTTCTAACTAGGGTTATATAGTCGGATATGGTGACTCGTTTCTTGGCACAGTTCAAGTCAGCTTTGCTAACTAGGGTTATATAGTTAGATTCCATGTAGATCGCATGGTCTAATGTGGGTTATAAGAAACTCCCGTATGAATGTTTTGACTTGTTTAAGATTTTGACATCCACTTTGAAGTCTTGACTCATATCTCACGTTTACTAATCAAATCATGATATTTACTATTGATAACTCCTTTATGCATGAACTAAGCTTCTATTTATGTTTCTAGTATATTTTCATCATATTCATGCATATCTCACATATTCGGTACATCCTATAGTACTGACTCATGGCTAGATCTTGTCGAAGGCCCACTTTCCAGTTGTGAGACCTCATTATTCGAGGGCCAGTATTAGACCTATTTCTCTTATGTTGTTTTCTTGGGATTTCTAGATCTAGTTGGGGTCTTGTCCCATCTGCTCTTATGATAGTTTAGAGGCTTTAGACATAGCTAGACTTGATTTCTGTTGTATGGAGTTGATACTTCTTAAGACTTTTCCTTATTTAAGTTATGGTTGCATGTTCGTATCTAGTATGCTTCCGCTATGTTTTCTTGAATTGATGTCTGAGTATGCTATGACCAAAAGTTAATCTGGAGCACTTATGCTCCGGATACCGTGTTACATCTAGGAGGTAGCCTCGGGGTGTGACACATCAACTATATCTTTTCAGATCAATGGTTTTATGGAGTTGGAGAAGCATTTAATCTGCTTATCAGCGTGAAATGCTGCTTTAGCTACCTTTCTAAAATATCGCTAGTGAAGAGGATGAAAGGACCCGACTTATTTGATGGTGTAGACTGAGATGATGTAGACGGGCTAGGTGCAGCGGTTGATAAAGTGGAAGTAGTAGCAGCAGTCTCATCAAACACAACCAACACATCATCTGGCACATCAAAACTTGGCTCCGGAAAAATAGTACTTTCGGACGTAGTAGAATGGGCTCTACCCCTTGCCACAGGGTTAGCCATATCCCGAATTAGAGCAATATCCTGAAAGCATGTAGCCTATAATGTCCTATCAACTCCCACAATCTTGTGCACCTCAGCTTCTTGACATAACTGAGTGATGAGGCAAGGAAATGGGAGGGATGTCGATGCCTACAAATCATGCTCTTTGAGTTCCTCTGCAATGATGCGGGCAATAATAATGTCATACTAGGACATGATGGCTGTAAAAAAATTGCCCGGTCTGGAGTCAATATGTTATCGGCAAAGGTTAGTACCAACAAGTTTCGTACCACGGAACCTCAAAACTTGCCCGCCATGCTCAATGATGCCTTTGTGATTTTTAAGATTCTGGCAGTTATCCACGGTGGCTTTCCATCAATAATAACCGAAGCAAGACACTTAAGAGGTGCTTGCTTATTATTGTGCTGCTCCAAGTGGGAATCGAGGTCTGGCTGCGCTGTTGGTGCCACGTAGTTTGGGCCTTATATAAAGCACTGGATGGTGCACTATGAGTTGTCAACCTGGATCCCTTGTACTTACACTCTATCCAATGTTGGCTGCATCTTTGGATTTTTCCCTTTTTCACATATGTTTATCAAGGTGGCAGCATAAGTCGCATAGAACTCACGGACAAGAACTGGTTGTGAAAACCACCCTGCCGACTCATCCATTGGAACCCATAGTGATCATACAACTCTTTAATGTCATCCATATTATTCAAAGCAACAGATCTCACCTCAACTTCTTCATGTACACTGCACCATGGGTGCCCTTTCTTATTTAATGCCAAGCCCTCATGAAATAATTGGGAACTGCCCTCTATGGCCCATCTCACTCTATCCCGAACTCTAGGGGTCTTGAATTTGAATGTCAGAGCAATGAGAATGGGCTCATTAGGTTGAGCTACTATTTCAGCAGGACCTTCATTGCCGGATTTGCTAGCACTCTCACTAGCACTATGGCTAGCACTCTCTGAGGATGACTCTGAACCCGCATTTTTCTTCCTGCCCAAAGCTGTGTTCTCTCTGGGTTCAAACTCATCAGTACCGCTCTTCTGAGGTGATGAACCAGACTTACCCTCTCCCTCTTCAGACTGAGGAGGGGTGGTATGTGCCTTGGTCTTTGCTCTTTGTCTAGTAGTCTGAGGTACTGCATTAGGATCAAAGTCTATGGTGTATATTTCCTCGGATCCACTATTCTCCAACTCAGAGGACTCATCATAAAGTTATCGATTTTCTTGAATAACAGCCTCTGAGTCTCGTGTTGCCACCTTCTTTGGGGTGTTTTTTGGTTGCATGGTACCTGTGGTGTTAAATTGTTAGTACATGTTTTTCAAAGAAAAACATAAACTCAGATGTTGCAGGCACAATCCACGGATTGGGCCACGTCCAGTAGAAGTAGACCACGGCTCGTGACCCAATTCATGGTTTCAGTTATCATTATAGTGTCAGAAACTATGACCTACTTGACAGACCATGGTTTAGAACAACGGATCCGTCTTGTGAGTCATGGTTCTGATCTTTTGAGTTATCAATTTTGCATAACTAGTACTAAGGACCAGGAGTCATATGGCGGGCCGTAGTTTGAAACTACAGTTCTTCCTATGAGTCGTGGTTCATTCATTAGAAGCTATCATATGGGAGATATATTGTATGAGTGGATTTATGGTCCGTGAACTGAATTACGGTCTGTAGATTCACTCATAATCACTGACCAATTTTTTTTTTTGCAATCAAAAACTCCCTCCTTCTTAAGTTTTAAACAGTTCGTTCAATCCCACAATGTAAACCTCTAAATTAACAAATTTCGTGTCTACAACACACTACAGATCTCTCACACATTCATCTAGGGTTCAATATTTTTGAGTGTTAGTCAAAAAACATAAACCCTAGCCTCAGATTGCTTTAAGAAAAAGAACTTAGACGAAGGCAAGAACTCACCCTTTTTGATAGAGTTCTTTTCTTGTTAGAGGAGGGAATAGAGTGATCAATTTGGTCGTACAATAGGTAGGAATTTCTTTGGTGACAATTATTGGAGAGTTTGAGTTGGATTGGGAATGAAAGAGGGAGAAATTTAATTCTTTCCTTATTGAAATGTCGATTTGCCTTAGGTGAAGGAGAGAAGAAGAAGCAAAGCCGAGTCGCGTATTATTTTAAATTTTAGCCGACCCGCGACCCGGCTTGTTTACTGTACTTGGGACCTACGAGTGAAAACTATGGTTCATCAAATGAATTGATGAGCCATAGTCCCACTCGAGGTTCTGCTTTCATGCCTTACCTGCTGCCAGGAATGACGACAGAGTGTACGGTCTGTCGTTTGAAATCACGGACTGTCCAGTGAGTCATAGTTTATTCCATCATAGGCCTATCAATTTTTCTCCAGAAACCACGAGTTGGTCTATGGTCCATAGAACTTGTTCATGGACCGTGAACCCATCTGTGATTCCTGGAGATTGCTGCAGTGACATTCTTTTCTTTTCACCTGCACAAAAAAATAAACATTATCCTTGGTTTTCCTCCCAAGAAGTTCCTGATTTAACATCGCAGCACGATGCAGGTCACTCGACTACTCGAACTTTATCAAGTTGCCTAATGGGGTGCCTCCCATGTAATGCTTGATTTAACATCACGACATGATGCAAGTTCCTTGGTTACTCAGACTTCACCAAGGGTCCAGACCTCCATAGCTTTTATCTCCTCTATAGTTCCCAAATATGCCTTCATACATTGACCATTTGCTTTGAACCTCTTTTCATCATGATTTTCAAGTTCAATAGAACCATGTGGGAATACTTGTACCACTTTAAATGGTCCAATACACTTGGACTTCAACTTGCGAGGAAACAAGCAAAGTTTGGAATTGAACAGTAGGACCGAATCACTCGGCTGGAAATCTCTCTTCTCAATCTTCCGGCCATGATACAACTTCATCTTTTCTTTGTACAAAGCTGAACTTTCATAGGCATTAAAGAAAAACTCATCTAACTCATTCAACTGCCTAAGCCGCTCAAAAGATGATGCAGACCAGTCTAAATTCAACTTCTTCAGTGCCCACATAGCCTTATGCTCAAGCTCAACCGGTAGATGAAATGCCTTCCCAAACACAAGTTGATAAGGTGACATACCTATTGGTGTCTTGTACGCAGTCCAGTATGCCCAGAAAGCATCATCTAGTTTCCTAGACCAATCTGTCCTACTATCATTCACAGTCTTTGACAGGATTGACTTTATCTCGTGATTGGAAACCTCAACTTGCCCACTAGTCTGAGGATGGTAGGGGGTTGCAACCTTGTGTTTCACTCCATACTTCTCAAGCAAGGAACAAAATAAATTTTTACAAAAGTGAGAACCTCCATCACTAATAATCTCCCGTGGTGTACCAAATATGGAAAAGATGTTCTTTTTCAAGAATGTTCTGGCACACTTGCCTTCATTTATGGGAAGCGCAACCCCCTCCACCCACTTAGATATGTAGTCGACAATAACCAATATGTACTTTATCCTATTGTACATCACAAACAAACCTATAAAGTAAATACCCCACACATCAAACAGCTCAATCACAAGGATAGAAGTGAGAGGAACTTCATGCTTCCTTGATATACCACCTTCTATTTGACATCGGCTGCAAGCTTTAGAAAAATCATGGGCGTCCTTGTGGATGGTCGACCAATAGTAGCCGCATTGCAAGATCTTGTAGCGGTTTGGATGACACTATGATGTCCCCCAACAGGGGATGAATGGAAAGCCTCTAATATCTCTATCATCTCAGCTTCAGGCACACATCTACGGATCATGGTATCAACACATACACAAAACAAGAATGGCTCCTCCAAGAAAAATTTCTTAACATCAGACATGAGTTTTCTTCGATCAAGCGGTACTACGTCACTTTCCAAATAGTTGGAAAAGTATGCAAACCATGGTATCAGATCTTAGAAGGCGGCTAGCACTTGCTCGTCTGGGAACCAATCATTAATCTCTTGCTCATCATTCAGCTTTAGCATAGCTTCTTCCTCTAATCTTGACAAGTGATTTGCTACCTGATTTTCTGTACCCTTCCGGTCCTTGACCTCAAAATAAAATTCTTTCAGCAGCAACACCCATCTAATCAATCTACGCTTAACATCCTTCTTCTCAATGAGGTACCTAAGAGTTGCATGGTCTGTGTGCACAATAACCTTAGTGCCAAGCAACTAAGATCTGAACTTCTCGAATGCAAAGACCACAGAAAGCAGCTCTTTTTCTGTCATAGTATAGTTCTTTTGAGAAGGATTAAGTTCTTTGATAGGGTAGTATATAGGATGAAGAATCTTTTCATGTCTTTGGCCTAAGACTGCTCCTAGTGCCACTCCACTAGCATCGCACATAACCTCAAAAAGCTGAGACCAATCAGGTGTAACAATAATGGGATTAGAGATCAACTTTTTCTTGATGCATTCAAATGTTGTTAGACATGCATCATCAAAAATAAACTCCACTTCCTTCCCCAATAACTTACACAAGGGATGTGCAATTTTAGAGAAGTCCTTTATGAACCTGCGATAGAAACTAGCATGCCCCAAAAAAACTTCGGATACCCTTCACAAAAACCGGAGGAGGCAATTTTTCAATCACCTCTATCTTCACTTTGTCGACCTCAATACCCTTCTTCGAAATTTGGTGGTCACGAAATATTCCCTCATTAACAATAAAGTGACTTCTCCCAATTCTGCACTAAGTTGCACTATTCATATCTTTTTAGCACACAACTCAAATGAGCCAATCAATCATCAAAAGATTCACCAACTATAGAAAAATCATCCATGAACACCTCTATAGTCTCCTCCACCATATCTGAGAAGATTGACATCATATAACGCTAAAATGTCATCGGCGCATTGCATAACCCAAATGGCATCCTCTGAAGGCAAATGTCCCATATGGACAGGTGAAAGTGGTCTTCTCTTAGTTTTCAGGAGCAATCGATATCTGATTGTTTCATTAATAACCATCAAGAAAACAATACCATCCTCTACTAGCAAGACGGTTTAACATTTGATCCATGAACGACATTGGAAAATGGTTTTTCTCAGTCTAAGCATTCAGCTTTCTGTAGTTCATGCATATATGACAACTTATGATAGGTCTCATAGAAATCAACTCATTCTTAGTATTTGGAACCACAATGATTCAACCCTTTTAGGTACACATTGAATTGGGCTCACCCACTTGCTGTCTGCAATAGGGTAAACCACGCCTCCATCCAGCCACTTGATGATCTCATTGTTGACAACCTCTTGCATAGGCTGATTCAACCTACATTGGTGCTCAATACTCGGAACAAAATCTGGCTCAAGCTAGATTTTATGCGTGCAAATTCCAGTCAAAATCCCAATAATGTCAGCAATAGACCAACCAATGGCCCTCTTGAACTTTCTCAGTATAGAAACCAGAACTTCAACCTTCCCTTCCTCTAAGTCTGCTACAATAATAACAGGCAAGGTGTCATTAGCTCCTAAGAATACATACTGGAGGTGGGAAAGAAGTGATTTGAGCTCCAAGACTGAAGGCTCCTCAATAGACAGTCTGGCTGGTGGGTTCTGTTGATTCTTCAAGTCCAAATCAATCTTCTTTGGAGCATAAGTGTAAGACCCCATACCTACTAGTGCTTTTACCATGTCATTGTACTCGTCAATGTCATCTCCGTCAAAATTCATATTAACAACTGCAAGTGCTTCAACACCAAGTCTCTCTTGAACACCCACTACTAGCTGCTCCTTATCAACCAAATCTGTAACCAATACTACATGCATATCATCATGATGTTTCACATACTGGCAGACTTCGAAAGTTACTACCACGTCATTAAGTCTGAATTTCATTTGCCTAGTCTCCAAGTCAACTAAAGTGCATTCGGTGGCAAGGAATGGGCGTCCCAAGAAGATGCGAACCTCAAAATCTACCTCACAATCAAGGATCACAAAGTCTGCAGGAAATATGAAAGTGTCTACTTTCACAAGTACATCATAGAGGATCCCCACTGGCCTTTTCACCATTCGGTCTGCCATAAGAAGCCGCATTGTAGTCAGTTTGGGGGCTCCCAAACCCAATGATTTGAACACTGCTATTGGAATCAAATTATTACTACCACCCAAATCACGCAATGCTTCTGCAAAATAGAAGGAAAAATGTATATAAGTGGCCCTTATAGCATAATCAAAGTGCTTTACATTAATATGATAAAAAATATTCTTCCACAGTGAGATAAGGAGGTTTAATTTGCCAAGAGGAAAAATTTATTTGCAAGATCAGAAAACACAGTCCTAATCCTCAATTTGCAGAGTATAAAAATAGCGTTATACCCCACTCAAGTTCTCACATGTTACCAATTCAAAATGAGTGCCTTTAGAGTTGGTTTGCACAGTGGCTATATTATCATGTATTACTATCTCCGACACTCGAGATAAGCTATAACATGTGAAAACATTCAGACATTCAATGACAAAACGAACATGATTACCTCTTCCTAGAAGTTGTAGCATAATAAAAATTGACACACAAACACAAAAATACCTTTCATAATTCTAAATGATAGATTTACATTTTCTCTTGATAAAGATGATAGATGTGTATGTCATAGAATGATCTTAGGCGTATTTATACACCTAAATGTCATTATCTATGCGCATTTAGCTTAGTTTTGAGGCTAACTTGATGTAATATTGAGGAATATAGGTTTTATGGGTGTATTTGGTTGCTAAAGTACATGTTTATAGTGTTCAAGGTACATGGAACAAGTCAAGAGTCAAAATTGATCAAATAGAGTTTAGACGAGAAAACTAGTGTTGCTAGCTTAAGCTATGCATTTTCTAGTGTACTTTGATGAGCTATATTGTGTCGTAGAGACTAAATTGTCTTATGAGTTGTTGTAGGAGACCTTGTAAGATCTATGGAAGCTAAATGAAGCCTACAAACATCTAGAAACCATTGGGACACACATAAAGGTGGAAAGATTGCGTTGGAGATGAAAATGAGAAGCCAAAACACACCCACGTGCCACGGAAGCTAGGCTCTATTTTAGTGGCGTGACACGGAGGTAAGCCACTAGCAAAGTTGCAAAATCCAGTGGGCTTCCACAATAAGGGTGTGACACGGACCTTGGTCACCATGATAAGGCTGTGGCATGGACCTTGGCCTCCGTGATTTTGAGGTGCCACAGAGCTTGGTCTCGTCGGGTGCAACTTATCCTACACTATAAATAGTACACTTAGATTCAATTGTAAACACGCTGAGACGGTTTTGGATTGGAAAACAGAAGGAGGAGGTTGCCTTAGTGTTCTTATTCTTTCCCTTTTTCATTACTTAATTCTTGTATGAACTACATCAATTTTGTAATTGCGAATTAAATTATGAGTGGTAAACACCCTCTTTCTAGGGTTGAGGCTACAACATGATTGCTTAAGTATGGTTTTATAGTTGGTTTAATTGTTTATCATGTCATGTGATTATTTTTATGTTCTGGTTTTAACTATTCTAAAGCGTCATGAACTTTAGATTACATCTATGTCTCAAATGAATTGACCATAGGAGTTGAGGAACGGAACGAAGAACGTAAGAAGTGTGGATCATATCTTTTATTATTAGTTAGCAATTGTAAAGGATGATTTGCGGTTAGGATAGCGATATACCTAAATACCCCACTTGGTTAATAGAACATGAAGACAGTTGAATGCATCCGAATTAAAGACTCACATCCCCGCTCAATAATGTAGTTCTGATATTAATTTACGTAGATGACTTAGAGGATGAACATTCCCAAGTTATAATATCAATCCCGTAGATCAACAATTAAGATAAACACCAACATAGGCTATAAACCATAATTATGCATGAATGTTAAGTAAATGCCTCAACCCTGGATCTCTCCATATATTATTTACTATACAAATTTCACATCGTCGTTATTTCTAGTATTTAGTGTATAAAAACAAAGCTCAAACTCTTGGGTACGAATCACACTTGTTTAATTTCAATAGTAATACTTAAGTTGGATCATTTACTAAACACCAAGTCCCTGTGGGATCGATATTCAGCTTACAAGGGCCACTTTGTTACTTGCATGCCCATACACACTTACGTGTATGCTTGGGAGCAACAGGTTTTGGCGCCGTTGCCGGGGACTTAAAAAATTAGCAACCTTTTAATTTTTAGTTTTACTATTTTATTTGATAAGTGCTAAAAACTTGGTCTTAGCTACTGAATTTGCAGGTACAGATTTGAATCTCGAGCAAGCTAGCATGGGATAGGGAATTGGTTGAACCACATACCAAACCTGAGCGATGCTTGCACTAATTGAGAAGAGAAGCATCACTTCTCTACTAAATCTCGCAAGTCTAATAGGCTGAGACTATTCCTACAGTCATGGATGATGAACAACCACTAGCCTGTAGAATAGTATGCAAAGTGACAATCCCACTCACAACTAATGGGACCTACTGTATTCAAAAGCCAGTCGCAGGAGGCAGATTTGAGATGAAACAAAATATGGTGCAATTGTTGCACAAAAGCGATCAGTTTAGAGGGTTGTCATACTAAGACCCACAGGTTCATCTCCAAAACTTTTTGGAGATTAGTGACATATTCATTCCCGCAGAAGTATCCACAGACTACGTGAGGCTCACACATTTCCCATTCTCACTATTGGGAGAAGCAAAGAAATGGTTGAAGGCAGAACCTACATTCAATCACAACTTGGGATGACTTGGCAAACAAGTTCCTCATTCGATTCTTTCCTTCAAGAAAAACTATGAAGTTGAGGAGTGAAATCCTAAGTTTCAAGCAAAATCCAGATGAGAATATCTATCATGCATAAGAGAGATTTAAGTCTCTTATCAGGGATTGTCTACATCACCTGCAGAATAATGAGGTATTAGCTCACACTTTTGTAGAAAGTCTTGGCCATAACACCAAAATTTTGTTAGATTTAGCAGCAGGCGGTCAAGCTTTGGAGAAAACCTTTGATGAGCTATATACTCTCCTCAACCATATTGCTTAAGGTAATCCAAAGTGGCATGGTCATATATCCAAAAATATGGTGAAGAAGCCTGCAGGTATGATCGAGGTGGATAATGTCACAGCATTGGCTGCATAGTTGGCCACTTTTTAGAACCAAGTGATGACTCAGTTTAACAAACTGAATATGGTGCAACCTCAGGCTCAGGTTAATGCAGTTCAACAGGTTTAGACTTGGTGTAAACCGTGTGGTATTAGTGGTCATTTGGCAGACTTGCGTGGAGCAAACCCAGAGTTGGTAAATTTTGTAGGCAATGCACAGAAAAGTAATCAAAACTATGGTAATGCTTACAATCTCAACTGGAAAAGTCAGCCCAACTACTCTTGGGTTAGTAATCAGGCTAAACCACAACAACTTCAACAGCATCAACGTCTTCAAAAAAACACTCAGGCCAACAATATTGAAAAGACTTTGAAAAATATTCTGCCCAACCAAGAACAAATGGTTGTAGAGATCAAAAATCAGCAATTGGCTTAAAAGAATTTAGAGACGCAGATGGGCCAGTTAGTTCAGCCACAAAATACAAGACCTCAAGGGGGTTTTCCTAGTGATATAGAAACACCAAAGCAAGTGATGGCAATCACCTTGAGAAATGGTAGAGTTTTGAGTGATTCACCTCCAAAGAAAGATCATTAGGTGCAAGCAGAACTGGTCACACCTGAGCAAACAAAAAAGCAAGTTGAACCCAAGGAAGCTGACAAAAAGGGAAGTTTGAGTACCCTAACAAAAAGACAATTGAGTAGACTAAAGACAAAATACCACCACCATTTCCTCAAAATCTTGTAAAAGTCAAAGAGGATGCTTATTTCAAAAAGTTCTTTGACACATTCAGAGAAATTCGCATTAACCTTCCTTTGTTAGATGTTTTGAAAGGAATGCCTAAGTATGCTAAGTACTTGAAGGATATGGTGGAAAACAAAAGAAGGCTTGCAAATATTGAAACTGTTGCACTTACTGAAGAGTGCAGTTTGGTGGTGATGAGCAAGATTCCCAAAAATCTCAAGGATCTTGGGAGTTTCACCATCCCCATAAAAATTGGTGAAAGTGATATTGTCCAAGCCTTGAGTGATTTAGGGACAAGCATAAATTTGATGCCCTTCGCAGTGTTTAATACTTTGGGATTAGGAAAGCCAAGGCCTTCATCAATTGTGCTACAGATGGCGGACAAAACTAGAGTGGTTCCTAAAGGAATTATTGAGGATGTTCTCATCAAGGGTTGTAAGTTTATTATTCCTGCTGACTTTATTTTTCTTTATTATGATGCAGATGACAGGGTACCAATCATTTTGGGATGTCCATTCTTGGATACCGGTGGAGCTTTGATAGATGTTAGAGAGGGCACGCTGAAAATAAGATTGAATGATAAAGAGGTGGTCTTCAGAGTGTACAAATCACTCAACACACCCTCACACTACAAAGATATATGCATGATCACCACAATGGAAGTGGATGAGTATGGGGTGGAGAGAGAAAACCTCTAATCACCTCTTTGTACTCTCTCATGGAGCTGCCCAAATTGACAAATAAGCTTGAACCTGAAAGACTTGAATGGAATCCAAAGAAGGTAGGTGTAAGAAAGGCTACAGACCTCTAGTGTGAGAATACGAGAGGTCATATAAGAAGGAGAAGATGGGCCCCGAGTAGGACGAAGAGAATGAGAGAATAATGAGAGTTGTGATATGAGTCGTGCTGAGACAATAAATTAGGCGCTGCTTGGGAGGCAACCCAAGTTAAGGTAGCATTTTTATTCTTTTTTAGTGTCACCTTTGTTTTTGTTTTTGTTTTTGTGTTGTGTCGACATGTTGAATGGAAGTTTGAGTACTTGAAATCTTAGATAAGAAGCATGGAAAACACTAAGTGTGGGGTTCTACGAACCTCTTTGATGGACTTAATGCTACTAGATAGGCCTAGAAGCCTCAGGGAGTATTTCTATCTTTACTTTTAACTTATACTTTGGGGACAAAGTATGGTTAAGTCTGGGGTGGGAATCTTCCGATTTGGTTATGGTGAAGTGTGTTGTAGGATTTCTATTTTCATTTATTTTGATTAAATTACAAGAATATTTTATCCTTGTTTATTTTCAGTTTGTTTGTGTTTGGTCTGTCTAGTAGAAGCACACTTCACCTACCCCTCAGGTTTTTTTCAGTTCTTTTCCGAGGGGGAGCCCTTTCAACCCAGTATCCTTTTTTATTTTTAGGAGTAGATTTAAAATTTTGTCCTTAGGAATAAATAGAGATATTCTTTCTAGGTGCTACACATTAGTACTTGTTGCAATTTGGTATTGAATTCTACGGAATGATTTGAAAAATTAAAGGACTACTGTGAGACACCTAGGCTCCTTTATCTGACTCTTGTGTGATGTTGGCTTAAATTTGAATTCTTGCAATTGCTTGATTGAGAGTATAGGTAGCCTTCTGTATTTGAACATGTGCCAAGTGTGAGTGAGGTTTTAATATATTCCATGTTGCATTTTTGTATAGAGAACTTACCTCATTTGTTTGCAAAGTGAAAGAACGAACGTTGAGTTTAGGAGATGATATAGGTATTTCTTTGATAGCCATGTTTTATACCCTCTTGATCTACCCTCTGTGCATGACCTTAGCTACCCATGTTGAGCTTTTAGCCTATTCATTGGTGGCCTAATATAAAGCTTATTCCTTTTCTTTCAATTTCCCATAATTTCATCCAAAACTCCTAAGCGCTTTAGTTGAGAAAATAAGATGTTAAGGAGTGTAAAATTGAAGAAGAAAAAAGGTGAAGTAAATCCCCAATGAAATATCTTTTGGTGTGTTGAAGAGGTGTATGTGTTGTTGGTAGGGATTAATGTAAAAAAATTGATCAAAAGAAGTGAATCATATGGTGACAGCAAATACTCCCTACGAGAGATGAATAAGCTAGCTTAAAGAGAGGGGGAAAAAGAAAAGAGAGTTGGAAAGATAATAGAAGTGTAAAATAGGTTGGTTGGAGATGAGTTTAATATAAAGTGTGGTGTATTAAAGCGCTTAGGGAAGATATTCACTATTCCTGACCAAATAGTTCCTACCGTCCCTTAGCCTACATTACAATCCTTAAAGTCCTACTTGATCTTAAGCTTTGACATTCTGATATTAGTGGAGTACACGAAGGGCAAGATTATGGTTCATCTCATGTGTCATGTGAATTCTTTGTGAGAATGAGCGAAATTTGATTTTTACACCCATTCTTGTGATAATTGGCATATATGTGAGTGAATATGGGTGATTATTTTGTGGTGAGGGTGCATTTTTAATGATGGATAGGTGACTTATATGATATCTTAATTTAGTAATGTGCATGAGTTTTCTAACTTGGTAGAGTCAGTTCTTGATGATAGGAAGTTTTAAAGTAGTATTCATGTGTTTAGACTGCAAAATGACATGCCTAAAGTAGAACTTGCTAGTCATGTAGTCATTGTAGCCCTAGTTTGAGTGTATTAATTTCAATAGGGTTGTGGGAGTCTTCCTTGATGGTGATTATTTTAAAGAGTTGTTCGAGGAAGAAGAAGGCTTTAAATGTGGGGTGGTGATCTTAGGTGTATTTATACACCTAAGTGTCATTATCTATGCACGTTTAGCTTAGTTTAACTTGATGTAATATTTGGGCATATGGGTTGTATGGGTGTATTTGGTTGCTAAAGTACATGTTTATAGTGTTCAAGGTACAATTGGAACAAGTCAAGAGTCAAAATTGATCAAATAGAGGTTAGACGAGAAAACTAGTGTTGCTAGCTTGAGCTATGCATTTTCTAGTGTACTTTGATGAGCTTTATTGTGTTGTAGGGACTAAAATGTGTTATGAGTTATTGTAGGAGACCTTGGAAGATCTATGGAATCTAAATGAAGCCTACAAACATCTAGAAACCATTGGGATACACAGGAAGGTGGAAAGATTGCGTTAGAGGTGAAAATGGGAAGCAAAAACACACCCCCGTTCCATGGAAGCTAGGCTCTATTTTAGTGGCGTGAAACGGAGGTAAGCCACTATCAAAATTGCAAAATCCAGTGGGCTTCCGCGATAAGGGTGTGCCACGAACCTTGGTCACCACGATAAGGCTGTGGCACGTACCTTGGTCTCCGTGATGTTGAGGTGCCACAAAGCTTGGTCTCATCGTGTGCAACTTATCCTACACTATAAATAGTACACTTAGCTTCAATTGTAAACACGCTGAGACGGTTTTGGATTGGAAAACACAAAAAGAAGGCTGCCTTATGGTTCTTATTCTTTCTCTTTTTCATTACTTAATTCTTGTATAAACTACATCAATTTTGTAATTGCGAATTAGATTATGAGTGGCTAAACACCCTCTTTCTAGGGTTGAGGCTGCAACATGATTGCTTAAGTATGGTTTTATAGTTGGTTTAATCTTTTGTCATGTCATGTGATTGTTTTTACATTCTTGTTTTAACTATTCTAAATCATCATAAACTTTAGAGTACATCTAGGTCTCAAAACGAATTTACCATATGAGTTGAGGAGGAACGAAGAACGTAGGAAGTGTGGATAATATATTTTATTGTTAGTTAGCAATTGTAAAGGATGATTCATGGTTAGGATAGCGATATACCTAAATGCCCCACTTGGTTAATAGAATGGGAAGATAGTTGAATGCATCCGAATTAAAGACTCACTTCCCCGCTCAATGATGTAGTTGTGAGATTAATTTGGGTAGATGACTTAGAGGGTGATAATTCCTGAGTTATAATATCAACCCCATAGATCAACAATTATGATAAACACCAACATCGGCTATAAACCATAATTATGTATGAATGTTAAGTAGATGCCTCAACCATTGATCTCTCCATATATTGTTTACAATCCAAATTTCACATCGTCGTTATTTCTAGTATTTAGTCTATAAAAACAAAGCTCAAAACACTTGGTTATGAATCACACTTGTTTAATTTCAATAATAATACTTAAGTTGGATCATTTTCTAAACACCAAGTGCCTGTGGGATTGATATTCGGCTCGCAAGAGCCACTTTATTACTTGCACGACCACGTACACTTGCGTGTGCGCTTGGGAGCAATATAGAACATCTATAAAATGAATGATTTTTAAAATCCTTTTAAGACAAACCATCAAACAACATGACTATATTAGTGTGTACACCTGTACCAAGAATTTTCAATTTGTACATTGATGCACTAAGGATGTTTATCTAGTACTCACAATATCTCATTGGCGATAATCAAGTATATTAGAAGAAATACAAAAATAGAGAATAACCTACCACAATTGAGCATACACCAGATGAAATTCAGAATTTAAATTGAGAAACTAAAAATACTTGTAATGACCCTCCAGGTCATTTCTCTATTTTCATGTGTTTTCAGTGTTTCGAGCTTTCTCACAGTGGCTATTAGTCATTTATAACCTATCGAGACTGATGGCTTAGTTCTCAAGCTATTCATTTGTATTTTATAAGAGTTCCCTTGTTTTGGAACTCTTAAGGTTGAAAGGGTTGACTTTGGTTAATATTCGGAGAAGACGGCTCAGATGGAAATTCCATCTTTAGCTCTGGAACATTGACTTTGGGCTAGTGAAATCTTTGGTTCAGGTCCCGAGGCTTCCGGACTCATTTTTGGCTATTGGTTGGTTGTTGTCCAAAATGGAGTTTATGGGTGTGGGACCCTTTTTTTTTATCAAAACGATCTTCGTTGGGAATTTTATCATTTCTATTGGGCCTGTAATGCTATTTTCAGTTGGGTCGCATATTTGTTTTATTTTCATGGGGTTCCGAATAAATCTCGACGACCCTCTCAGAGCATTTCAAGCTTAGCAAATTTTTTTGGTTGCTGTTACTGGTGTGACTACTTTTGTGACCCTTTTTTCTTCTTTTGCGATGTCTGCTTTCATGAACTTTCTCCACTTTTATGGATACCTCTTTTGTAGTGAAGTTTCACTTTTGCGAACTTTGTTTTGGCAGAAAATTCTTCTTTGCTTTTGCGAAGGTGCAGGTGAATAGTGACCTCCATTTTTGCGGAGGGTCTGTCTCTTTTGTGACATCCACTTTTGTGGAAGAAGCTATATATATAAAATTTTCTCATTATTTTAAAGTCATTATTCACAAAAAAATCCATAATTTTTGAGAGCTCAAAGCTCCAAAATTACCGTGGGATCTTAAAATCATGCTTGGGGTCGTTGGGTCTTCATTCGTAATCACCTTTTGTCTTTATTATGTAAGTTTCCTGCTCCAATTACTATTATTTCCCCTTCTTAGTTCTTGTTATAATTCTTCACATTTGGAGATGATTTGAGCTCAGTTTTGAAGGTGGATCATGATCAAATTTTGAGCATGTGATCCTTGTCCCACGTGGGACATCATTGTGAATTTTATTTTTGATTTTCGTAAGCAGGCCTCGCAGGTGATTTTTTTAACCCAATTTTTGGCCTTAATTTCTTTATAGTGATATGGATAATATTATTCTTGTATTAACACATAAATTACTATCTTGATAGAGAGAAAGAAGTCAGTGGCTTCTCGGAGGAGAAAAGCTCTAAGCTTGTTATGTTGTGCGCGCGTGTTCAACTTTCAAGTAGGTTACAACTAACCTTCTCTTAGACTTAGATCATTTAAGGTACTTGTATAGTAGTTTTCTAATTATTGGAGGGGGATATTGTGGTTTGGTTATGATGATTAGGTAATTGCAATTTTTATAGCCAATTTAGGTTCTTTAACTTAGAGTTAAGGTTGGATTCCTTAGTTTAGGTTATCCTCGTTCCTCTAAGGTTCTGCATAGATTGAGCAGTATCTTTAGGATTAGAATCGCTTGCCTTAGCTTTGCTAAGTTTCTTGTGGATTTGAGAGGAGTTGAGTTATACATCCTTAGTATAGACTTAGTGATAGACTCAGTGGTAGATTTGGTGCTTTCTGTTCGGTGTATATTTACCATTTTCATTTCATACTTCTTATCTTGTATATTGTGTAATTATGGGCCAAAGTCCATGGATGCTGGTTTGGTTGGACTTCCGGTCAGTATGTTTTGCCCTTATCTTAACTCGCTTGGTTCATACTTTACCGTAATCTCTGGTTGCCGATTAATCTAATTGAGATTGGATTGTGGACTTAAGGATAGATTTGATGTCCTTGTTATAGGCTGGGGTTGTAGTTCGTGGTTGAGTAGTCTTACCTCCCCTAGATCTTGTGATTTTTTCCTTTTATTTGCCTTCTTTTGATAAGAAATTGTGAACCCAAGACCATGATATTTTGATGGGACAGGACTCCAGGTGAGTATGATTTGCCTTTGCTCGACTTTAGTAAATTTCATATTTTTGCTTGATTTGATTGGTTGTGCGCCTTAGACTAGTTTCAATTAGATGTGTGCCTTATGTGGGATTCCCGGGGGAGTTTATAATTAGTTTGACCTTTCTAGGTAATTTCTCTAGAATTGTACCCCTCTTTTCGTTAGTTAGTGGACCTTGAAATTCTCAGTGAGGGTTGATTGGACTTGGTAGTGATTTTTGTCATGATATTTTATCTATGTTCTTGTATTGTGGTTGTTTTCTTCATGTCATATGAAAGGCTTGGTTTAAAACAATGTTTTTGGTTTCAGAAATGGATTTTTGAGAACATTTTGGTACTTTGATTTTCTTGTGGAACACTTGGTATATTTATGAAATACTTATTTAAGATAAACTTGCATGCCCGAGGAGACCCATGTTTCGGGCAGTTTTTATTGATTTTAAAACATGCATGCCTGAGGAGACCTGTGTTTCAAGCAGTTTTACTAGTTATTGAAATGTGCATGCCTGAGGAGACACATGTTTCGAGTGATTTTTTTTCTAATATTCATCATGGCATGCTCATCGAGGTATGATCTAATTTGGTATACAGATTTTGTTAGTCCCCTATGGGTCATACCTTTGCAAACTTTGATGGGAACAGGAGTATACGATACCGTTGGCACTTTTCTTATCTCATAATGCATATCATGGCACGTTCCGCTTTTATTTCTCCAATCATGTTTGATTGTTATTTAGTATTATATGTTATTTGTATCCTCCGGGCTTATGGGGGTCTGGTTGGATCTATTGATTGTTATTTGTACTCCGAGCTTATGGGGGTCCGGTTAGGTTTGTATGTTGTTAATTTTACCTTTCCAGCTTACGGGGTTCAGTTAGGTTGTAGTTAGATCTTTACTTTATGCTTTATGATTTATTTCTTATACTTACCTCAATTTTTTAACTTGTCCATTACTCCTTTCTCCCTTGTAATCATGGTCCTAACATTTTTTTAATTATTATTATTATTATTATTATTATTATCTTTAACCATATCCTGAGGGTTCAGGAGATCGCTAGGTTAGTTTTGATTATGATTGCCTACAATTATAGTTACCCTTGATGTGACTAGAACTCTAGGTTACCCGCGTCAGTTAGTTTATTGTACGATGTGACTTGTTAACTTATTTTCCCTACGCTTTTCAGATTACTTACTTATGCTCTTCATTGTTATCTAGATGTCACCCGTATCTCTTTTTTGACCCTTCTTTCCTTACCATTAGCTTATATTCTCATGTTATTATACTTGTATCTTATCTGAGCTCAGTCGGCCTATAATGCCTACTAGGTACCGCGTGGTTTTGGTACTCATGCTATACTTTTGAATCATTTGGCTGATGCAGATCTTAGTACGAGTTATCGCTGTTGACACCATCCTCGAGCGGAGTTATTGATCGGAGGCACAAGGTCAGCTCTTGGCGACTGTAGTTGATCCTTCTCCTTCTGTGTTGGACTAGTCTTAATTTGCACTTCGAAGACTATTTTTTTTTTATAAATTGTACTTTTCTAGAACCTTGTATGTTGTAGTAGCTCTTGTACTGACTCATACTAGGACTTGGGGTAGTCGTTGTATATTTTATTCTTCTTCCCTCTATTTACATATATGCTTTTCTTCTACTTTTATCATATTCTCTTATTAGACCGTTATCTAGCATTGTGGGATAAAGGGTTGGCTTACCTACTGGTTGGTTATAGTAGTTGTCATCACAACCTGAGAAATTAGGTTGTGATAGATTGGCATCATATCTCTAGGTTCATCGGCGTCGTTGGTATAAAAACAAGTGTCTAGTAGAGTCTCGCAGATTAGTATAATGACATGTGCATCCTATCTATGGGAGTCTATAGGGCATTCTTAGGAAGCTTTCTACCTCTTTGATTCCTTATCGTGTGTTTTTGACTCTATCAACTTCTGAACTTCATTTGTTCCATTCCTTCCTGGATGATTACGATATTTACGACAGCGGGTGAGGACGAAGCTCTTGTGCATGTTGCAATAACACTTTCACCATCTCCGTCGATAGCGTATAATGACCCTCAAAGTCATTTTATCTATTTTCATACATTATCTATGTTTCAAACTTTACAACAGTGGCTACAAGTCATTTATGACTTATCAATACTGACGGTTTAGTTCCTGGGAAGTTCGTTTGTGTTTTAAGCTCATTTTCCTATTTTGAAACTCTTAAAGTTGAATGAGTTAACTTTGGTCAACACTAAGAGAAGATGATCTCAGATGGAAATTTTGTCAGCGCTATTAGCTCTGAAACATCAACTTTGGGCTAAAGGGACCTTTGGTTTGGGTCCCGAGGCTTTCAAACTTGTTTTGAGATAATGGGTTTCTTTTGGTAAAAAGTTGGTTTTTAGGCGTGCGGCCCACTTTTCATTAAATCGATATCCGTTGGGAATTTCATCGATTCTGTTGAGTCCAAAATGTCATTTGTTATAGGGTATCATGTTTGGTTTGTGTCCACGGGGTTACGGATGAAACTCGAGGGTCCATCCATGCATTTGAAACTTAGTTGAATTTTTTGGTAGGCTAGTTCTAGTGTTTCCACTTTTTCAGCCTTTTTGTCGCATTTGCTGATACCTCTTTTGCTATAAAGCACTGCATTTGCGGACACTGCATTTGTAGAGAATCCTCTACTTTTTTTGAGGTGCATCTCTCCGGAGACCTCCACTTTTGCGGAGTTTTTTTTGCTTTTGTGACTTTAGCATTTGCTGAAATTTCCCCGCTTTTGTGAAGGCACGGGTGAACAGTGACCTTCGCATTTACTATGAAAATCTCTACTTTTTTACAGAGATAGCTATTAAAAATTACTTTCTTCTCCTTTTTAAAACACTCTAAACCAAAATCCTCCATTTCTATAGAGCTTTAAGCGCAAATTTCAGTGTGGGATCACCATTTTCTGGTTGGGGCAGCATTTCCTTGTTCGTAATCAATTTCCAGTCATTAAATTTTAATATTCTAGCTTTTAATTCCGTTAAATTTCTTATTGATTCTTGAATTGTTCTTGAGGTTTGGGGGCTAATTTGAGCTCGTGTTTGGAGATGGTTTTGTTCAATAAATTGGGCATGTAATCCTTGTTCCACGAGGGATATTTTCCTCGGTTCACTTTTCAAAATTTGCATGCGGGCCCCAAGGGTGATTTTTCACTTGATTTTTGACCCGAATTATTAATTTGCAATATGAGTGTCATTGTTCATATTTTAATGAGTAGAATGTCATTATGATAGCGCGGCATTATTCGGAGGCTTCCTGGAAAGGTAAAGCTCAGGTCTAGAGGGTGCGAGCGCGCTTGATCGACTTCCAGGTAGGCTACGACTTACTTATTTCTATAATTATCTCGTATAAGATAATTTTATAATTTGTGCTAATTGTTGGTGGGAATTTATGGATTGAATAGTGATTTTAAGGGATCTTGATTATCGTAGTCGATTTAGGGCTTTAGCGTAGAATTGGGGATTGGGATCCTTAGTATTACCCTTGCTTGTACCTGTAGGTCTTAGCATAGCCGGTGTAGTATCTTTAGTTGTATTTATTTATATATATTTGCTTGCCTTAGCTTAGTTAGTTGGCCTTGGGGTGTTGGGGTGGTTAATTTAGATATCCATCGTAGGGAATTCCGGGTAGTTCTCGAGATAGGTTAGAAGCTTGTTTATCATTTTTGCTGAATCATTCTATGTTTATATTGTTCATTCGTATTTAAACACTTTCCTCGGGGTACTGCATATTTTGGTACTCGTGCTGCACTTCTGCATCTTTTTCCCTGATGCAGACCCTAGCACAAGTTATCACTGTTGATGTTGTCCTGGTGCATAGTTGTTGATTCGGAGATTTAGGGTGAGCTTCTGGCATCCAAAGCTGACTTATCTCCTTCTACTTTGGGATCAGTACCTTTTTTATATATTTGGAGACTATCATGTATAATGTACCTATCTAGTACTCCTTATATTATAGTAGCATTTGTACCGACTGATACGAGGTTTTGCGGGTTTTGTTGTATGATTTTCTCCTTCTTTCCATAATATTGTTGTTTCTTCTTTCTTTATCTCTATTGTGTATTCATTTTTCTGCTTTTATATTGTGTCTGGTATTGGATCGGTACTCGCTATTCTGGGCTAAGGGTTTTCGGTTTACCTACTGGTTGGGTGTAGCAGGTGCCATCACAACCTGAGAAATCGGGTCGTGACAGATTGGTATTAGAGCCCTAAGTTTGGCGGTATCATTAGTACAAGAGAAGGTGCCTAGTAGAGTCTCATGGATCGGTACAATGACATATGTATCCTATCTTTGGGAGGCTACAAGGAATTCTTAGGAAACATTCAATCTTTTTGATTCTCTGTCGTGCATTTATGACTTCTATCAATTTATAAATGATGTTGGTTTTATTCTTCCTCGGATAGGTAGGACAAGAGCCACATCGGCCGAGGGTGAGGCCCCTGTGCTGGCAGCTAAGGCCCTAGCTAAGGGTAAAGGTAGAGGTTGCCCCAAAGGTCAAAGTTGGGCACGAACTATATCCCCAGCTCGAGGTTAGGCGAAGGAGCCGTCACCAGAGCCTGTATATGATCAGGATCCTAAGATTGCTCCACAGTTAGTGCCAGAGAATCTGCCACCACAGCAGCCGGTGGGGTAGGGACCAACCTAGCCTTCATCCACACTTACAGTTTCACCGGCATTACAGGACACTTTAGATCAGTTTTTGAGTGACTTAGGAGGCCTACCTCAGACTTTTGCTTAGGGAGAAGTATAGGGTGTTCAGGGTATAGGAGCGTAACTTACTACTGTGGCTCCCCTTATTGAGGTACCACTAGTTTTATTAGTCGACCCACTGATGGAATCTCGGCCTGTCATGACTTCTGAGGAGCAAAAGATGCTAGGTTAATTTCTTATATTGGCCTCACTGAGGTTTTCTGGCGCTCTAGGAGAGGATGCGCATGAGTTTCTTTGCCAGTTGCCAATAGAGGTTGTATAACCTTGGTCTAGTGGATTTTCATGGGATAGACTACACTTCTTTTTACCTTGATGGACCAGCAAGATAGTGGCAGAGAGCATATTCAGAGAGTAGACCATCTGGGTCCCCTTTTATGATTTGGGCGCGATTCTATGAGGCATTCTTGGAGAAGTACATGCCTCGTAGTGAGCGTGAGAGACTTTAGGATGCATTCTCAATACTAGAGTAGGGTTCTATGAGTGTAATAGAGTATGAGTCGAGGTTCTATGAGTTATCTAGACATTCCACTATGATTCTGTCTATCAAGCATGAGAGAGTGTGGTGCTTCGTCAGAGGGATGAGGTTTCATCTTTGCTTGGCTACATAGAATATGGCGTGTTTGGGCCAGTCCTTCCTAGAGGTAGTTGATCCTACCCATACTATTGAGTCTATTCATCACGAGGCCCATGTGGGAAGTGATAGCAGACTCTAGCACCAGGGAAGCCGCAGTGGTTCCCAGTTTTGTGGTAGGGGTTTGTTTGGTAGAGGTAAGCAATAAAGGTAGTTTCAGCCTGACAGGCCCATTTAGGCCTCACTTTAGCTTTTGAGTAGTAGTAGCCAGTCAGGGTACGGTGGTCAGAGCTCCGACTAATATTTGAGGGGTTCATATTCTGGGTCTTTAGGTCGTGGTGGACGTTCTGGTTCAGCGGGTACTTTATAGCAGGGTAGGGCCCCTCAGGGTTGTTATGAGTGTGGGGAGTTTGATCACTATGATAAATATTGTCCCTGGTATGGGATGTCCAAGCCTTTAGTAGCTACCCAACCTCTTAGGGTAGTGGCGCCACCGGTCAGATGTGGTGCTTAGAGTGGTA
Organism: Jaltomata sinuosa; assembly: GCA_003996215.1. Classification (NCBI taxonomy): domain Eukaryota; kingdom Viridiplantae; phylum Streptophyta; class Magnoliopsida; order Solanales; family Solanaceae; genus Jaltomata; species Jaltomata sinuosa. Next base: position 126,771 of record QJPP01002219.1, on the reverse strand, counting down.
GAGGAGAATCTAAGAGTAGTAGGGGTGCTCGTGGTGGTGCTCAGCCATGTAGGACTGATAATCGTATAGGTACTCAACCCAGAGGTAGGAGCAGTCAGTTGTATGCCATTCCTGGTAGGACAGAGGCAGAGGTTTCGAACTCAATGATCACATATATGATTTCAATATGCCATCAACTAACATCTATTTTATTTGATTTGGGCTCTACTCATTCATATATGTCTGTGTATTTGCTTCTTGAATTGGATTATCTAGTGAGCCCTTGGCTGTGCCATTGTGTGTAGCTACTCCCGTAGGCAATTCTTTAGTTGTGGATCAAGTATTTAGATCCTATGTGGTGACTATTCAGGAGTGTGACACTAGTGTGGATCTTGTTGTGCTTGATATGTTAGATTTGGATGTTGTTCTGGGCTTGGACAGGTTATCCCCTTAACATGCGGTCTTGGATTGCTTTTCCAAGATTGTTACCTTAGACATGCCTGGTATGCCCTCGGTTGTGTGGTAGTGTTCTGTTAGTCATACGCTGACAGGGATCATTTCTTATATTTAGGCTAGGAGTTTGGTGTCGAAGAGGTGTCTAGCTTACCTTGCTTATGTTTGTGATGTTAGTGCCGAGGTTCCCTCTCTTAATTCCATTTTTATAGTTTGAGAGTTTGCCAATGTCTTTCCTGCCAACTTACCTATCCTCCCCCTGAGCGTGACATAGACTTTTCTATTGATGTCGAGCCAGGAATCATGCCCATTTCAATTCCACCCTACTATATGTCTCCTGCTGAGTTGAGGGAGCTTCATGTGCAGCTTCAGGACCTTCTAGGTAAGGGTTTCGTATGACCGAGTATTTCTTCGTAGGGCGCTCCCATCCTTTTTGTGAATAAGAAGGATAGTTTTATGTGTATGTGTATTGATTACCGACAACTGAATAAGGTGACTATTAAGAATAAGTATCCGATGCTACATATTGATGATTTATTTGATCAATTTCAGGGTGCAGTCATATTTTCTAAGATTGACTTGAGATCCGGTTACCATCAGTTGAGGATTCAGGCAGCAAACATCCCTAAGACAGCCTTCAGGACTCCCTATGACCATTTTGAGTTCCTTGTGATGTCTTTTGGGTTGATCAATGCCCCAGCCGCATTTATGGACTTGATGAATCGTGTGTTCAGGCCTTATTTGGACTCCATTGTTATAGTTTTCATTGATGACATTTTTGCGACTCGAGGAGTGGGGAGGAGCATGAGCATTATTTAAGGATTATGCTCCAAACCTTGAGAGATCAATGGATTTATTAAAAAATTTCAAAGTGTGGATTCTAGATTGAGTCTGTGGCATTCTTGGGGCACGTGATATCCAAGGATAGGATTATGGTAGACCCAACAAAGATTGAGGCAGTTCGTGATTGGGCTAGGCCTACTTCTCCTACCGAGGTTTGTAGTTTTATTAGGTTGGCTGGTTACTACAGACAATTCATCGAGGGCTTCTCTTCTATTGCATCACCTTTGACTAGACTGACTAGAAAGGATTTCCCATTTCAGTGTTCCAATGAGTGCGAGGCTAGCTTTCTGAAGCTCAAGGCCTTATTGACTACAACTCCAATATTGACTCTTCCAATTGAGGGTTAGGGTTTTATGGTTTATTGTGATGCTTCAAGAGTTGGTTTGGGTTGTGTTCTGATGCAGTAGGGCCGAGTGATACTTCTTGACAGTTGAACGTACATGAGCGCAACTACCCCACCCATGATGTGGAGTTGCCGGTAGTAGTTTTTACTCTTAAGATTTAGAGGCATTATCTGTATGGTGTGCATTATGAGATAATCACCGACCATCATATCCTATATAACATTCTGTTCCACAAGAATCTTAATTCAATATAGTGGAGGTTACTAGAGTTGCTGAAGGACTATGACCTCTCTATTCTTTATCATTCGGGAAAGGCAAATGTGGTAGCAAATGCCTTGAGCTAGAAGGCGGTGAGTAGCGATAGTTTAGCTTTCCTATCATTTTTTGAGAGGAATTTGGCTTTGGACATTTAGTCTTTAGCCAATAGGTTGGTTCGACTTGATATTTCCGATCCTGGGTGGATTTTTACCCGAGTTGAGGCTTAGTCTATGTTGTGGGAGAAGATTCAAGAGCAGCAGGTTGAGGATAGTCAACTTTGTGGGCTCAGATCAGGTGTTGAGTGGTGTAGCCAGTAAGGTCACCTTAGATTCAGAGGGTGTTTTGATATTCGAGGGCCGTATTTGTGTTCCAAGAATTGGTGACTTAATTCAGCTGATATTGCAAGGAGACTCATTCTTCCAGATATTTGATTCATCCCGAGGCAACTAATATGTATAGTGACTTGAGACAAAATTACTGGTGGAGCGTGATAAAGAGGGATATAATGGAGTTTGTATCTCGGTGCTTGTACTGTCAGCAGGTGATGTTTGAGCACATGAGACCTGATGGTTTGCTTCAGAGTTTGCCCATTCCTAAGTGGAAGTGGGAGAGGATTACTATGGACTTTGTAGTTGGCTTACCGTGTACTTATCATCGTTTTGATAGCATTTGGGTCATTGTTGACCAGTTGAATAAGTTTGCTCACTTTCTACCAGTTCAGTCTTCCTTCAATGGTGAGAGGTTAGCTCATATCTATGTGTGAGAGAAAGTCTGTATGCATGGTGTTCCAGTGTCCATTATTTCAGATAGAGGTGTGCAGTTCACGTTTCACTTTTGGAGGGCATTTCAGGAAGAGTTTGGTTCTTAGGTTGATCTTAGCACGTCATTTCACCCATAGAGTGATGGCAAGTCTGAGCGGACTATCCAGGTTCTTGAGGACATGCTTTGTGCATGTGTTTTAGATTTTGTGGGTCAGTGGGACCAATTTCTAGCCTTGGCGGAGTTTACTTATAATAATATTTACCATTTGAGTATCCAGATGGCTCTATTCGAGGCATTGTATGGTAGGCGGTGTATGTCTCCTATTGGGTGGTTTGATGCTTTCAAGGCCAGGCCACCAAGTACAGATTTGTTGCGTGAGTCTTTAGATAGTGTTTGGTTGATTTAGGATAGACTCTGGGCACCTCAAAGTAGACAGAAGAGTTATGCCAACTGTAGACATCAGGCCTTACTGTTTGGGGTTAGTGACCGTGTGTTCCTCCGGGTATCGCCCATGAAGGGTGTGGTGATATTTGGGGGGAGGGGTAAGCTTATCCCCAGGTATATCAGGCCATTTGAGATTCTTCAGCGAGTGGGTGATGTTACTTATGTGTTAGCCTTGCCTCCAGCCTTTTCTGCTATTCATCCTATTTTCTATATGTCGATGCTCCATTATTGTATTCCAGATGAGTCTCACGTGCTTCAGTGGGATTCAGTAAAGTTGGATGATCATCTGACTTTTGAGGAAGAGCAAGTAGCCATTTTAGCTTGGGATGTTAGATAGTTGAGGTCTAGAGAGATTCTGGTGGCTAAGGTGAAGTGGAGACATCATCCCAGTTACTTTGTTTTCATGCATTTTCTGTGTTTCGAGCTTTCCCATAACGGCTACAGGTCATTTATTACTTGCTAAGACTGATGGTTCGATTCGCAGGTAGTTCGTTTGTGTTTTAAGCCTATTTCCCTGTTTTGAAACTCTTAAAGTTGAAAGAGTTGACTTTGATCAACATTAAGAGAAGACAACCTCAGATGGGAATTCCGTTAGTGTTGTTAGCTTTGGAACATCAACTTTGGGCTAGAGTGACATTTTGTTTGAGTCTCGAGGCTTCCAGACTCGTTTTGGGCTATTAGGTTCCTTTTGGTAAAAAGTTAATTTTTGGGCGTGGGGCCCACTTTTTATTAAATCGATCTTTGTTGGGAATTTCATCAATTCCATTGAGTCTGAAATGCAATTTTAGTAGGGTAGCATGTTTTGTTTGTGTCCACAGGGTTCTGAATGAATCCCAAGGGTCCATCTGAGCATTTGAAAATAGCTGAATTTTTTGGTATGCTGGTTCTGTTGTTTCCGCTATTGTGGCCCTTTTATCGCATTTGCGGATTTTGCTTTTGCGGTAAAGCACAATTGCAGATAATCCTATGCTTTTACAGAGGTGCATCGGTCCAGAGACCTCTGCTTTTGTAGAGTTTCTGACGCTTTTGTGAATTTTGCATTTGCAGAAATTTCTGCTCTTTTGCAGAGGGCCGGGTGAACAGTGACCTCCGCATTTGTGATGAAAATCTCCGCTTTTGCAGAGATAGCTGTTACAAATTGCTTTCTTCTCTATTTTAAAACACTCCAAACCGAAATCCTCCATTTCTATAGAGCTCTAAGCATGAATTTCAGTGTGGGATCACCATTTTCTGGTTAGGGCGACATTTCCTTGTTCGTAGTCGATATCCCGTCATTAAATTATAAGTTTCCAATCCTTAATTTTGTTAAATTTCTTGTTGATTCTTGAATTATTCTTGAGGTTTGGGGGTAATTTGAGCTCGTGTTTGGAGCTATTTTTGTTTAATAAATTGGGCATGTAATCTTTGTCCCACGAGGGATATTTTCCCCAGTTCAGTTTTCAAAATTCGCATGCGGGCGCCACATTATGATAGCGTGGCATCATTCGGAGGCTTCCAAGAAAAGAAAATCTCCGGTCCAGGAGGTGCGAGCGCGCATGATTGGCTTCCAAGTAGGCTAAGGCTTACTTACTTCTAGACTTAGCTCTTATAAGATGATTGTATGGTTTGTGCTAATTGTTCATGGAAATTTATTGATTGAATAGTTGTTTTAAGGTATCTTGATTCTCGCAGTCGATTTAGGGCTTTAGCTTAGAATCGGGATTGAGATCCTTAGTATTACCCTTGCTTGTACATGTAGGTCTTAGCGTAGCTGGGCGTAGTTCCTTTAATTGTATTTATTTATATATCTTTGCTTACCTTAGCTTAGTTGGTCGGCCTTGGCCTGTTGGGGTGGTTAATTTAGATATCTTTTGTAGGGAATTCCCGATAGTTCTCGAGATAGGTTAGAAGCTTGTTTATCATTTTTGCTTAATTGTTCTATCTTCATATTGTTCATTTGTATTTATGTAATTATGGGACCGATGTTATATCCATTGGAATTGATGGACCCCAGGTCAGTTTACTTATTCCTTAACTCATTTTGGCTCGTTTCTCCTTTTTGCCATTTTAGAATGAATTAACCGCGTTAGTTAAGATTTAAGGTAGTTGTTGCCTTAGAGTAAGTTCCTTAAGGAGGTTTTTAAGAGTTTGGTTCTTCAATATGCTATTTTAAAAGGCTGACCATTTTCCTTTAGCTTGTGGACCTTATTGCTTTAGTGCAAATTGACTAGACATGATTATTCATCTATATCCTTATATTATGGCATTGTTTTCTTCATGGCATATGAAAGGCACAGTTTAAAACATTGTGTTCGATTTCATAAATGAATTTTTGATAACATCTTTGGTACTCTAGCTTTCTTATGGAAAACTTAGTAGATTTTATGAAATATTGATTTGAGATAAACTTGCATGCCGGAAGGAAGGTGTTTCTGGTGGTTTTACTAGTATTTTAAACTTTCATGCCCAAGGGAATGTGTTTCGAGTGGTTTTACTAGTATTTTAAACTTGCATGCCCAAGGGAAAGTGTTCTGGATGGTTTTACTGGCATTTTAAACATGCATGCCCGAGGGAAAGTGTTTCAGGTGGTTTCACTTATTATCATCATGGCACGGTTATTGAGATACGCTTTGGAATTGGTATATGGATTTCACGAGTCCCCTATGAGTCTTGCCTTTGCAAGCTACAGCTGAAAGAGGAGTATACGGTACTATTGTCACTTGGCACAAATCATATGTCACCTCATGGCACGATTCCACCTGCATTACCCCATTAGGTTGATTGTTAGTCACTATTGTCTGCTGTTTGCATCCTACGAACTTATGGGGGGTCCGATTGGGTCCATTGTTTACTGGTTGAACCTTTTCGGCTTATGGGGGCTCAGTTAAGTTATTCCTTGATTGTGTGTACCTTCTAGGCTTATGAGGGCTCGGTTAGGTTGTTGCTATACTGCTCTACTTTTCTTTACTTCACATTGCTCTACTTTTCATGTTTTATGCTTTTCTCAACTCATTATTTTTTGCCTTATTATTTTCTAGCTAAGACCGGTATCCTTATACTGACTCCCTTTTTGTTTCCCTTTAGTATATTCACATTTTCTGTGTTTATTATCTTATTTGAGCTTAATTGACCTATGATTCCTACTGGGTACCGCATGTTTTGGTAATTATGCAATACTTTTTCTCTTTTTTTCCTGATATAGACCCTAACATGAGTTACCACCGCTAACGCTGTCCTAGTGCGTAGTTTCTGATTCAGAGATTTAGGGTGAGCTTCTAGCATATGAAGCTGACTTATCTCCTTCTACTTTGGGATCAGTCCCCAGTTTGTATATTCAGAGACTATTATGTATATTTGTACCTATCTAGTACTCCCTATGTTGTAGTAGCTTTTGTACCTACTGATACTAAGTTTTGGGGGTTTTCTGTATGACTTACTCTTTCTTTCCGCTATATTATGGTTTCTGCTTTCTTTATTTCTATCATGTATTCACTTTTCTACTTTTATGTTATGTATCATATTAGCCGCTACTCGGTGTTCTGGGCTAAGGGTCTTTGGCTTACCTACTGGTTGGGTGTAGTAGGTGCCATCACAACCTGAGAAATTGGGTCGTGACATAGCGATTGAGGGCATACCATTTTAGCCAGAGGATTTGGGACCAACCCAACTTTTGGTGGGTTTTGTAGCCATTTCAGTTGTCAAGATACCTTTGTTAGGACTTCGAGCCTTCTAGAGGGTGTGTCAGAGGCATAGGCAGTGCCCGACACTTCTTGAGGTGCCAAGATTGGGGATAAGTTTGCAGATCTTTAGCAGGGTTTTAGGTGTGATTCGGAGTATGAGGTGAGGCTTCATGAGAGGACTAGTACGCTACCATGTCTATGCCTATAGAGCATGAGAGAGTGCAGAGATTTGTCAGAGGGTTGATTTGACCACTTCATTTGATAGAAGAGCACTTAGTATCGGTTGGGACTACTTTCCTTCAGGTAGATGATGATATGTGGACTGTAAAGGGATTATGTCGTGAGGCCTATAAAAGCGTTGATAAGAGGCATTGCCGTCAGGGCAGTTTCAGTGGTTCTCCATCTTGAGGTAGGGAATTCTCTATGAAAAGTTTATCATCATTATTCTCAGTCTAGCAGGTCAATTCATACAATACTACCGGGTTCGAATGATGGTTATTCAAGTCAGGTTAGCAGAGCAGCCAGGGTTCAGGTCAGATGTTCCGAGGTTTGCATTCTAGGTATTTAGGCAGTGAAGGCTAGTCTAGTTCAGCTTGGTAGTCACAGCAGGGAGAGTTTTGTAGAGGTTTCTACGTGTATAGTGAGTTGGGGAATTTTGCTAGGGATTGTCCCAGGTTCATAGAGCTTCACCCTCTTCGAGTTCCAGTGCCATCGTCTAGAGGCAGCATACAGGGTAGTAGGGGTGGTCCCCAGAGCGTTAGCGGTGACTTTCAGCCAGGCAGTTTAGGTGACTGTCCTAAGTCGGCAGACACTTTGAATTAGGGTAGAGCTTTCCAAAGCTGTTATGATTGTGGGGTGGTTGGACACTTTTCTAGAGAATGTCCCTAGTGTGGGATGAGCGAGCCTTCAGCACCGGTGGCCCAATCAGGTAGTAGCGGTAGTTTTTCGGGTGCTCAGTCGGGAGGTCGACATATTCAGGCAGATGATCCTTCGAGTAGTCCAGAGATTGAGGCTCTAGGCACCATCATTACAGGTATGATCTCTAGTATTATTAGCCAGCCTTTGTATTGGTTGTTATGGGGTCTTCATATGGTTATATAAATCTGCTCACTTTACGTTGTGTTTCGATTACTATGTGGTTCTTGTTAGTGCGTCTATGTGTAGCTGCCCCGTTGGGGAATTCTTTTAGTAGTGGATTGAGTATGTCATGCCTTGGGAGGTTATTATTTTAGGGTGTAGACATGTGGGTTGACCTTATCATCCTAATTGATAGATTTTTCCATAGTTCAAGGCTAGGGTTAGTTATTTCTTTGTCTCTTGCTATTGGTCCTTGGATCACCTTGCTTATGCTTGTGGTAATAGTGCTGATATGTCTCACTTAGGCCAGTTTCTGCGGTTAGTGAGTACTTAGGGTGTTTTGTACCTTTTTGCCTAGTTCGATCTTGGTTGTGTTTTAACTTTGGCATTGACGATGAGTCAAAAACTTAACCTATTCCTTTCCCACCATATCATATGGCACCAACTGAGTTGGGAAAGTAAAGGAACAACTACATGATCTTCTAAGAAAGAGGTTTGTCAGGTCTAGTGTATATCCGAGGGGAGGGGGTGTTCTATTTGGTTTGCAAAAGAAGGAAGATGAGTCCTTGCATATGTGTGTGGATTACCGGTAGCTGGCTGAGGTGACTACTAAGGGTATGCATCGGTGTTGTATATTGATGACTCATTTGACCAGCTACAAAGTGAAGTGGCATTCTCCCAAGATGGATTCGAGGTCAGGTTCCCTCCAGTTATGGATCAGGACAGTGGGCATCCCAAAACTACCTTTAGGGCTCGTTGCATTCATTATGATTTCCTCGCTATGCCCTTTGGTTGACCCAGTCCTCAGCAATATTTATAGATTAGGCAAGCCGTGTATTCAGAGCCTATTTGGTTTTGATTGCTATAGTGCTCATCGGCAACATCTGACCCCACTTCAGGACTCGAAAGAAGCATGATCGACATTTAGAGTTGGGTTCCAGACTTTAGGGGCTAGCATGTTGCTTCAGACATTTTGTGAAGGGTTTCCTTCTATTGCATCACCAATGACTTAATTGATTCATTACCTTGTTCCATTGTGGTGGTTCAATCAGTTTGAGGTGAGTTTTCTAAAGCTCAAGCTTTATGGAATTCAACTATGATTCAGACTCTTCTAGTTGAGGGCCATAGGTTGGTGGTATATTGAGATGCTTTTAGAGTTGGTAGTTTGCATGCTGGTACAGTGGGATAGACCTATGGCCAGAAGGCAGTGAATATAGAGGTTGTGGAATTTCCACTAGTTAATTGGCGACCTTTGGCTTTGGGCGGCTATTCCTTGGACAGCAGGTTAGTTTGACTCGATATGTCAAAGTATGATGATTTCTTACTGAGTAGCGAGGCTAGGAAGGAGACCTTAGATCCAGATGATGTTTTGAGAATTAGGGGCAGTAATGGTGTTCCTAGAATCTGGAGCTAATTTGATGGCTATGGACTTTGTGGTAGGCTTTCCACACTCTTTGCAGAGACTCGAGGTTGTTTGGGTCCTCATGGGTAGGTTGATCTAGTTATTCCATTTTGGTCGGTTTGGACTAGGTACAGTTCAAAGAGGTTAGTTCTAGGTTACATTTGGGAGATTGTCCGTCTGCATGGGATGCTTGTTACTATAGTTTATAATCATGGTGTTTCATTTGCAATCATGTTTTTGGTGGTCATTTCAAGAAAATAAGGTATTTGAGTGGGGCCTAGCATAACTTTTCATCTGCATGCTGATGGTCGGTTGAAGCAGACTACTATGGTTCCCTAGGATATACTACAGACGTGTGTTATGGATTCTTGGAGGTTAGTGCGACTAGTCCTTGGTTTTAGATAGAGATCGAGTATTCTAATGACTTTGTTACAGGTGATGTGTCGCAGGAATCATAGACTTCCGGTGGGTTAGTTAATGTTTTCAAGGGTAGCTTGGGTGTTTGACCTGTGTGTGACTTCATGATTAAAGTGCGGATGATTCGGGATTGGTAGAAGGGTGGTAAAGAATAGAGTGCGTGCATTAGGGCGTTGAGAAGGTGGCTTTTTGAGTTAGCCTAGTTACTAGTTCTGTGTAATGATTGTCTTGGTTTTCTTGGTATCTATGTTGTGTCATTGCGTTTCGATTCGATTTCTTGAGGGTCAGTTTAGTTAGTTGATCTTTTGGGATTTGAGTTAGGGTTTGTTACTTTTCTGGTTTGGCTAGTAAGAATTTAAGATTTAAGTAGTTTTCCTTTGGTATAGCTCCATGGGGCATCGTCCGATCGAGGAGGCTCCTTGAGAAGACTAGCTCGACATGGTGACCTAATATCCTTACATTTCTGAGTCTTCAGGTGCTTCCTATTTTTTAACTTTTAAGAAACGAAAGTTCTTTTAGTAGTAGATGTTGTAATGATCCTCCAGGTCATTTCTCTATTTTCATGTGTTTTTAGCATTTTGAGCTTTCTCACAGTGGCTACAGGTCATTTATGACTTACCGAGATTGACGGTTTAGTTCCCAGGCTATTTATTTGTGTTTTAGAAGAGTTCTCCTATTTTGGAACTCTTAAAGTTGAAAGGGGGCTTTGGTTAACATTCATAGAATATAGGCTCGGATGGAAATATCATAAGCGTCGTTAGCTCCAAAACATTGACTTTGGGCTAGTGAGATCTTTGGTTAGGATCCCGAGGCTTCTGGACTTATTTTGGGCTATTAGTTGGTTGTTGGCTAAAACAGAGTTTGTGGGTGTGGGACCCTCTTTTCATCAAAATGATCTCCATTGGAAATTTTATCATTTCTGTTGGGTCTGAAATTCTATTTCTAGTTGGGTAGCATATTTCATTTGTATTCATGGGGTTCCAGATGAATCCCAAGGACCCGTTCGAAGTATTCCAAGCTTAGCAAAATTTTCTGGTTGTTGTTGCTGGTGTGGCCGCTTTTGCGACCCTTTTTCTCGCTTTTGCAATGTCCTCTTTTGTGGACTTTCTTCGTTTTGTGGTGAAATTCCACTTTTGTGGACTCTGCTTTTGCTGAAAATCCTCCGCTTTTGTGGAGGTACGGGTGTATAGTGACTTCCACTTTTATGGAGGGTCTGTCGCATTTGCGACATCCACTTTTGTGGTAAAACCTCTGCTTTTTGTGGAGGTAGTTGTATATATAAAATTTCTTCTTTTTAAAGTCATTCGTCATGAAAAATCCACCATTGTTGAGAGCTCAAAGCTCCAAAATTACTGTGGGATCTTAAAATCAAGCTTGGGGTCATTGGGTCCTTATTCGTGATCACCTTTCCATCCTTATTATGTAAGTTTTTGACTTCAATTCCTATTATTTCCCTTTCTTAGTTCTTGTTGTAATTCTTCACAGTTGGGGCTGATTTGAGCTCGATTTTGAAGGCGGATCATGCTCAAATTTTGAGCATGTGATCCTTGTCCCATATAGGATATCATTGTGAATTTAATTTTTGATTTCAATAAGCGGGCCCCACGGGTGATTTTTTTATCCAATTTCCTTCCTGAAATTATTTATATATATATATATATATATATATATATATATATATATCAATATTCTCATGTTAACGCATAGATTGCCATCTTGATAGCGTGGCAGCAGTCAGAGGCTTCTCAAAGGAGAAAAGCTACGGTCTAGTTAGGTTATGCACGCATGTTCGGCTTTCAGGTTGGTTACAGTTTACTTTCTCTTAGACTTATCTCATTTAAGGTACTTTTATGGTAGTTTGCTAATTGTTGGAGGGGGTGGGAGAATATTGTGGTTTGGTTATGATGATTAGGTAATTAAGATTTTTATAACCGATTTAGGTTCTTTAGCTTAGAGTTGGGGTTGGGTTCCTTAGTTTAGGTTATCCTCGTTCCTCTAAGGTTCTGCATGGATGGAGTAGTATCTTTAGGATTAGAATTGCTTGCCTTAGCTTAGCTATGTTTCTTGCGGCTTTGAGAGGAGTTGAGTTATCCATCCTTAGTATAGATTTAGTGATAGACTCGGTGATAGATTAGGTGTTTTCTAGTTCGACGTATATTTACCATTTCGTTTTTGTACTTCTTATCTCGTATATTGTGTAATTATGAGCCCAAGGTTGTGGACGCTGCTTTGGATGGACTTTAGGTCAGTACGTTTTTCCTTTATCTTAACTCGCTTTGTTCGTACTTACCTTAATCTCAGGTTACCGGTTAATCTAATGGAGATTGGATTGTGGACTTAAGGATAGATTTGATGTCCTTCTTATAGGCTGGGGTTGTAGTATGCGATTGAGTAGTCTTACCTCCCTAGATCTTGTGATTATTGTCTTATATTTTCCTTCTTATGATATGAGATTGTGGATCCGAGGCCATGTTATTTAGACGGGATGGGACTCTAGGTGAGTATGATTTGCCTTAGCTCAACTTTAGTAAAATGCATGTTTTAGCTTGATTCAGTTAGTTGTACGCCTTAGACTAGTTTAAGTTAGATGTGTGCCTTAGGTGGGATTCCCTGGGGAGTTTATAATTAGTTTGACCTTTCTAGGTAATTTCTCTAGAATTGTACCCCCCCCTCCCCCTTTTCGTTAGTTAGTGGACCTTGGAATTCTCGGTGCGGGCTGATTAGACTAGGTAGTGATTTTTGTCATGATCTTTCATCTATTTTCTTGTATTGTGGTTGTTATCTTCATGGCATATGAAAGGCTTGGTTTAAAACACTATTTTTGGTTTCAGAAATGTATTTTTAAGAATATTTTGGTACTTTGGCTTTCTTATGGAAAACTTAGTATATTTTATGAAATAATGATTTGAGATAAACTTGCATGCCCGAGGGAAAGTGTTCTTGATGGTTTTATTGATTTTTAAACTTATATGCCTGAGGAGACCCGTGTTCCGGGCAGTTTTACTGGTTATTTAAATGTGCATGCCCGAGGAGACACATGTTTCGAGTGATTTTTTTAATATTCATCATGGCATACTCATTGAGATATGATCTAATTTGGTATACAGATTTCGCGAGTACCCCGTGGATCCTTTGCAAGCTACAGCTGGAGGAGGAGTATATGGTACCATTGGCACATTGCGCATCTCAAACTACATATCATGACACGTTTTGCTTTCATTTCCACAGCAGGTTTGATTATTATTTAGTATTGTATGTTGTTTGTATCCTCCAGGCTTATGGGGGTTCGGTTGGATCTATTGATTGTTGTTTATACCTTTCGAGCTTATGGGGTTCCAGTTAGGTTTGTGTGTTGTTGATTGTACCTTCCGGGCTTATGGGGGTTCGGTTAGGTTGTAGTTAGATCTTTACTTTACACTTTCTGATTTATTTCTTATACATACCTCAATTGCTTAACTTGCCCAACTACTCTCTTCTCCTTGTAATCATGGTCCCAGCATTTTATTATTATTATTATTATTATTGTTATCTTCACTCGTATGCTGAGGGTTCACGAGACTCTAGGTTAGTTTCGATTATGATTGCCTACAATTGTAGTTACCCTTGATGTGACTAGAACTCTGGTTTACCCACATCAGTTAGTTTATTGTACGATGTGACTTGTTAACCTATTTTTCTTAAGCTTTTCAGATTACTTACTTATGCTCTTCATTGTTATCTAGATGAGACCAATATCTCTTTTATGACCCTTCTTTCCTTACCTTTAACTTATATTCGCATGTTATTATACTTGTATCTTATCTGAGCTCAGTTGGCCTATGATGCCTAATGGGTACCATGTGGTTTTGGTACTCATGCTATACTTCATCTTTTTCCTGATGCAGATCTTAGTATGAGTTATCACCATTGACGCCATCCTCGAGCGGAGTTACTGATCGGAGGCACATGGTGAGCTCTTGGCGACTAGAGTTGATCCTTCTCCTTCTGTGTTAGACTAGTCTTATTTTGCACTTCGAAGATTGTTCTGTATAAATTGTACTCTTCTAAAACCTTGTATATTGTAGTAACTCTTATACTGACTGATACCAGGTCTTGGGTCAGTACTTGTATATGTTATTCTCTTCCCTTTATTTATATATATATATATATATATATATATATATATATAATATATATATATATATATATATATAATATATATATATGCTTCTCTTCCTCTTTTATCTTGTTCTCTTATTAGATCGTTACCTTTCATTCTGGGCTAAGAGTTTTGCTTACCTACTGGTGAATTATAGTAGGTGCCATCACAACTTGAGAAATTGGATCGTGATAAAACTTCAATTGCAAATGCATGTGCGATAAAAATATCCAAAAGAACCAATAATAGCTTCTTTTGGAGGTCAATGAATTACTTCAGATAATATTTTGGTCTTTCCACTATAAAGAGATCATTTAACATATTACTTTTGATCCAAAAAAAGACTAGATAGAAACAATAAACAAAACAAAAAAATGAAATGAAAACTAAGACGAGACGCATAAAGGAAGTAGGATTGAAACAAGAAGACAAAACATTTTTGATGTATTGGTAGCAAATTATGCATCTCATTTACATTAGTGACCAAAAGAAAAGGAGCACATAAATGAATATAACAGTTGTTAACACTCAATTTTGGCTCTCTTTTTTTCATAATTAATATTTCTATGCTTCTTAGTCCCGAGGACTTTTCCATAATGATTTTCTTATTTTTATATTTTTTTTTAATAAATTTGGCACCAATGATAATTTTAAAAAAAAATTCTTTACTTTTTATAATAATAATAATAATAATAATAATAACTAATAATATTGTATCTTATAAAATCAATCAAAAATATTGTTATAATTCATTCTCTAATATTTTATAATTTATTCTTTTCACTATTTTTAATAAAATATTAGTATAGTAACTTTTATTTTAAACTCGAATAATTTTTATCATATTGTTATAATGCTTCCTAAATATAGTTCTATTAATTATGAATTGCAATTACTCGTACTAAAATTATTTTAAGTTATATACATAGAATTATATATATATATATATATATATATATATATATATATATATATATATATATATATATATGTATTAAAAAATCAATTAGGATAAAAAAAGCATTGTTAAATTAATTAAGTGAAAAATGATTGGGGAAAAATTGAATTTTCCAACAAACTAATTCATTTACCATTTTGGGCCATTTTAACATATGTTTCAGCCTAAACCCGCAGCCCACTATCCAATTACACCTAATTCAGCCCAATAGAATACACTAACCCGGCCCAAATATCCCTATAAGTTTAGCTAAGTCACCCAGCACCCCTAATTCCTTTTCTCTTCTCCTTCCTCATTGAAATCCAACGAGACCAGCGTCCCAGTGGTGTTCACACTTCTCTCCCCCACTTGTCCATCGATGTCCCTATCCCCTCATCTTTATGTTTGTCCCTCACCCTTTTGTCATCTCAAAAAAGAGCTGTAAAGCTCCTCACCGCCACTGCAGACCTTGAAAAAGAGGAGATAATTGAATACTCATCGGATTCAAAGCATTATCCGATGGGGGTGAGCTTAATCCGATGGGTCCGAGTTCTACACCTCCAAACCGTCACTTTCTCCTTCAAATGAACCTGAAAAAGTTAAATCCCAGCCCTTTTCTTTCTCTGATTTCATCATTATCCTTATGAAATGTAACTTCTCAAGAATTCAAAATTTGAATTCAAAAGCTTTCTTACGGAGCCGTTTGAACCCCAAATTTCATCTATAAAAGGGGGAGTTTGGTTACCCATTTATATTATTTTTTTTGAAAACACAAAAAGATCGATTGCCCTCTACCAACAATCATTAAAAGTTTCTCTCAATTGCTATTCATCTGGTTCTCTAATCAATTTCCTCTTTTTGTTCTTCTCGAAATACTTCGAGTTGAATCCAGAGTAAGAATTGGAGTAGCTAGCTTGAAACTCGACACTCGGTGGCCTCAATCGCTGGCCAACACAAGGTAAAATTCTATCCCGTCTTAGTTACAATCATGTTTAGTTTTGTAAATTCTTAACCATATGTTCAGTGTGGTTGTTGGCCGTGTTAGCCATTTGATTTCGGGTGCAAAAATATGGAGTAAAGATAGTCTCTGGCTATTTTGATTTATTCACATTAGATTGAGTGTTTGAAAAGTTTTTATAGACAACTATTTCACCTGAATGATTTTTCATAAAGTTTGAGATTTAACAAGTGGTTGGTTTCCTATTAAGGGATTATTTTGATGTCGATTTGGGACATTTTCTAACATCGCAGCAGCTGTTCTAACTGTTTTATGTCATGTATGTGTGTTTAAGAAATTTCAGTAGCCTTTAGTTTAGCATAAAAAGACACTAATGAGCTTTAAATCTTAAAGTGTGATTGGCTATCCATCATAGAATTCTTGTAGCTCTTGCACTTAAACGTTGGAATATTGCATCAACTGTTGGTTATACCTTAGGCTAACTGCTTGCTTAAATGAAATTTTTCAATTTCTAACATAACTTAGCTATGTGTTTATGGTTCAATATATGTTTAAAGAATACCACTCCATTTGATTTCATGATATGAATACAAAAGTAGCGGCTTGCATCTCTTCTAATTTAAGAAGACAAGTTACTTTTTTTTTTCAAAAGGCTGGTCTATATATGAGTTTTCCTGGTTGCCCTCCTTCGAATGTTTATTCGTGTTTCGTAGTAGCTACTTACTAAGTTAATTGTATATCAACACAAGTGTGTAAATTGATCTACATAATTGTTAGTTTCCGTTTAGAATGGATCATGACTGTTTGTGTTACAAACTCTAAAAAATGTAAAAGCGTAATTTTGGTATATTTGACCATTAGAGAGGATATATCATATTGAGAAGAACAAGATGACATGATTACTCCTCTGTCTCAGTTTACTTTGAGCACAAACATAGGTTCTTTTATGTGTCTTAATGTTTGTTCACTGGCTGCATGAAAATTATTTAGCATTTGTTCTTGACCCCGATACAAGCTTCGTGCTAGCCACCCCGCGTTGTGTAAAAAAATGAATAATAGTTAAACTCGGATATCCCAATAATTTCCGTGGTATGACCTTTTTCATTGTTGTTTGAGTTCCAACTGGTAAGGCTGTTTGGGTTAACTGGTTCTATTTCAGGCACTAAAGAAAGGTTGTTTGGCTATAATTTTTTCATAATAAAAATCAGTTTTTTTCGAGTAGCCTTGAATGTTGAAAAAAAAAACACATATGGTCTGTCGAGTAGATGTTTGTCTGAATGACTTCGTCGCTTGTCTAAATTTCATTTTCATCAGTGTTCTCTCTCTCATTTTACATCGTAATCTCTATTTGTAAGATTTTAGCATGCGGTTTGCATGCGGGATAATAGTTCATACTTTCATGTTGATACATCTAAAAGAGATAGTGATTTTGATCTTTACCTTGGAAAGACAAACGAGTTGGCCTTCAATTTGAAACAAAGAGCTTGTTAAGTTGCTTTGTGCTACACCTGATGTCTCACTCCTTTTGTTGAAATAAACTTGAACTTGTCGTTTGTTATCTTTGTATTTCGAATCTGACCTAAAACTAATTAGGATGTATAAATTGAATTTTGGGAACTTAGTTTAAGTGTGTGTCTCATTCCAGATTATGGACTATTCTTGTACCTATCAGTGTAGCCTTTTAAAAGGAATAGTTCTGGCAAAAGTAGCTACAACTTTAGCAAAGCTTTTGAGTTTAATTTTTGTTTAAGAAGTGACTTGAGCATTTAAATACAAGTAGCACGCTAAGAAGCTATTGTATCTATCCAAACATAGTTGATTGTGTAAAATCAAGTATCCATCTAATATAGATGCATTGGCCTCTTCTTTTAGCTGAGTGTTGCTGGTGCAACTATAAATTTTCAACTTAGATAAAATATATACTTTTTCTTTGTTTTGGATCTAGCTTAGTTTGTCCATATTCTGAATTCATAAATTGATTATTTGATATAATAACGTGATCACTCCACTTACATTCGTTGTATTTGTATCTATAACTCATTAGAATTGTTTGTGTAATTGTGTGAAGTGTTCTTTAGTTTTCCATTGTCTATGGGTGAGAATATTGTCATGTTACTGAAACTTAGAAATACCTCTCTAATTCTTTTTTCTTTCTTCTTTGTTTCCATGTACAACCGGAGAGTTGGAGTTCTCATTCCCCAAATATCCTTGGGCCGACAGCTATCATTCTTCGTCGGGATTGCGTGCTTTCGGCCTCAAGTATTAGGAGTTGGGCTCTCAAGGAACCCAACATTTCTTAGTTCTCTTCGTCCTTTATATTTTATTATTATCATTGACATTGTTACTTGCTGACTCTATATGTGTTTTTGTGGCTTGGCGTAAATTCATAACCTTATTAACAAATCTCCCTTCCATCGTTAATGAATAATTTTAGTTATTTATATCATTGTTTGGTTACCCCAAGCTTCAAACAAATAAAAAATGAGTAAGCATTCCTCTCCCTTATTAATAAAATCCTTAAAAGTGCTTTTCTTTATGTGTAAAAAACGTTACGTTTTTTTTAAAGAATTTCATTCAGTGTTTCCTAATCAAATTAAACAAAAAGAATCTACCATTTTTTCAAGAATAAAAAAATGGGCTGGTTAGTCCAGTTTTTGTTTTAAACTAATATTTGCAGAATTTCAGGCCCAAAAATTTGGTCCCTTTTAGAATATTCTCCAAAAATCGCAAGTATGAGGTATATATATTTACTTTTTACAAGAATACTTTACATGGCATTATACTATATCGTATTTTACATTTGTATATATACTTAATTTTTTTTCTTTTACATACGTACACATGCTAACATACATATATGTTTTGACAAATATATTATTTTATACACATATATCTATATATATATATAGATATATATATCACATATACTATTTTTCACCACATATACACATATTTGTAAGTTATTATTTTATTACACATTATATATATTTTGTATGTGCACTATTTTATAATTACTACACATGCATTATTTACATATACATATACTATACTACACATTTTATATATTTTATATTATTTTTACATTTTACATTTTTTATGTTTTAAATTATATTTACCTCTTATATCGCGCCTGTACACATATATATATTTCTTTCACTTTTTATATACCTCATACTTTTCTTTAAACACAAGAAATAATTTTAATTTATTTTACCTGTTTTTTAAATATTTTATTTAAAATACCATCTCCTAAATATCTTTCTTTTAACAAGTAATATAAAACAAATATCCCTAATTATTTTTCTAAAACTAAGTTTTAAGGAATATCTTCGGATAGGCTCTGAGAAATGCTTAATACCTTCCCCTCGAGTAACCAAAACCCTTACTCAAAATTTCACCGGTTTTTGCAGACTAAACAGAGTTTTACATTAAAAACGGTTTTCCTAATTTTTCTTAAAACGATTAGGTGGCGACTCTAAATCCTTTTCAAAACCAAGTAGAAGAGCCGAATGTTGCAAACATATTTTGGCCAATTCAAAATAGAGCGCGACAGAATGACGACTCTGCTGGGATTAACTTAGGTTTTTACCTTAGCAGGCTTAGTTTAAGAATGTTATTTGGGATATTTGTTTATTTTCATTACATTATTTGCTTTATTTATGTTTATTTCATGCTTTGTTTGAAAGGACGCAAGCCAAATCCAAACTTGCGTTCCTTATTTGTTTGATAAACACTACTTGTTACTGCTTTCTCATTTGCACTTTTCTATTGAGTCTTTGACCGTACACATTTTACACACTGTGGTTCACGCGGGGGGTGTCATACCCCCCCTCCAAACCTTCTTTTGGATTCCTTAGTTTCACAGTCAGTGCAATTAGGTTAGTGTGATGTCTCGCAGTTATTCAGTCCCACTCTCAAATCTAGGAGAATACTCATACTCTAGAAATAGGTCATGTTGCAAACCCTTAGGCGGGACGATCCTTGGGATTGACACCGCATTTAGGAAACCACCCTTGTGTCAATGGGTTTTTCATCAAACCCAACGACATATACTTTTGTGTGAGATTGATATAAATGATCCAAACTAAAACACATAATGGATTTGGGATAAACAAAACTTATCATACCCTTTACCCTTTCTTTCAGATGGAAATCAACCAAAACTTTCCCAACATCCAAATGATTTTCTCAGCTCCCCATAACCTACAACACTGGTGGTACAACATCAGGGCTCCATATGGACATGAGATTGTCAAATACCTGGGATATCTCACTGCGTTGTTGGACATCCAAGCTAATACAATGCTAACAAAACTAGTAATTGAATTTCAGGACCCAATCACTGCGACATTCTAGTTCGCCGACTTTGAAATCACGCCTACCTTGGAGAAAGTCAGTAGCCTCATAGACCTGGCACTCGAAGGAAGAGAACCAGTGTTGCCCTCAACTATGTCCGGAAGAACGTTTCTATGCGCTTTGGGTCTAAAAGTCTTCCCGACTATTAGGAATGTGGAGAACGGATGCGTAGGCTTGAACTATCTCTTTCACAGATTTGGACGTCGAGAAAGCTATGATGATTGTCGACAGGAATTCGCTTGTAACAGAGCAAAATGGGAGAGAATCTGACCTATGGCGTTTGCACTCGCTTTCTTAGGGATTATGGTCTTCCCTAAGAGGATAGGCAACATCAATATCAATTTGATTCCAGTAGTCCTTGCTCTGCTTGATGGCTCAAAAAAGTTAACATTAGTACCAATGCTTTTGGAAGAATTATTCAGAGCTTTGTCCGCCTGCTCAAGAGGATATGATTGCTTTGGCGGATTCAATTTGCTGTTATAAATTTGGGCCGTAGAGCATTTCTTCCAAAGAAAACAAGCCAACGATAACCTAGAAGGAGTCTGCAACAGGATGCAAAGCCATGCGCAGAGGTTGAAATTTTTGAATGCACTAATAGGACAAAAAGAATGGCGGGCCTATCTAATGCATTTCACAGGAGATGCTATCTAATTGAAGCTCCCTTGGATCGCTGGAATAGAATTACTGAGGAGATATACCAGCTATTTTATCGAGTTGATCGAGTTAGAAGGGATCCAACCATATGCTCCACTTAGAGTTTTGCGCCAATTTGGCATCAATCGGGATGTTCCTTTGTGGTCACACAAGGAACCTGCGGAGGTTGCTTATGGAGAATAAATACCTTCGGCCAGGATTAGAAGACTACAAGAATCATGGATGAATATACTCTCAGTATATATCGGACAAACAAAATGGTGCACCTCAGAATATTATGCATGAAAAGTAGAGGGAGGTCCCATAATGCGACCGAGATAGGAAAGGATCCCTGGTCTTATTGACTATGACATGGTGACTCAAGTCTCCAGGGAAATAATACCTTATGTGTATCTCACCACCTCCATGTGTCAACAGGTTATTCCAGGCTCAGGTAATGATGATACGCCTCCGGACAGTCATGATGATATAAGAGAAGATCTAGGGGAGGACCCTGAAGATCAATCTTAGTATGGATCTTTAGTGTTCCTGGAAGAAAATGATCTAGATTACCAGGAATGACAAATGAGAGAAGATCTAGAGGATTTCGTAGAATACCACCCAGGGCCTTATTTGGACATATATGATGATAATGATGACGGTACGATGTGGCCTTAGGGTATCCTTTATCGTTGTACCTCTTTTCATATTCCCTAAAGGTGCCCCACGACCCATCCCTATGTATTCCCTCGTGGCCATCCATGTCTTTCATTTTCAGGCTCTGATCAACCTATCTGTTGTAAGCTTTTGAAGCCACCTTTTGCTAAATGAAAGTTAAGTTTATCCCAAATACTAAATGTGTTCAAAGTGGATCATTTACTATCAAATTGTATGCAAGGTAGGCCTAGCTCTAGCAAAATGAGGCTCCATATTAGGACGCATTTTTGTGTGAATATCGCCAATTTGTCATATATATTTGTTAGATGTTTCAACATTTCCCAAACTAACATAGTTTCCTTTTTCTTTTCTTTTCTTTATATTTATTATCAATCCTCAAGAAAGTTGATTTTTGTCAGTTTACAAACTGGCCGACTCACGGTAAAAGCTTTGATGCAAAAGAAAGATGGCTGATAGGGATGAACTCGATGCTGCTGCAAATATAATGATACCAATAGAGAACCATGAGAGTTCTCAAATGATAGTAAGCGCTTAAAACGTAGAACAAATGTATCACATGGCACAAGAACTTGAAGTCCTAAGTGAAGAATTGTGCCAAGTACGAAACTTGACCAAACTCACGGCTACCGCATTCCCAGCTCAATTTTAGTTCCCATCTTTTGAAAAACCCATCTACTTTACAAATGCTGACCTACCTCCAGTCACTCCTGCCGACTTACCAAACATACCTAAACAAACCCCGCATGCTCCCGTTTATGTTCAAGTGCCATCAGCTTCTCCACCTGCAGTCAAGACCGCACCTTATCTTCCACTACCTTCTCAGAACCCTACCATGCTCGCCTATCAAGCAATGGAACACATAACTGGGGCACACATCACCACTTCTTATGAGCTACCTGTGACACATGTATATGTCGCTAGAACTCATACTTTTAGAGTACCAGATCTATATGAGGTCAATCAATATGCTGAAATGGAGAAGTATGCCCGATTGAAAAAAGAAGATTCGATAGACACTCAGCTCCATAGCTTAAGAAGAGTGTTGAAAGGCTTACAAGTTAGTATGGGAATTGAAAGCCTAGACTATGAAGACTTGTGCATCCATCCAAACATTGATATGCCAGTAGGGTACGAGCCACCAAAGTTCGACGTATTTTAAGTCCAATAGCGGCTGTTGCTCGATGGATAGTGCCAGTTTTCTGATTAATAGACTAAGATTCTGCTGGGTTTGGAAAGCAACTCTCACTCTGTTGGAGAGGTTAACCTTCTTTTTTCTGAAGCTGAATTTTGATAGAAAGGGTGACCCTCATGCGCATTTGAGAGCTTACTGTGTAAAGCTAGTTTGTGTTGGAAGAAACTAGAAGTTAAGGATGAAGTTGTTCATCCAAAGTCTATCAGGAGAAGCTTTCACTTGGTATACACGTTAGGATCCCCGCAAATGGCTTGATTGGCAAGAAATGACCGAGGATTTCATGACTCATTTTAGGTTTAACACTGAAATCACTCCGCATAGGTTCTCATTGGCCAGCATACATAAAAACCCATCAGAAGCATTCCAAGAGTACGCTCGGCGTTAGAGAACTGAGGCTACCAAGGTTCAAACACCACTGGATGAGAGTGAGCTCTCCAAGTACTTTATCCAAGCTCATGAAGGTGTTTACTTTGACAAGATGATGTCAATGATGGGACAAAAGTTCACAGAATTGGTCAAGATGGGAGACTTTATTGAGGAAGGTATTAAGTCCAGAAAGATTCAGTCCATGGTCGCATTGTAATCCACAAGCAAGTCCATACAGTCATGTTCAATTGGTGGTATCAAGAAGAAGAAGGAATATGTCTCAGCTGTCACACCTTACTACCAGCACGGAGGATCATCCCACTGATACCCCAAAAACCCCCAAATTGTTGCACATACCTCGTATGTCCTATATCCTATATACAATACCCAGCCACACTATAATCCACCCAGAGCTCCGGCCTACCAAAATCCCCCAAGACCATATGCCCCTGTCCAAGCTCCAACTCACCAAAATAGACCAGCATATGCACCAAGACCACGTTCTAATATTGAATCCAGAAATTCCCACATCTACACTCCTATTGCCGAGCCATTGGCTCAATTGTTTCAAAGGTTTAGGGAAGAAGTTTTGTTGTAGACGATTGAGGGCAGAATGCCTGGTCCATTCCTCGATGCTTTGATGGAAACAAGCAATGTGCTTACCATTCGGGAGTCCAGGGACATGACACGGAAGAATGTTTTAGCTTAAAGAACCAGATCGAGTCTCTGATAAAAAAAAAGAGCAATCAAATGCACCACAACTCTTCCAAATGTGAACAATATCCCTTTACCGGATCATGAGAATTGAGAAGTCAACATGATTACCATTGAGGAAGAGTATGACTTGGAGGGAGCTACTGTGCCTACTTGGAACACAGAAGAAGTTGCCACTACGTCTCCAGCGCAACCTTTTATCACAGTTTAGTTGAGAGAGTCATTGGCTGTTCAAACCTACTTGCCCAAAGTTATGGTAACCACTATATCCATAAGGAAGCCTGACTATGACACTAAAGCAGTCTCATTGACAATCGGGCGGAAGCCAAGGGCAAGATTATAGACGCTGTTGTAGCTCACGCAATGACTAGGTCAGGAAGGTGTTATTCCCCAGAGGATCTAAATCGAGGGGTTCCTGGGAAGGAACAAAATCCAAAGAAGAATATTACCAATGTTGAAGCTGTAAATTTTTTGAAAAAGATGCAGCATAAGGTTTATTCAGTCGAGGAACAGCTAAAGTAGACACCGGCCAATATTTCCATTATGTCCCTGCTTATGAGTTCTGAAGCCCATAGGGATGCTTTAGTATACGTTTTGAGTAGATTTATCATATCGAAAGAGACTCTAAGTGAGACATTGATTGCATCAAATGGAAGAATGGTGGAAGCAAACAAGATCTCTTTCCATGATGATGAACTACCAGCAAAAGTGGCTGGTCACAACAAAGCACTTTACTTCATGGTCAAGTGTTGCGACAAGATTGTGACTAAAGTTTTGATAGATGGCGGTTTGGGATGCAATGTATGCCTTTTCACTACTTTGAGAGATTTAGGTGTGAATGTGGGAGAGATAAGGGTAATCCATGTGAAGGTGAGAGCTTTTGACGGAGCACAGAGAAGCGTCATTGGAGAAATCTATCTCACATTGCAAGTGGGGCCAGCTGAATTTCCTATTTTATTTCAAGTGATGGATGTGTCGTCCAACTATAACTCAGTACTAGGACGGCCATAGGTCCATATGGTGAGATAAGTTCCCTCCACTCTTCATAAACGTGTGAAGATTGAGTGGGGTCACACCAAAGTTACCATTCATAGGGAGCTCAGTCACCCCATCTATTCTGTGAATTCTGTTCCATCGAAGAATTGGATGGAGCCGCTTTCCATACTCTGGAGATCATGCAAGCCATAAGAATTGATGAGAAAGCATAGCCTGTTGAAGTAAAGATACCGAGAGCAGTTGTAACACCCTGGAAACGGATGCAACTTTTAAACTCAAAACTTATAAAAATATTTGAACTTCAAGGGATCACGGGTTAAGTTCACGAGCCGTAGGTGGTTCCATGAGTAGTGGAACTGACTCATGATTCTAGTACTGCAGACCATCCTCAGGTATGATAACCACGAGTCAGTTTCACGGTTCGTGGAAGTTTCTATGGGTCATGGAGCCAACCCATGGAACTCAGACAGAGAGTGGTCAGGTCCCCTGTTTCCCTGACTTGGTCCGACGACTCGTGGAAGCTTCCACGAGTCATCTTGTTGAGTCGTAGGGAACTTTTAGCATCCTGAAATCTTGGGTAGTTTCCACGAGAAGGAATCACGAGTCATGATTCGGTCTACGAGTCGTAGACTCCACCCATGGAACTTGAAATCGAGATTTAAATTAGTTTTTTTCCTAATTAAGTCTCAGGGGTATTTTAGTCATTACCCACTCTTTTAACTCTTAAATGATGTCATTTTGACTATTTCAAGAAGGGTTTTCACCCTCATTAGCCTAAATTCCTTCTCATTACTTCACTCTTCTCCCAAAAAGGGAAAATTCTTCTCCAAGCTTCAAGTCTCAAGCTTCAAGTTCAAGCCTCCTAAGTCATTCCAATTCAAGTGAGTTATCTTCAATCAAGGTATGTGGGAAATAAAAAATGGGTTCCTTTCACCCTTGTGTCCAAAACCCCTAATTCAAATTTTTATATCATGATCTTCAAATTAGGGTTCTTATCCAATTCGCATGGATTTTGCTAAATATGGTCTTCTCATGATTTGATTATGAAATTACTAATTAAAATTGCATGATTTCACATGGGTTTTAACATGTTAACACTTATTTCCTGAATTGAAGTTTAACTATGGAAATTCCTACATGCATGAAGTTGATTTAAGCAAATTGGATTTTGATAGCATGTTCCTTATGGGTTTTCAAGCATGTGCATGCCTAGTTCCTATGTTCTATGAAAATATATGTATTATGAAAATTTAACTAGAGTCATGAAAATTTTTACAAGTCATGAAGTATGCAAATTTCACAAGTTATGAAGTATTATGCAACACAAGATACCCGATGTTCCATCAATGCTCATGAATCAATTTCTAAACACTAATTCATGAGTAGTATGACGATCCGGGGTATGAACACGTTATGAATAAGTTTGGCATCAGATATGTCACATGTATATGAGCTCATGTTGTATGTTTTGGGAGTAGTATTTAGCACTGAGAGATGAGGGTTCAGATAACCCAAGTCCAAAACTATGTTGCCACCGTAGGTTGCCCTCTGTGGCTTATCATGACAGGATCCTGGTACGATATAGTTCTAACCTTGGCCGGTTAGGACAGCTCTTTTGAGAGAGGGTACATAATACTGGACTCTATGTAGCTCAGCATGGTTTAATGTCAGGTAAGAGAAACTCCCACATGTTTATCTTCAAATTATGAAGTTATATGATTCTATACTATGAAACTTTAGCTTTATTTCATGTTTCATGTTTTATACCTTGATATTTACTCATGTTCTTTCTTTACGTAACAAGTTCATTCTTAAACATATTTTAAACTGATTTTATCATGATTCATGCATTGCTCGCATACTCGGTACATCCTATAGTACTGACGCATATCTTGCGTTGCATCCTTTGATGATGCAGATTCAGGAGTCCCTTCCTAGGAACGTGTCTAGAGCTCCCAGGCCACTTTATCTGTCAGCTGCTGGTGAGTCCTCTTAGGCCGAGGACTAGTCAT
Organism: Jaltomata sinuosa; assembly: GCA_003996215.1. Taxonomy (NCBI): domain Eukaryota; kingdom Viridiplantae; phylum Streptophyta; class Magnoliopsida; order Solanales; family Solanaceae; genus Jaltomata; species Jaltomata sinuosa. The sequence goes on along the minus strand of QJPP01002219.1, from coordinate 100,153 downwards.
GTTATTAGCTTGTGTTAGCTTTTCATTTCCGTACTTCAAGTTAGCTAGGGTCTTATCCTAGCAATTCTTTATGTCATAAGTAGAGGTTTTCAGACATAGACAGTATTCGAGTCTTTTGGATCTTTTATGCCTATTTGGCTTGACTATCCATTTATGCTATTCTGAATTTATCTATTTTGCTTCCCCTTATCTTTTGTTATGCTTGAGAATGCTATGACCAAGGGTTAGCTTAGGGCGTGTATGGTCCCAAGTCCCATGTTACGTCTAGGGGGTAACCTCAGGGCATGACAAACTTGGTATCAGAGCCTCAGGTTCAAGAGTCTTAGGATGTCTGAAAGCCGCATCGAGTAGAGTTTTTTTTCATGTGTGAGAAGCACGCCATACATATGTGAGGGAAGCTATGAGACGTCTTAGAAAACTTCACTTATTTCATGATCATGTCGTGCGATAGAGCTTAACTCTTATGTTCCTCTAATCCTCATCTTGTACATATCAGATTATGCCTTCGCGACGTGCTATGCCTCCCCAAGCCGCTTGGAATATTGTTCCTCTCATTCCGGTACCCGATGCCACGAATGAGGAGTTTAGAAATGCCATCCATTTGCTAGCCCAGACTTTGGCCACTCATCAGGCTCCTGCCCCCATTTATCCTCAAGGTGGGGTAGCGGCCCGATTTCATGACATTATCCATATGGACCCGCCTGAATTTTAGTGTTCAAAAGTGAGTGAGGACCCGCTCAACTTTATTGATGAAGTGAAGAAGATCTTCGAGGTTATGCAAGTGGTTGGTGTTGATTGTGTTGAGCTTGCATCCTATCAACTCAAGGATGTAGCTCATATTTGGTTCACGCAATGGAAGGAGGCTAGGGTGAGGGACGCGGTCCCCATGACTTGGGAGTGTTTTGAAAGGGCCTTTCTTGATAGGTTCTTTCCCCGAGAGTTGAGGCAAGCAAAGGTGGAGGAATTTGTGAACTTAAGACAAGGGTCGATGTCGGTTCAAGAGTATAGTCTGAAGTTCACTCAGTTGTTTAGATATGCTCCCTCCATGGTAGCGAACCCGCATGATCAAATGAGCAAGTTTATATATGGGGTTTTTGATGTGATGAAGAAAGAGTGTAGGTCTGCCTTGTTGTTTAGTCATATGAACATCTCCCGACTTATTACTCATGCCTAACAGATTGAGGGTGACAAGCTAAGGGATATGGAAAAGGAGAACAAGAGAACTAGATCCAAGGGATCCTGTTTTGGTCATCACAGGTCCGGAGGTGGACATCTCTCTTCTTTCCAGAAGAAGTCATCAAGATCTGTGCATTCTTATGCTAGTGCTCCTACCCAGGCTTAGAGGCCTTATCAAGATCATGGTGGTAGAGGACCTGGTTCCTATTCCGAGTCTCAGGGAAGTGTTGCTAAGGGACCTTCCCGTCCTAGTTGCAACAAGAGTGGGAAGAATCACCTGGGAGAGTGTCATTTGGGCACGGGTGTATGCTTTGGGTGTGTACAAGCTGGACACATGATTAGAGATTGCCCTTCAGCTAAGAAAGGGCAGGGAGGTAGTAGGACTCAGTCTGCCCCAGCAGCTTCAAGAGGTAGATCAGCCCAGCAGGCGCAACTTCTAGTTCTGGTGGTCAGCGCCAGAATTGCCTTTATGCTATGTCCTCCCGTCAGGATCATGAGAGTTTTCCAGATGTTGTCACTGGTATGTTGAAAGTCTTCTCTTTCAATGTGTATGCTTTGTTGGACCCCGGTGCATCCTTATCTCTTGTGACCCTTTATATAGCATGCAAATTCGAAGTATGTCCTGAATTGCTTTTAGAACCCTTTTGTGTTTCTACTCCTTTTGGTAAGTCAGTCTTAGCCAAAAGGATCTACCGAAATTGCCCTATATCAGTCCTTCATAGGGTCACTTTAGCGGATCTAGTAGAATTGGAGATGGTTATTTTTGATGTCATTCTTGGTATGGATTGGTTGTATGCATGTTATGCTTCTGTTGATTGTTATACTCGGGTTGTCAATTTCAAATTTCCTAATGAACCTGTTTTAGAATGGCAAGGTAGTCCCCCTTCCTCGAAAGGTCTTTTCATATCTTATCTTAAGGCTAGGATGATAATTTCAAAGGGGTATGTTGATCACATAGTGCGGGTTATGGACATGGAGTCCGAAACCCCATCCCTTCAGTTTGTTCCTATTGTGAAGGAGGTTCCAGAATTATTTCCCAAGGAATTGCTCAGAGTCCCTCCCGAGCGAGAGATAGACTTTGGGATAGATCTTTTCCCAGATACGATCCCTATCTCTATCCCTCCCTATAAAATGTCTCCCGCGGAACTCAAAGAGTTGAAAGATCAGTTGAGTGATCTTCTTGATAAAGGTTTCATCAGGCCTAGAATTTCTCAATGGGGTACCCAATTTTGTTTATTCGGAAGAAGGATGGTTCTCTTAGAATGTGTATTGACTACCGTCAGTTGAACAAGGTCATAATCAAGAACAAATATCCCATTCCTTGGATTGATGACTTGTTCGATCAGCTTCAGGGTGCTAGTTTCTTCTCCAAGATCGACCTTATAGCTGATTATCATCAACTTCATGTTAGAGATTGATATTCAAAAGACAGCCTTCAAGACTGAGTACAGTCGTTATAAGTTTGTTGTTATGTCTTTTCGTCTAAGGAATACTTCTGCAACTTTTATCGATTTGATAAGCCGTGTGTTCAAGCAATATTTGGATTCGTTTGTAATTGTGTTCATTGATGATATCCTCATCTACTCTCGAAGTGAGGAGGAGCATACAGACCACTTAAGGGTTGTGTTGTAATCTCTCAAGGATAGACAGTTGTTTTCTAAGTTTAGCAAGTGTGATTCTGAATGCAGTCAGTTGCCTTTTTGGGTCATATTGTGACTAGTGATAGTATCTGCGTTGATTCTCAAAAGATAAAGGCAGTAAGGAACTGGTCTAGACCCACTTCCTCGTCTGATATTAGGAGCTTTTTGGGTTTGGTTGGTTACTACAGGAGGTTTGTGGAAGGATTTTCTTCCATTGCTTCCCCTTTGACCCGATTGACTCAGAAGAAGGTAAAATTTTAGTGGTCCAACTTGTGTGAGAAGAACTTTCAGGAATTGAAGACTAGATTGACCACAACTCCAGTGTTAGCTCTACCCAAAGGCATAGATGATTTTGTTGTGTATTGTGATGCTTCTAAGATTGGTTTGGGTTGTGTTTTGATGCAGCGTGGTAAGGTGATTGCTTATGCTTCAAGATAGCTTAAGACTCATGAGAAGAACTATCATACTCATGATCTTGAATTGGCAGCCGTGGTCTTTGCTTTGAAGATTTGGAGACATTATTTGTATGGGGTGCATGTGGATGTATTTATCAATCATAAGAGTCTTCAGTATGTGTTCACTCAAAAGGAATTGAATTTGCGACAAAGGAGATGGCTTAAGCTCCTTAAGGATTATGATATGAGTGTGCTTTACCATCAGGTAAGGCCAATATCGTGGCGGATTCTTTGAGTAGATTGTCCATGGGATGTGTGTCTTCTGTTAAAGATGGAAAAAAGGAATTGGTTAAGGAGGTTCATAGGCTAACTCAGTTGGGAGTTTGCCTTATGGACTCGACAGAAGGTGGGGTGATTGTACAAAATTGTGTTGAATCATCTTCTGTAGCTGAGGTGAAGGTAAAGCAAGACAAGGATCCCATTTTACTTCAGCTTAATGGTGCAGTTCATCAGCAGCGGGTGGAGGTTTTCTCCCAAGGGGGAGATGGTGTGCTTTCATTATCAGGGTCGCTTATGTGTGCCAGATATAGATGGATTGAGATAGAAGATTCTAACTGAGGCTCACAGTTCTAGATATTCCATTCATCCGGGTACTACTAAGATGTACCGTGATCTACGAGAAGTCTTTTAGTGGAATGGTATGAAGAGGGACATAGCCGAGTTTGTGGTTAAGTGTCTCAATTGTCAACAAGTAAAGGTGGAGCATCAAAGGTCGGGTGGCATGATTTAAGATATTGACGTTCCCACTAGGAAATGGTAAGCAATCAATATGGACTTTATTACTGTCTTGCCTCGTACTCGAAGGTAACATAATTCCATTTGGGTGATTATCGACCGGATGACTAAGTCATCCCATTTCTTGGTTGTTAAGACTACCGACTCAGCAAATGATTATGCCCGACTCTATATCTGGGAGATAGTTTGATTTCATGGTGTTGCCTTGTCTATCATTTCTGATAGAGGTCCTCAGTTTACATCACAGTTTTGGAGATCATTTCAGAAAGATCTTGGTACCCAGGTGAAGCTTAGCACAAATTTTCACCCTCAGACAGATTGCCAGGCAGAGAGTACTATTCAGACTTTGGAGGATATGTTAAGAGCGTTTGTGATCAACTTCAAAGGTAATTGGGTTGATCACTTACCTCTTACCGAGTTTGCCTACAACAACAACTTTCAATCTAGCATCCAGATGGCTCTATATGAGGCACTTTATGGTCGGTGATGTAGATCTCCTATTTGTTCGTTTGAGGTAGGTAAGGCAGCCTTGATTGGTCCAGATATGGTTCATAAGACTATGGAGAAGGTTCATCTTATTAGGGAAAGATTGAAGACCGCTCATAGTCGACAAAAATCTTATACGGATGTGAGGAGAAGGTAGTTAGAATTTGAAGTTGATGATTGAGTTTTCCTTAAGGTTTCACCCATGAAGTGCGTGATGAGGTTTGGCAAGAAAGGAAAGCTTAGTCCCCGTTTTGTAGGTCCTTATCGGATTCTGAGGAAGGTTGGTAAGGTTGCTTATGAGTTGGATTTTCCATCGGAGTTGAAAGCGGTTCATCCCATTTTCCATGTTTTATTATTGAAGAAGTATGTTGTTGACCCAAGCTTAATTATCCCTTTGGAGGATGTGGGTGTGAGGGATAGTCTCACCTTTGAGGAGGTTCCCGTGGAGATCCTTGATTGTCAGATTTGGAGGTTGAGGAACAAAGAAGTCGCTTCGGTGAAAGTCCTTTGGAGGAATCAACTTGTAGAGGGTGGTACTTGGGAAGCGGAGGAGGCCATGAAGGCCAAATATCCTCATCTCTTTATTTCCGATTCAGTTCCATCTTGAGGTACTAGTTTCCTTTTTAATATGTCCCTCCGATTCTATTCCATCATTTATGATTCTAGCATGCATCCATGTTTTACGAAGTTAGTTTACCATATTTTAAGTTGGAAAGTTAAGTTTTCATGTTTATTCCTTGATTTCCATGTTTTGTTGCTGGTTGGGCTGTTTTCTCTTCAGTTTCCCTTGCTTAGTCTTTATTCGAGGATGAATGATTCCAAGGGGGAGATATTGTAACATCTCAGAAACCAATCCAGCTTTTAAACTCAGAACTTACAATTTTTTTTGAACTTCCAGGGATCATGGGTCAAGTCCATGAGCCGTGGGTGGTTCCACGAGTCATGGAAGTGACTTGTGATTCAATTACTGTGACCATCCTCAGGTCTGAGAACCACGAGTGAGGTTCACGGTTCGTGGAAGTTTCCACGGGTCATGGAACCAACCCGTGGAACTAAAACAGAGAGTGGTTAGGTCCCCTGATTCCCACGACTTGGTCCTACGACTCATGGAAGCTTCATCGAGTCATCCTGTTGAGTTGGAGGGAACTTTCAGTAGCCTAAAATCTTGGGCGGTTTCGACGAGAAGGAATCATGAGTCGTGGTTCGGTCTACGAGTCATAGACTCCACCTGTGGAACCTGAAACCGATATTTAAATTAGTTTTTTTCCTAATTAAGTCTCAGGGGTATTTTAGTTATTACCCACTCTTTTAACTCCTAAATGATGTCATTTTGACTATTTCAAGAAGGGGTTTTACCCCCATTAGCCTCAATTCCTTCTCATTACTTCACTCTTCTCCCAAAAAGGGAAAATTCTTCTCCAATCTTCAAGTCTCAAGCTCCAAGTTCAAGCCTCCTAAGTCTTTCCAATTCAAGTGGGTTATCTTCAATCAAGTTATTCCACTTCAGACAGCTATTCCACTTCGTTTTCCAGTTACTTTGTTTATTTCTCCCAACACCTAAATACCAAAATACTCTTCTAAAGTGCTCTAAATAAGTCCTGGACCTGGGGAAATCATTTGTTCATCTGGAATTCGTATTCTCTCGATAATTGGTAAGTTCTTCCCCGAAGCTCTCTTCTTCTCTATTTAGTAAAACTTCATTGTTGATTAATTCTTGGAGCTCGGATAAATACTTGTAGAATTTGTTCCTTGGGATACATGTTCGTGAGTTCGTGGGACTCACTCTATTGGCGTAATTATCTCCCTATCTTAAAAATCTTGTAATTCTGTGTCTTAAATCCTCGAATTAGTAGCACTTCGGGGATGTTTTGGGCCCCGAAACGAGCTCCATTCACACTCAAGTTTTGAGCATGGGTTCCTTAACCCACCGCGACCTTAATTGCGAATTTTATTTCCTATTTCATTACGCGGGCCTCGAGGGTCATTTTTTGACCGAATTTTTAGCCCAATTTTCCATATATAAATATGGGTGTCGTTCTTCTCATCTTGACACCTTGTTTATGTTCTTAATAGTATGGCAGCTATCTGAGTTTGTTCGGAAGGTGAAGGCACACAAGTGACAGTTTGTGTTTGCAGTTCAGCCCTGAGGTAGGTTATGGTTTACTTTCTAAACTGAGTGTAGTTAGATTTTATATATTTATTTGATACTGGAACTTTAGGTTGGATTTTAGATGGATTTAGGCTTAAATCTTGTTTACCGCTTATAATTGGTCATTTTTGGTTATAGTGTAGAATTATCATGTTTATCCTTAGTTTAGGAGCTTGTAGTATCGTTGTGGCTAGCTTAGAATCCCTAGTTTGCTTTTAGGAGGTTTTAGAGGTAGAGTAGAAAATCTCGGTGAATTTATGCGTTATTTCCCTATTTTGTTTGCTTTATTCTACTGTTGTGTGTAACTGTGGGCCTGTGGCCATAGCATGGATTTGGAAGGAGTTCCAGGTCAGTTCCCTTGGTTTTGAGGGTATTTTGCCCTAATTTTGCCTTGTTGTGAATGGTTTCCCCCTGGTTGGTTATTTCATGTTCATCATGCATCGCACATCATGGATATAGGAAGAAAGCATTTCAAAGGTTTTTGGTTAAAAAATGAGGTTTACTACGGTTACGACGACTTAGGGATTTTGAATTGAATTGTATTGGACTTTACAATGGGTTTTGGAAGGAAAAAAATGGGAAAACACTATTTTATGCATTACTTATAGTCCGATGTGGTATTCTGGACCCCTGATGCATTATTTCGAGTTTTTACCTTCTATTCATCTACTAATATATATGCATAGTCCGAGGCGGTATTCCTGGCGTTCGATGCGGTATTCCGGGTTTATATTATTATGCATTCATACATTATATCATTTTCATGGCATTACCTTCGTTGGTGCTTTTGGATTGTTGTTGTTTTGGGATTGGCTCCTGTCATGATTCACTTTTTATTGGTTTGATGCTTTTGAGGTTAGGCCGTGGGGTACCAACTTGCTTCGTGATTATATGGATAGAGTTCAAGTTATTCAGGAGAAACTTCGCACTACCCTGAGTAGGCAGAAGAGTTATGCTGACCAGAGAGTTTGAGATCTAGAGTTCATGGTTGGTGACAGTGTCTTCCTTCGGGTATTGCCCATGAAAGGCATGATGAGGTTCGGGAGGAAGGGTAAGCTCTGTCTGAGGTTCATTGGGCCATTTGAGATCCTTCTTCGGATCGGAGAAGTTGCTTATGAGTTAGACTTGCCTCCTGCTCTTTCCAGTGTGCATCCTGTGTTTCATGTCTCTATGCTGCGGCGGTATATCCCGGATGAGTCTCACGTGCTTCAGTTAGAGTCAGTTCAGTTGGATGAGTCCTTAGCCTTTGAGGAGGAGCCTGTTGCTATTTTGGATAGGCAGGTTAGGAGGTTGAGGTCCAAGGAGATTTCGTCAGTTAAGGTTTAGTGGCGGCATCGTCCTATCAAGGATGCTACTTGGGAGATAAAGACCGATATGCAGACTGATACCACTCTATCACCACCCAAAATCCGGCCATGATGGATTCTACATAACCCCCCAGTAGACAAGCCAAAACCCAACGATACGGAAGACAATAATAATAATTAAATTAAGGAAAATCAAAAGATATAAATGAAAAGACAGGGCCAATAGCATATATACATACCAACGTATAAAATATACAAAAGATGGCCCTAAAGTGACCGAATAGACAAAACAACATGAGAACCAACCCAGTCCTGGTGTCACTAGTATCACTGACGTAGGCAAGATAAGCTAAGCACCCCATACTCCCTGCCTTTCGGCTCAAGGCATCCGCCACCACGTTTGCCTTGCCCGGATGATAGAGAATAGAGAGGTCATAGTCCTTCAGTAACTCCAACCACCTACGCTGCCTCAAATTTAGATCCTTTTGGCTGAAAATATATTGAAGACTACGATGCTCAGTAAAGATCTCACAATGCACGCCATAAATATAATGCCTCCACATCTTCAACGCAAAGACTACCGCCACTAACTCCAAGTCATGTGTGGGGTAGTTCCTCTCATTTACCTTTAACTGTCTAGAAGCATATGTAATAACCTAGCCCTGCTCTATCAACATACAACCCAAACCAATACCTTAAGCATCACAATATATGGTGAAACCCTGACCCTCAACCAGAAGAGTAAGAATCAGAGCTGAAGTCAACATGTAATGATCCTCCCTATCATTTTCCTATTTTTTGTGTTTTTTCTATGTTGGGAGCTTTCCCTTAGAAGCTACAGGTTATTTATGACTTGCTGGGACTGACGGTTCGATGCCCGAGCCATTCGTTAGGTCGTTATGGCCATTTCTCTATTTTAGAACTTGAACTTAAAAAATCCTTGACTTTGGTCAACTTTCTTGGTAAACGTGATCAAAATCATATTCTGACAGTTATGTTGTCTCCAGAATGTGGATTTTGGTCTAGTAGGACCATTGGTCTGTGTCTGAGTTCTTTCAGTTTGGTTTTGGGTTACTTTCTGTGTTTTAAAGCCAGTTTGGCTGGTAGGGTTGACCTTGATCAACATTCGGAGAAGACGACCTCAGTTGGATATTCTGTCAGCGCTGTTAGCTCTGGAATATTGACTTTGGGCTAGAGGAACCTTGGGTTTGGGTCTCGGGGCATTCAGACTTGTTTTGAGGTATTGAGTTCTGAGTTAGTTTTGGACACGCGGTCCACTTTTCATTAATACGATCTCCGTTGGGAGTTTCGTTGATTCCATTGAGTCTGAAATGCTATATTTAGTAGGGTAGCATGGTTGGTTTGTGTTCACGGTGTTCCAAATAAATCCTGAGGGTTTGTCAGATGAACTTTTGGCTTTGGTGAATTGTTTGTTGCTGCTATAAAAGTTGCAGACCAGTTGGTAATCGCGATCACGAGGTGGCCATCGTATTTGCGATGGTCTAGTTTCTTTACCATCGCAATCGTGTGGGTTGATATTCGCGACCGCGATAAAGCCAGCTGAGACCCAGCCCAGTTTTCTCTTCACGAACGCAGGGCTGGACCGTCCCAATCACGATGGTCTAGCCAGCGTTTCCTTGCAAACATGTGGGGTCCTTCGCGATCGCGATGAAGGACCCCTGGCAGCTATTTAAGCTGCCAACTTCGTTTTCTCCTCTATCATTTCTTGTTTCTCCATTGTTAAAGCTTTCTAGCATCGGTTTCAACTCCCCTACTCAGTCTACTTCGTTTTGTAAGTCCCCTCTTCTCCTCCCATCTCTTTTACGTTGTAAATCCTCGTTAAACCAGATAATTTTCCATTGTTTCCTTGATAAATCCTCTTATTTAGTAGCACTTTAGAGCTGTTTTGAGCCCCGAAATGAACTACGTCCATGCTCAATTTTTGGGCATGGGTTCCTTAACCCATTATGGATGTAATTGAAGTTTTTATTTACTATTTCATTGCGCAGGCCCCGAGGGTAATTTTCTGACCTGATTTTTGGCCTGATTATCCGTATATCAATATGGGTGTCATTCTTCTCGTCTTGATACCTAGTTTATGTTCTTGATAGCGTGACAACTTTCTGAGGCTGTTCAAAAGGGGAAGGCACACGAGTGACTGTTCGTGTTTGCAGTTTGAACTCGAGGTAGGTTACGATTTATTTTCTAGATTGAGTGTAGTTAGATTTTATATATTTATTTGATACTGGAACATTAGGTTGGATTTTAGATAGATTTAGGTTTAAATCCTGTTTACCTCTTTTAATTGGCAATTTCGGATTTTAGTGTAGAATTATCATGTTCATCCTTAGTCTAGGAGCTTGTAGTACCGTTGTGGCTAGCTTAGAATCACTAGTTGCTTTTAGGAATTTTTAGAGGTAGAGTAGAGAACCTTGGTGAATATTTGTGTTATTTCCCTATCTTATTCGCTTTGTTCTACTGTTGTGTGTAACTGTGGGCCCGAGGCCATAGCTTGGATTTGGACGGAGCTCCAGGTCAGTTCTCTTGGTTTGGAGGGTATTTTGCCCTGTTTCTGCCTTGTTGTGTATGGTTTCCTCTGGTTGGTTATTTCATGTTCATATTACATCGTACCTCATGGATATAGAAGGAAAGCATTTTCAAAGGGTTTTGCTTTTAAATTGAGGGTTACTACAGCTACGGTGAATTTGGAATTTTGAATTGAATTGTATTGGACTTTACTACGGGTTTTTGAAGGAAAAAAGGGAAAACACTATTTTATGAATTACTTATAGTCCGACGCGGTAATTCGGACCCCCGATGCATTATTCCAAGTTTTTACCTTCCATTCATCTACTCATATATATGCATAGTCCAAGGCGGTATTCCGGGCGCATGGTGCGGTATTTTGGGTTTATATTATTATGCATTCATACATTATATCATTTTCATGACATTACCTTTGTTGGTGCTTTTGGATTGTTGTTGATCGGATTGGATCCTGTTATTGCTTTGCCCTTTTATCGATTTGTCTCTTTTGATTTTGGCTTTTATAACTAGATTTAGGTGGATCTCTGTGGTTTAATTGCTTTTCTGTATCTTATTACCTATATATTATCTTTCTGTGCTCGGTCGACCTATAATGCCTACTAAGTACCCGTTGTCTTGGTACTCATACTACACTCTGCATCTTCTTCTGATGCAGCACCTAGTACGAGCCACCCTCATTGACCTTCCTGTCGTTCGAGGCCTGTTACAGTTCGGATCGCGGTGAGCTCTTGGCACTTTTGGAGACTTTAAATGCTTTCCATCTTGTATACCCTGTCTATATTTTTGTATTTTTGACAGACAGAGTCTGTTGTATAGCTACTCCTTGCTTAGTCTCTCTTGTACTAGTGAACCAGGTCTGGGTTGGTTCTCGTGTTGTTTTGTCTATTCGGTAACTTTAGGGCTATCTTTTGAATATTTTGTACATTGGTATGTATATATGCTATTGACTCTATCTTTTCATTTATATCTTCCACTTTTCCTTAGCTTAATTATTATTATTATCTTCCACATCGTTGGGTTTTGTCTTGTCTACTAGGAGGTTATGTAGATGCCCGATTTCAGGTCGTGATAGAATGGTATCAGAGCCCCAGGTTCACCTCTCAAAATTTTAAACTACATCGGCCTGATTCTTGTGAAACTCGAGATATGTAGGCAACCCAGAGACCAGAGTTCGGTCGAATTTATAATCACAATAACACTGACTCTAACTTCACCATTCTGCTCCTTCTGGGTGCATCCTTTCAAATACCAATCTAATTTTTTTCTCTAGTCGAGAGAAATTGGCTTTATGTAAACATCTTCGCCCAAAGACTCTTTCATCATCTCTGTTCGAAGAGGGGCAAGTTGTTGACACCCAATTTTGGCACTCTTTTTTCTCATAATTAATTATTTTATGCTTCTTAGTCCCGAGGACTTTTTCAAAATGATTTTTTTATTTTTATATTATTTTTAATAAATTTAGCACCAATGATCATTTAAAAAAAATATTTCTTTACTTTTTATAATAATAATAATAATAACTAATAATATTGTATCTTATAAAATCACTCAAAAAATATTTTTATAATTCATTCTCTAATATTTTATAATTCATTCTTTTCACTATTTTTGATAAAATATTAGTATAGTAACTTTTATTTCAAACTCTAATATTTTTTATCGTATTGTTATAATTCTTCCTAAATATAGTTCTATTAATTATGAATTGCAATTACTCGTACTAAAATTATTTTAAATTATATACATAGAATTATATATATACGTATTAAAAAATTAATTAGAATAAAAGAAACATCGTTAAATTAATTAAGTGAAAATGATTGAGGGAAAATTGAATTTTCCTACAAACTAATTCATTTACCATTTTGGGCCATTTTAACATATGTTTCAGCCTAAACCCGCAGCCCACTATCCAATTACACCTAATTCAGCCCAATAGAATACACTGACCTGGCCCAAATATCCCCATCAGCTTAGCTAAGTCACTCAGCACCCCTAATTACTTTTCTCTTCTCCATCCTCATTGAAATCCAATGAGATCAGCGTCCCGTCGCTCATCTTCTCGTCTCGTCTCTCTTATGCAAATGATAAAAACCCATAGACCACTGGATAATTGTTAAGACCCAATTTTTTGGTCATGATGGAACCTACACCCTCCAGTAGGCAAACCAATCCTCTTAGCCTGGAACGGTCAGTAATGAACTACTATCTAGCAATCAAAGCGGAAGAACAGTTAATAAGCAAAAGCAAGGGAACAAGATGAAGAAAATAGATAACAGGAATAATATATACAATACAGAAGCTAAACCAAACCCAAAACCTGGTATCATAGCATATAAGATCCGGATCTACATAAGGAGTACAAGGGTCCAAAACAATATATACAAAGCTGTCTCCGAGTGGAATAGAGTACATAATCAAAAGATAACTAAAACCTAAGCTCTGGTTGCCAAGAGCTCACCCTCAGTTCAGAATATCACAAAGAAGCTCCTCGCACGAGTCTCCATGAACTAACAGCGATGCTCCACACTATGATCTGCACATGAAGATGCAAAGTGTAGTATGAGCACCAAATGCAAAGCATAAGATACCCAGTAGGTATCATAGGCCGACTGGGCGTATATAAGATAAAAGCGTAGTAACAGACAGAATAGAAGCAAGTAGTCACAGAAATCAATGAAAAGTACACAGGATCTAGCCCAGAAGGAAGACAACAGAACAACATACGAGGCTAGCAAGCAGAATATATACACAACAGGCACAGGTGAAAGCAAGAAATAACGCACCTGGGATCCTTGTAATAACAGTGTATACATAGTAAGTTTTAGAAATGGACGGTATACCGGTAACCTCAAGTACAAGAAAAGGAAGAGGAGAGTAAAGATAGTCATGCTCGAAAACAGGAATCAATAACCCAACTAATCATACCAATATCAAATCCAACAAGTAACAACTTAGCCGTATATAATCTTATAAGCATAATCGTAACAAGGGATAACACCAGGATAAAGTAACAAGAGGCTACCTACAGTCCCCCGGCCTCCCATACAACCCAGGAACGCAAACATATGAAAAAAAATCTCTGGCCGCCCATACAATCGGAACGTACACTCAACAAATAGCAAACAAGGGTGGAACCTCAAACACTGAATGATATGATGCATGATAACCTCAGGGTGGAATAGAAACTATGTATGTACCTCCTCGGGTGTCGATCGGGCCCAGCAGGTAAGTTCCATGGAAGGACACTGCTTGTATACCTCTACTACACCGTATACCCTTCCTCCGGCATATGCAGTCCAAAGCCCAGGCCCGGAACGGCAAGGTCTATGGAGGTTCCGGACCCCATACTAAAACTCAGTATCAAAATATGTCATCCGAAAGCAAGTCCGGGTTCAAGATAGAGACCCAATTTCAAATATGCATGCCCACACCCTGTCCATGACTAAAGTAGTGGGAAAAAATGTATCAAAAGCCCCTCCAAAGGTGCTCGGGCATAACCAGGTCTAAACAGTAGAGAGTCATCTCAGGTGCTCGATTCGATCAAAGCTAAAAATCATCCTAATTTAGTAAGAAACTCAACTAGCACACCGGCCTTGCCGAGTCTAGCTTTAATAGTGAACTGGTGATAGAAATCATAATTTAACCTTCTTTTACCCCAAGAAGATCCACAAGTTAAGTCAAACTATTTCCAATTCAATTCCATCAAAAACAGGCCCCCGGGACCATGCAAAGTTTAGAAAACAATTCCAGTAGGCCTGAAGCCAAAATCGTAGTAAAACATGGATAAATCCTCTTTATATTCATTAAAATGAATGATCAACACAAATAGCCGCCCAACAGCTCACAATCGACCTATCAGCCCTACACAGGCCCATAACTACTCAGCAAGCACAACCAACCTAGAAGGATATTTCTATGTCTGAGACTCGCGGACATTCCCAATAACCCACTTTCTATGTTCTAGAGTCAACAAGGCTTTGCAGGACCACAAGGGTAAATAAAACGTATCAACAAGTACTACAAGCATCGGAGGAAGGAAAGTAGGCAGACATGAACAAAATGGTCAAGGTCTGTGGTACCAACCTAATAATCCAACCCAAGGATGCCAGCTAGTATAATTTTATTCGATATATGCTGAGTCTAGGGAGTTTAGACCGTAACCTACCTGACGTCCGATGACAAGCTGCTGGGATAACAAAATCCAAGCCTGAATTGCTCCGAGAAACCCCGAACGATAATCAAACTATCCAAAACATAAATAATACTTCAAGCCGAGTCTAACGATACCCATAATACTAAAATTGTAGCCGGGTCAAAATCCGGGTCAAAAGCGGGCACGCGGGGCCCGCAACCCAAAACCAAAAACAAAAAGAAGCGCGATTATCACAATGATGCCAAGAAGGCATGCTCCAAAATTGAGCATAATTGGCTAAGAGAAGGGCGCCAAAACAGCCCGCTCAAGTTGAGGTTTAAAGATAGAATTTTAAGAAATTAAAACGGAAATTAGGCAAGGATCACTTACCAAAATGATGGAATTTTAAGCCAAGATGGATAAATCTTCAAGCCACCAACATGCAAGAGCTATGAGGCAGCCACTACAACAAATTCCAATATTTGGGTTTGAGAAACAATGGTGGATTTTAGAGGAAAACAAAAGAAAGCAAGTTGGGGAAGATGACTTACCAAGAGACGGAGAAGCACGGATTTATGATGAACAACACTTTCGCCAAGGTTAGAACAAGTTTTGGAGCAATTTGGGAGAGTGTTTAAGTGATTAGAGCTGGGAAAAGTATAGCCAAAGAGCTGGAAAAACGAAAATAAGGAAATATATAGTTGCAGGGAATTGGCCAGTACCAACAACGACCAGTTAGCGCTATCACACTGGCCAGCCAAAACGCACATGAGCGCGATCACGCTAGGCCAGCACCGATTGCGCTGAAGGCCTGACCTACAACATTTTTTTGGAACTTTTGAAAAACTCCATGGGGCATTCCGGGCACAATTGAAAATCGATATTCAAAAACCAATAATGCTAATAGAGTAGAAACGACATTCCAGACTCAACGAAATCGACAAAACTTCCAAACGAGGTCATTTCGGAGAAATGTTGACACAAGTCAACACTAATGAATAAGAACCCAAAGGCTCGATATGAGTCCGGCTCACCAGAAACCTGAACCAACTACCTTCCTAACCCAAACTCATCATTCTGGAGCTGATCGAATTGTCAGATTTTGAATTTGATACTCCGATCATCGAAAGCCACCCAAAGTTACACTTTGAACTCCAAATGGCCTGAAAATAGAGAAAACAACACAAAACCCACACCAGAGGTTCTCAGGCCTCAACTGAAGGTCCAACTAGACCAAAATCAACACTACGGAGCTAAAGGAACTGTCAGAATTCAATTCGACCACATTAGCTAAGAATGTTGACTAAAGTCAACGATATTCTAAGTTAATGCTCTAAAATAGGCAAAAGGGAAAAACAACCAAACGAATGACTAGGACACCAAAATACCAGTCCCAGCAAGCTATAAATGACTTGGGGCCGCTTCAGGAAAGCTCTAATTGTACAATGAGTGCATAAACGCGAAGATGACCGGAAGGGTCATCACAACATCCACTACTAAAATGACTTTCGTTCTTGAAAGTCAAGAAGAAGGGAGTACCTGAAGGCTCGAACAACTACGGATACTGAGCATGAAACTCACTCTAGGCCTCCCAAGTAGCCTCCTCGACCAGATGATGCCTCCACTAAACTTTCACAACCGGAATCTCCCTAGATCTCAATCTCCTGATATCTCTGGCCAGAATCGCTATAGGCTCCTCATTAAATGACAAACTCTCGTCTAACTGAACTGAATCCTTGTGCAACATATGAGACTCATCTAGCATATACTGGTGCAACATCGAGACATGAAAAACTGGGTAAACAGCTGAAAACATCAGAGGCAAAGCTAATATGTAGGCAACACTACCAACCCTCTGTAGAATCTCAAACGGCCTAATAAACCTGGGGCTAAGCTTGCCCCACTGACCAAATCTCATCACGCCCTTCACGGGCGATACTCAAAGGAAAACCAAGTCACCAACAATGAACTCCAAGGCATGAAGTCTACGATCAGTGTAGGTCTTCTGCCTACTCTGGGATACTTTAAAATTGTCCTGCATCAAATGAGCTCGGTCCAAGGAATGTCTAATCAAATATGTTCTCTACATTCTGGACTCCAGAAAATCAAACCATCAAATCGGAGATCTGCAACGCCTACCATACAAGGCCTCGAAAGGTTCCATGCCGATTCTCGAATGAAAGCTATTATTATAAGCAAACTCGGCCAAGGGCACAAACTGATCCCAAGATCCTCCAAAGTCAAGTACACAAGCCCGAAGCATGTACTCCAGGACCTGAATAGTCCTCTTGGACTAACCATCTGTCTGAGAGTGGAAAGAAGTACTAAGCTGAACCTCTGTATCAAAGTCCCTCTGTATAGTTCTCCAAAACGGATATGTGAAATGTGTGCCTCGGTCTGAAATGATAGAAGCTGGGACCATGTACAAATGAACAACCTCACGAATGTTAATCTGAGCTAACCTCTCAGCACCGTAGGAAGTCTAAACCGGCAAGAAGTGGGCTGACTTGGTCAGCCGATCCACAATCATCCACATGGAATCAAAACCCCAAGAAGTATGAGGCAAAACGACAACAAAGTCCATAGTAATACCTTCTCATTTCCACTCAGGAATGGGAAGTTGCTGCATCAAGCCACCCAGTCTCATGTGCTTGAACTTCACCTGTTGACAGTTCAAGCACCGAGTACAAACTCTGCTACATCCCGCTTCATACCACACCACCAGTAAAGCTATCTCAAATCTCTATACATCTTTGCCGTGGCAGGATGAATGGAGTAACTAGAACAATGTGCCTCACAGAGTATAAACTGAATCAAATGACCAACCCTCAGAACAGAAAGTCGACCATCAAATCTCAGAATACAATCAGAACCCAAAGTAGCCCGGCTGTCCTCACCCTGAACTACCTGATCACGAAGGTCACACAGACTCTGATCCTCAAACTGTCGGTTCTAAATCTGATCAACTAGAGTAGAATGGACCTCAACACTGGCAAGAACTCTTCTAGGATCCGACAAGTCAAGACTAACCAATCGGTTAGCCAAGGAATGGATGTCCAAGGCCAACGGTCGCTCAGAAACTGAAAGTGAAGTTAGGCTGCCCATACTCACCGCCTTCTGACTCAAGGCATCACCTACTACATTTTCCTTGCTCGGATGGTATAGATTAATAAAATCATAGTCCTTCAGTAGCTCAATCTATCTCCTCTGCCTCGAGTTTAGCTCCTGCTGACTCATAATATACTGAAGGCTGTGGTGATTGGTGAATATCTCACAGTGAACTCCATATAAGTAGTGCCTCAAGATCTTGAGCGTTAAGACTACCACTGCCAACTCTAAGTTATGAGTGGGGTAGTTGCACTCGTGAACCTTCAGCTTCCTCGACGCATATGCTATCACTCGACCCTGCTGCATCAACACACAACCAAGACCGACCTTTGAAGCATCACAATACACGGAGAAACTCTGACCCTCAACCGGCAAAGTTAGAACTGGAGCTTAAGTCAATAAGGCCTTAAGCCTCTGAAAGTTATCCTCGCACTGGTCCGACCATTGAAATGGAACATCCTTCCTAGTCAGCATAGTCAAGGGTTCTGCTATGAAAATCCCTCAACGAACCATCTGTAGTACCCCGTTAAACCAATAAAGCTGAGAACCTCGGTAGGAGTAGTAGGTGTAGGCTAATCATGAACCCCAGAAATCTTACCCAGATCAAACCTAATCCCATCCTTAGACAACACATGTCTTAGGAATGCAACTGACTCAAGCCAAAACTCACACTTTGAGAACTTGGCATAAAGACGATGATCTCTCAAAGTCTGAAGTACAGTCCTCAAATGCTGCTCATGCTCATCCCTACTCCTCGAGTATATCAGAATGTCATCAATGAAGACTATCACGAACATTTCCAAGTACGGGCTAAGCACCCTATGCATCAAATCCATAAAGCTTCGAGGGAATTAGTCAACCCAAAAGACATCACCAGGAACTCATAATGGACATAACGTATCATGAATGTTATCTTAGGGATGTCCTCCACACTAATCCTTAACTGATGGTAGCCGGACCTCAAATCAATCTTGGAAAACACGGCTGAACCCTGGAGCTGATCAAATAAGTCATCAATCCTCGGCATCGGATACTTATTCTTCACTGTCACCTTAATCAATACACATCTGCATCGACCCATCCTTCTTCTTCACGAAGAGGACATGAACAACCCAAGAAGACATACTCGGTCTAATGAACCCCTTAGCTAACAAATCCTGGAGCTGCTCCTTAAGCTCTCTCAACTCAGAAGGAACCATATGGTAGGGAGGAATAAAAATGGGCCTGGTGACCGGCTCTAATTCAATGGAAAAATCAATATCTCTCTCAGGTGGAAGGCCTAGTAGGTCGGTAGAAAATATATCTAGGAAGTCTCTAACCACAGGAACAAACTCAGGAGACGAAGGGTCAGCACTAGCATCTCGAAAATATGCTAGATAAGTTGAACACCCACGGGAAATCAACTTTCTAGCTCAAAGACAAGAGATGATCCCCGATGGTGTGCGTTTTGACAGAACCCTGCCACACAACCGGGGATACACCGGGATGGTAACGGTCTTGGCATAATAATCCAAAACCACATGGTAAGGGTATAACCAGTCCATGGACAGTATCACATCAAAATCTAACATGTCAAGGATCATCAAGTCACCCCAAGTCTCTAAATCACCAAAAAAAATCATGCAAGATCTCACAATCTGATCCACTGCTAAAGAATCTCCTACTGGGGTCAAAACAGGAACAGATAATGGCTCACTAGCCAACCCCAAACAAGGCAGAAAGTAGGCAGATACATATGAATAAGTGGATCCAGGATCAAATAAAGCCGTAGCAGATTGATGGCATACATAAATCGTACCTGTAATCACAACATCCGAGGCCTCTGCCTCCGGTCTTCCAAGGACCGCATAGAACTGACGATGACCTCTACCTACTCGACCGCCATCCGTACCACCTTCTATGCCATGCGCAACACTACCTCTACCCTGACCACCACCCTTTCTAGCCAGAGGCTGAACTGCTCGTAAAGGATCGGCCGACCAAACTGTACCCTGCTGGGGGAAATCTCTAGCAAAATGACCAACCACACCACAAGTAAAATAATCCCCTGATGACCTACTCGGTCAGGATGAACCAGCAGAACTCGCATGGACATAACGGTCTGATGCCCCAGAAGTTGTACCCCTCGAAGATTGACCACTGTAGCCCTGATGGCTGCTCTAACCCTGCTCAAACTGGGTACTACCAGAAGTCTGAAGTGAAGCCTGAACCAGTCGGCTGGACTGACCCTGGTGCTGTTGTGGCTGATAACCCCAGACCCACTGGCCTGAACCTTTACCACCATGTTGGGAATCGCTGTAGCCACCTTGATATCGAGGCCTCTTATCTCTGGCC
Organism: Jaltomata sinuosa; assembly: GCA_003996215.1. Lineage (NCBI taxonomy): Eukaryota > Viridiplantae > Streptophyta > Magnoliopsida > Solanales > Solanaceae > Jaltomata > Jaltomata sinuosa. The sequence goes on along the minus strand of QJPP01002219.1, from coordinate 80,081 downwards.
CCTGATCATGTCGCTGTAAGTCCTCCATAGTACGAGCATAGTCTGCGATAGCCTGAAATGACCGACCACCGACAACCAATATCTCAGCTGGCTATCTAATCTCTGGCATCAAACCCCATACAAATATGTGAATCCTATCTGCCTTTAGGAATGATCATAGCTCCAAATGGTGCTAGCTGATGAAAATAGGTCTCATACTCCGAGATAGTCATAGAATCCTGTATAAGCCGAGTAAACTGCTCCCTGCGATGCTCACGATCATTCTGAGGTAGGAACTTGGCCATAAAGACCTCATAGAACTCAGACTAGGTCAAATGAGGCGATGTAGAAGATCTGCAAGCAACTTATGCCCTCCACCAAAGCTTTGCTGGACCCTCCAGCTGATAGTTGGTATAACTGACTGCGTGAGTCACCAACAAACCCAGATGGTGCAACATCTCCTCACATGTAGTAATAAATTATGTGGGTCCTGACCCGACGTACCAGCAAATCTTAGTGGTGCCAATCTCAAGAACCTACCCAATGGCTTCTGCTCCCCATCTGTCATAGTTGGGCGAGGAGAAACAGGCTGTGCAACTGAAGGGACCGAAATAACCTTTGCATAGGGAGCCACAGTATAAGGCTGCGCTCTGGAACTTTGAACACCCAGGGCTGCCCCCTAAGCGGGTGTTTGTGCTACCTCTAAAGATCTCTCTCCAATCATACCCAATAGTTGAACAAGTAGACCCCTAATATCTGAAGACCTTGTTGGGGATGAAGCTGGCATAGAAACTAGTGCTGGAAGTAGTGAAACCTGGGCTTCCCCTGGGTCCACATGCTGCTGCTCCGGAGTGAACTCTAGCTCGTAGTCATACTTGGGCTCTACCTCAACTCTAGTAGCTCTAGCAGGTTTCGCTGCTCTGGGGAGTCCATGACCCCTACCTCTACCCTTGCGACCACCCTGACCCATAGCTGGAGTCGGAGGTGGAGCGGCAGGAGGCTCTCCTCCGCAAGAAGTTGTAGATCTCATACGAACCATCTTCGGAAGAGTGAACCAGAGTAAGTGAGATTTCCAGAAACTTTCAAGGATACTACGCACAAGATAGAAACAAGAAAAGTCTAATTTTTCCTAAGATGTCACTATAGCCTCCCAAAGAATGAGTACAGACGTCTCCACCCTGATCCGCAGGACTCTACTAGACATTAACTCCTATAACGATGATATCGGTGAACCTAAAGCTCTGATACCAAGCCGTCACAATCTGATTTCTTGGTCATGTTGGCACCTACAATCCCCTAGTAGGCAAACCAATCCCCGTAACACAGAACGGTCGGTAATGGGCTACTATCTAGCAATTGAAGAGGAAGAACAGTTAATAAGAGGAACCAAGGGAACAAGATGAAGAAATAGATAACAGGAATAATATATACAATGCGGAAGCTAAACCAAACCCAAAACCTAGTATCATAGCGTATAAGAGCCGGATCTACATAAGGAGTACAAGGGTCCAAAACAATATATACAAAGCTGTCTCCGAGTGGAAATAGAGTACATAATCAAAAGATAACTAAAAAAGCTAAGCTCCGATCACCAAGAGCTCACCCTCAGTCCAGAATATCACAAAGTAGCTTCTCACACGAGTCTCCATGAACTAACGGTGATGGCCCACACTAGGATCTACACCAGAAGATGTAGAGTGTAGTATGAGCACCAAATGGGAAGCATAAGGTACCCAGTAGGTATTATAGGTCGACCGGGCACATATAAGATAAAAGCATAGTAACAGACAGAATAGAAGCAAGTAGTCATAGGAAATCAATGAAAAGTACACAGGATCTAGCCTAGAGGGAAGACAACAGAACAACATATGAGGCTAGCAAGCAGAATATATACACAACAGGCACAGGTGAAAGGAAGAAATACCGCACCTGGGATCCTTGCAATAACAATGTATACATAGTAAGTTTTAGAAATGGACGGTATACCGGTAACCTCAAGTACAATGAAAGGAAGAGGACAATAAATATAGGCATGCTAGAAAACAGGAATCAATAACCCAACTAATCATACCAATCTCAAATATAACAATTAACAACTTAGCCGTATATAATCTTATAAGCATAACCATAACAGGGGATAACACCACAATAAAGTAACAAGAGGCTACCTACAGTCCCTCAGTCACCCATACAATCGAGGAACGCAAACAAGAGAAAACAAAGTTTAGAAAACAATTCCAGTAGGCCCGAAGCCAAAACCGTAGTAAAACATGGATAAATCCTCTTTATATGCATGGAAATGAATGATCAACACAAATAGCTACCCAGTAGCTCATAATCGTCCTATCGGCCCTGCACATGCCCATAACTACTCAATAAGCACAACCAGCCTAGAAGGATATTTCTATGTCCAGGACTCGCGGACATTCCCAGTAACCCACCTTCAATGTTCCAGAGTCAACAAGGCCTCGCAGAACCACAAGGGTAAACAAAATGTATCAGCAAGTACTACAAGCATCGTAGGAAGAAAAGTAGGTGGACAAGAATAAAATGGTCAAGGTCTGTGGTACCAACCTAATAATCCAACCCAAGGATGCCAGCTAGTACAATTTTATCCGCTATATGCTGAGTTTAGAGAGTTTAGACCATAACCTACCTATCGTTCGACAACAAGCTGCTGGGACAACGAAATCCAAGATCGAATCGCTCTGGGAAACCCCGAATGATAATCAAACTATCAAAAACATAAATAATACACCAAGCCGAGTCTACCGATACCTATAATGCTATAATTATAGCCGGGTCAAAATTTGGGTCAAAAGAGGGCCCGCAGGGCCCATAACTTGAAACCAAAAATGAAAAGAAGCACAATGACCACAACGATGCCAAGAAGGCATGCTCTAAAATTGAGCACAATTGGCCAAGAGAAGGGCGCCAAAACAGCCCGCTCAAGTTGAGGTTTAAAGATAAAATTTTAAGAAATAGAGACGGAAATTAGGCAAGGATTACTTACCAAAATAATGGAATTTTAAGCCAAGACGGATAACTCTTCAATCCCACGAACATGCAAGAGTTATGAGGCAGCCACTACAACAAATTCCAAGCTTTGGGTATGAGCAACAATGGTGGATTTTAGAGGAAAATAAAAGAAAGCAAGTTGGGGAAGATGACTTACCAAGAGACGGAGAAGCACATATTTATGATGAACAACACTTTCCCCAAGGTTAGAACAAGTTTTTGAGCAATTTGGGAGAGTGTTTAAGTGATTAGAGTTGGGAAAAGTTGAGCCAAAGAGCTGTAAAAATGAAAACAAAGAAATATATAGTTGTAGGGAATTGGCCAGTGCCAACGGCACCGCACTATCGCGCTGGCCAGCCAAAATATGCATGAGAGCGATCCCGCTAGGCCAGCGCCGATGGCGCTGAAGTCCTGGCCTGCAATATTTTTCTGCAACTTTTGAAAAAATCCACGGGGCATTCCGGGTACATTCGGAAACCAATATTCATAGGCTCGATATGAGTTTGTCTCACTTGGAACCCAAACCAACCACCTTACCAACCCAAAATCATCATTCCAGAGCTGATGGAATCGTCAAATTTCGAATCTGACACTCTGATCATCGAAAGCCACCAAAAGTTACACTTTTAACTCCAAATGGCCTGAAAACAGATAAAACAACAGAAAACCCACTCCGGAAGTTCTCAGGCCTCAACTGAAGGTCTAACTAGACCAAACTCAATGCTACAGAGCTAACAGAATAATCAGTATTTAATTCCGAGCATGTTAGCTAAGAATGTTGACTAAAGTCAACGATATTCTAAGTTAAAGCTCTAAAACAGGCAAAAGGGTAAATCAACCAAACGAATGACCAGGGCACCAAACTACCGGTCCCAACAAGCCATAAATCACTTGGGGCCGCTACAGGAAAGCTTTAACAGTACAGTGAGTGCGTAAACGCAATGATGATCGGAAGGGTCATCACAACAATGGTGATTTTCGGTGGTGTTCATACTTCTCTCCCCCACTTGTCCATCAATGTCGCTATCCCCTCATCTTTATGTCTCTCCTCACACTTTTGTCATCTCAAAATAGAGCTGTAAATATCCTCGCTGCCACTGCAGACCTTGGAAAAGAGGAGATAATTAAAAACCCATCAAATTCAAAGCATTATACGACGGGAATGAGCTTAATCCGAATGGTCCGAGTTCTACACCTCCAAACCGTCACTTTCTCCTTCAAATCAAACTGGAAAAGTTAAATCCCAACCCTTTTCTTTCTATGATTTCATCATTATCCTTCTCAAATGTAGCTTCTCAAGAATTCAAAAATTGAATTCAAAAGCTTTCTTACGGAGCCGTTTGAGCCCCAAATTTCAGCTATAAAAGGGGGATTTTGATTCCCCATTTAAATTTTTTTTAAAAAACACAAAAAGATTCATTAGCAATAAAAAAAGATCGATTACTCTCTACAAACTATCATTAAAAGCTTCTCTCAATTGCTATTCATCTGGTTCTCTAATCAATTTCCTCTTTTTGTTCTTCTTGGAATATTTCGAGTTGAATCCGAGTCGAAATCGGAGTAGCTCGCTTGAAACTCGACACGCGGCAGCCTTAATCTCTGCCCAACACAAGGTAAAATTCTATCCCGTCTTAGTTACAATCATGTTTAATTTTGTAAATTCTTAACCATATGTTCAGTGTGGTTGTTGGCCGTGTTAGCCATTTGAATTCGGGTGCAAAAATATGTAAGTAAAGATAGTCTCTGGTTATTTTGATTTATTCACATTAGATTGAGTGTTTGAAAAGTGTTTATAGACAACTATTTCACATGAAAGATTTTTCATAAAGTTTGAGATTTAAGAAGTGGTTGGTTGCCTATTATGGGATTATTTTGATGTTGATTTGGGACATTTTCTAACATCGCAACAGTTGTTCTAACTGTTTTATGTCATGTATGTGTGTTTACAAAATTTCGGTAGCCTTTAGTTTAGCATAAAAAGACACTATTGAGCTTTAAATCTTAAAGTATGATTGGCTGTCCATCATAGAATTCTTGTAGCTCTTGCACATGAACGTTGGAATATTGCATCAACTGTTGGTTATACCTTAGGCTAGCTGCTTGCTTAAATGAAAATTTTCAATTTCTAACTTAACTTAGCTACGTGTCTATGGTTCAATATATGTTTAAAGAATACCACTCCATTTGATTTCATGACATGAATAGGAAAGTAGTGGCTTGCATCTCTTCTAATTTAAGAAAGCATGTTACTTTTTTTGAAAAAAGGCTGGACTATATATGAGTTTTCCTGGTTGCCCTCCTTCGAATGTTTATTCAGGTTTTGTAGTAGCTACTTATAAGTTATAACTAAGTTAATTGTATATCAACACAAGTGTGTAAATTGATCTACGGAATTGTTAGTTTCCCTTTAGAATGGATCATGACTGTTTGTGTTACAAACTCTAAAAAATGTAAAAGTGTGATTTTGGTATATTTGACCATTAGAGAGGATATATCATATTGAGAAGAACAAGATGACATGATTACTCCTCTGTCTTAGTTTACTTTGAGCACAAACATAGGTTCTTTTATGTGTCTTAATGTTTGTTCACTGGCTGCATGAAATTATTTAGCATTCGTTATTGACCCTGATACAAGTTTCGTGCTAGCCACCCTGCATTGTGTGATAAAATGAATAATAGTTAAACTCGGGTATCTCGATAATTACTGTGGCCTGACCCTTTTGATTGTTGTTTGAGTTCCAACTAATAAGGCTGTTTGGGTTAAATGGTTCTGTTTCTGTAATGACCCTTCCGGTTATTTCCACGTATACGTTTCCTTGAACCGTTAGAGCTTGTTTGTAGTGGCCCCAAGTCATTTAAGGCTTGTCGGGACCGGTATTTTGGCGCCGGGTCCATTTGTTTGATCGTAAGGTTCTTTGATAAATTTTCTGAACTTTGGGTCAAATGTCTCGGAGCTTTTCTCTCAATATATAAAGAGTTAGAAGTCCCCCAAAATACCAAATCGAAGGTCTACGAGTCTAGTTTCCAACTCACAAAACCTCACGTCCAACTGATCTCGGAGTAAAAAGTTATGACTGTTTTACCGCGGACTGTCTGACAGGAAACGGGTTGCGAACCGGGTCGCGAACCGGGTCGGGTTAAACTCAATTTAAGCCTCAACTTCACGTTTTAAAACGCCATTTCAGTTCCGAAATAGTGATAAAACATAAGGGAGGATCCCGAGAGAATTCTTGAGTATCAAAATCGTGCGTACTTAAAAATATTTAATTTAAAAGTTGAATGTGGTAGAAAATTATATTATTATTACCTTTTCAAAATATTTTAAAGTTTATGAAAAATATTTTTGATACGATACAATTGTATATGTATTTATTTTATAAGATTTTTATACATTGTAATATTTTATCGGAGATAGTAAATTTAGTTATGTTGAAAATTATTATTATAATATAGTAGGTTTTGTTTGAAATAATTTTCTATGAATTATGGTATATTTAAAATATTATATTTATTTTACCATAAATTTATTCAATACCCGAGTACGTACGTAGCATGGATCCACCTATCATTAATTAGATAAGGGGAGGTGTGGTGTTGACACACACACCCCCACGTAGAAACCAACTGATGTGGTAGGCAATTGCTGCCAAACTTAAATCATTTGGAGCAAATTGCAAAGGCAATTGCTGCCTAACTTACATTATACTTCTATATCTATTGCTGCCTATTCACTTTAAGCATGGGAGCAAATTGCAATGGTGATTGCTGCCTAACTTTCATCGCACTTCTCTGGAACACAATTTTGGTGCAAAACTGCCTCAGTGTATCATTCTTGTGTCACGTTAAAAGTTGATTCCAATAAGTAAGATCTTGATAATTTATTGGATCACCGAAAATAAAATCGATTATCTACGTCAAGTTATTCAAGCCTAATTTCAAGTTTGATTTCATTTCGGAGTTTCTCGGAGCGGTTCGAGCGTGGACATCATCGTTCTAGCAGCTTGTCATCGGACGACAGGTAGGTTATGGTTTATTTTCCCTAGACTCCGCATATATAGGATAAAATTGTATTAATGGGCATCCTTGGGTTGGTTTATTAGGTTGGTACCACAGACCTCGACCGCTTTATTCATGTCCGCCTACTTTTGTTCCTCCGTTGCTTGTAGTATTTGCCGATATATTTTATTTACCCTTGTGGTCCTGTGAGGCCTTGTTGACTCTGGAACATAGAAGGTGGGATTTTGGGAATGTCCGCGAGTCCCGGGCATAGAATTATCCTTCTAGGCTGGTTATGCTTGCTGAGTAGCTGTGGGCCTGTGCAGGGTCGATAGGTTGATTGTGAGCTGCTGGGCAGCTATTGTGTGTGATCATACCATTTCATGCATATAAAAGGTTTATCCATGTTTTACTATGGTTTTGGCTCGGGCCTACTGGCACTATTTTTCTAAACCTTGCATGGCCCGGGGCCTGTTTTTGAAGGAAATGATTTGGAAATGGTTAATTTAACTTGTGAATATTCCTGGATAAAAGGAAGTAAAATTATGTTTTAAATCACCAGTTTTACGATTCACGCTAGACTTGGCAGGGCCGGGGTGCTAGTTGAGTTTTCTTGCTATTTGGGATGATTTTAGCCTCGGTCGGACCGAGCACCTGAGATGACTTTTTACTGTTTAGACCCGGTTATGCCCGGGCACCCTTGGAGGGGTTTTTGAGACATTTTCCTACTACTTTAGTCCTGGACAGGGTCTGGGCATTGCATATTCGAGACTGGGTCTCCATCCTGATACCGGACTTGCTTCCGGGTGACATGTTCTGATACTGAGTTTTAGTATGGGGTCTGGGACCTCCATGGACCTTGCCATCCGGGCCAGGGGCTACGGGCTGCGTGTGCCGGAGGAGGGGTATACGGTGGAGTAGAGGTATACGGGCAGTGTCTTTCCATGGAACCTACCTGCTGGGCCGGATCGGCACCGGAGGAGGTACATACAGAGATACCATTTCACTTGAGATCTTCATGCATCATATCATTCATTGTTTGAGGCTCCACCCTTGTTTGTTGTTTGTTGATTGTACGCTCCAGTAGTATGGGATGCCGGAGGGTTTGTTTTCACTTGTTTGTGTTCCTCGGTTGTATGGGCGGCCGGGGGACTGTAGGTAGACTTCTGCTATTTACTTACAGAATTGTTCTCTATTATGGATAAGTATGAGGTTGGTTACTGCTATACTGTTAGTTTCTGGATTTGAGATTGATATGATTAAGTTGAGTGTGATTCATGTCTCTGAGCATGCCTATCATTACTCTTTCTCTCTTCTTCTTACACTTGAGGTTATCAGTATACCGTTGATAACGCCCAAACTACACCGCGAATTAACGAAGCGTAAGCGGTCGTAGTCAAGTAAAGAACCCAACAAGGTTGGGGTCGAATCCCACAGAGAATATGGTGAAGATTAAGCCTTTAGTAAATTAGTTGACTGATGGTCAATAGTTTCCGGTAAATAAAGGGGGGGTTTTGTAATCAACGTGAACAAAAGCAATAATATTGTAGAGAAGTAATCAGTAGGAGAGAATGCGAACTAGGGACGTGTTCACCATGGCTTTGTAACAATCGATTCTAGGCGTTACAGGGTTCTTTCTATATGCGTGTCACGATGTGATTGCATCAATGGTATCGTCTAAACGTCTCTCGACCAAATAAACAAATTTCCTTTTCTATTCTCTCGACCTCGAAAAGATGTGCTTTTTAGCTTTCAATCCTAACATCAAGTAGATTAATCCAGTTACGGCATTAATCATTAGACGAGAGTTAGTAGTCTCGAATCCTTGTTGTTAATCAAGTTTCCCAGTTTTAATCTCTTTACTCAAGCAAATTAAACCTAGGCATGTTCTAATGTTTGCAACCACTAGAAAACGTGACATAAAGTATGATTAACAACGTGACTACATGTAAATTGAACCCGTCGCTACCCGGAATCTATATCGCTACTTTAGCCATGGCTCCCACAACCCTAGTTGCGGGTGTTTTAGTTACTCATGCTCGAAGAATAAAAGAAGAAATTCATAATAAAGGAAAGAAGATTCTTACAATATGATGAAAATACCCTTCAATAATCAAAGAACAAGAAAATAACAAGATCCCCAAGAACGATTCAAGAACACGCTTGCAAGATCAAGAAACCGTGTTGCTTGCGCTCAAAGTCTCGACTAAAAACTATGCTAAAACTATTGGGTGAACAATATGTAAAATAAACCTCTCATAGGGTATTTATAGGAGTCAAAGAAACCAAATCCAAAATGGGTTAGGAGTCCTAAACGCGGACAGCCGCTGACGCGCGTCTGCCTTAACTTGACGGCCAGGCTGACGGACCGTCAAGCCAGTGATGGACCGTCGCCTGGACCGTCACTGCTAACCAGTGATGCCGCCTGAAGTTGCTGCCTTGGTGTGACGGTCACTGTGACGGACCGTCACTGCCTTGACGGACCGTCGCCTGGACCGTCAACCTTAGGCAGTGGCACTGCCTCTATGCGACGGTCTTGGTGACGGACCGTCACTCAGGCCGTCACTCTTAGGCAGAATCCTCTTTTTCTCGTATTTCCTTCCGTTTCCATGTTTGTCTCCATTTCCTACAAATCCAACATAAAAACATCAAAAACAACAACGGTTGCTTGAAAACGTACGATTGTTCTTGGTTAAAAGGAGTCGAAAGTGACGTAAATTAGCGGCACATCAACACCCTCAACTTAAAACGTTCGCTTGTCCTCAAGCAACATAACATAAAAACAATAAGACGACTCAACTAAGAACACAAACTCATGTCTCTAGCAACTCATGGTCATTCGAAACTTATTCAATTAAATCAAGCTCCCTCGTAGCACACGAATGTATGAAACACTAACTTGCAAGGATCCAAACATGTCATTCTGATATGATAGAACATTCTACATACACACGCGCAGCTATCCTAACAATCAATAGACAATACAGACATCTTGGTGCCCTCACCACAAAGAAATCCCACACACAAGATTTGGGACTAGGTAAGCGCTCACACTCACAAATGATTTCAAACAATGCACATGCGATACCATAGGCTTTCCCTTACTATTCTATTTCAGCTCTTCAGAAAGCCGCTCAGGATCACTACAGGACTTGTTTAGGCTTGTAATGAGGCTTCGGGTGCAGGTAGGATACATTTAGGGGTTAGTGACTAAGCGCTCCTTAGAACTACCGACGTCTTATTACCACATAACTTACTTTGTCCATCCTTATTCACCTTTATATTTCCTTCTTTCTAGCTACATGTGCGACCTCTTTATTTTGACAATTCTTTTTATTTCTTTTTCACTCTTTTTTATCTCTTTTTTTTTCTTTCTTTTTTTCTTAGGCACACACCCGACTTTTCATTCTATTCACAACCAATCTTCACTATCCTCTTTTTCTTATCATTCACCTCTCTAGTAGCCACCCTCAACTTAGGCTGATTGCCTGCGTTGAGGTGCACAATGTCCATGGAAGGACCAGGGCCAAAACAGGGTTTACCTCTATAGTAGCCACCCTCAACTTAGGCTGATTGCCTGATTTGAGGTGCACGATGTCCAAGGAAGGACCAGGGCCAAAATAGGGATTCAAAGTTAAACATGAATGGTGACAGGTTATTGAAAGAACAAGGTCAATTATGGCTCAAACAGGGATCAAAGGGGTTATTTATATTTGGACGGTCTTTTAGGTTAAGTGGACTGCACACAAAAAGGGCCTGTGATCCTTTCCTAAGCAACCAAACTTCGAACTTAACAAAATAGACCGGGCAAGTTCTAGATGCATGCACAGAGTAAGAACTTATGACAATAATCTCACACACTCTTGGCACCAAGAACCTATATCGCTACCAACTATCAAACAACCGCTCGGCTTAAGCATACTCATTCTAATCATAATCACACAATGACATTCAAGGATCCAGACAGTCAATCGTTTCAACATAAGTACAAAACCAGAAAATTTTTAAGGGGCCTCCTTTTAGTCAAGAAAAATGCCATGATGACTTGCTATAGACACTTAAAAAAAATTTAAAATAACAACCTAAACATGCCGGTTCTACTAGATAGCACACCGGAGGGAAAAGAACTCGGCAACAAAAACCCTCGGTGGTGACTCACAAGTTTCCCAACACCCTCAACTTAGACTCATGCATTGTCCCCAAATGCATATATATGCAAACTAAAAACTGTGAGAATAAAGGAATACCTGTGAAGTCGATGTGACTCAGATTTTGGAATGATGTTGGAGACCGCCAGGGTCTCCAAAACAGGAGAACTCGATGGAGTGTGGCGTTACAGCTTCCTTTTTGGGCTCCATCGCTAGTCGCGACAACTTCTTCGCTCTTTCTTTGTAGATTCTCTTGCGGTGTTTTCGTTTCTTAGTTCTATTTTCACCGCCTTCCTCTACATGTTTCTCCTCAGGATACACATCAACAGGGACTTCCTCAATAGCATTGATGACTGCGACCACCCTCATGTCACTTGGTTGCTTCATCACTCTGGACACATCGAACTTGACCATTTCATTGTTTAATCGGAGGGTCAGTTCATTTCTCTCCATGTCCACCAATGCTCTAGCCGTGGCTAACAAAGGTCGTCCCAAGATTATGGAAACTTCAAAATTCACTTCGCAATCCAAGATCACAAAGTCGGCCGGGAATATAAGCTTACCAATCTTGACCAGCACATCAGACAATATTCCCACAGGTCTCTTCACTGAGCGGTCAGCCATCATCACCCTTATGGACGTTGGTTTAGGAGCTCCCAAACCCAATTGTTCGTAGACAGCTAGCGGCATCAAGTTGATGCTAGCCCCCAGATCACACAAGGCTCTTCCTAAATTGAGCTTCCCAACAGTACAGGGAACAGTGAAAGCACCTGGATCTTCCTTCTTTTCGACCAACGATCTAGAGGAAATAGCGATGCAATGATGGAGGTTGTCTTCCGGTTCATAATTTACCGACCTCTTCTTTGTAATCAAGTCCTTCATGAACTTGGCATAACCGGGCATTTGTTCCAGCGCTTCCACCAATGGTATGTTTATTGAAATCTACTTCAGCATGGTCATGAAGTTCAGGAACTTACCATCATCAGCTTTCTTCTTCAAACGCTGTGGGAAAGGAGGTGGTGGTCGAGGCATCATAGTTGGAAGCTTTTCAGCTTCCTTGCTTTTCTCCGCGGGCTTTGGAGTGTCCTCCTCTACCGCCTCTTCATCATCCGCCACATCACCTTGAGTCTGAATTACCGGATGTGATTCCGGTAATATTTTTCCGCTTCTTGTGGTGATCGCCATACAGCTTGCGTCATTCCTCGGATGAGTCGTGTCACTCGGCAAGGTACCTGTCTTCCTTTGGTTCAGAGCTGCCGAGATTTGCCCTACTTGCTGCTCCAGCTGCTTGATCACGGTGGAATGTGACTCTACTACCTGACTCAATGTTGATAACTCATTCCGCATTGCCTTTACCCCAGAGTCAGTCGATTCTACCTTCAGTAGCATCTTCGCCATCATGTTCTCAAGTTTGGACGTCTCAGCCTTGTTGCCAGCTTTGTCCCGATTTCCAGGTGGTATATACAACCCACCTCTATCGGTGTTGTTCCTCCAATTTCCTTGGTCGCGCTCTTTGTAGCCACTTTTCTCATAGTGGTTGTCTCGCTGATAATTCCGACCTTGGTTTCCCTGGCCATTGGCCTGGAAACCCCCAAGTAATTTGCTTCCTCAGTCTCCATACCTTGGGAACCCACAGCTTGCACCTTCTCCATACCTCCTGAGCACAAGTGCTTTGTCAGGAGATCCAACTGTGTTTTCAGATGCGCCATGTCTTGGTCGCGCTCCTCCTCTTTCCTACGCTGCTCTGCTGACATACCAACGGTGTAGGTGCTAGCTGCAACCTCTGAATCTCGTGTGTGCCAGGCCCTGTTGGTTTTGGTGAGCCTGTCCAAAATAGCTGTGGCGTCGGCAAAAGTGCGACCCATAAACGCTCCACCTGCTGCGTTATCCAATGTCGGCTTGGTAGCCGAGTTTAGTGCCCTGTAGAATGTCTGCATCAAGAATTCGTTGTTCAGCTGATGGTTGGGGCACTGTGTCAGCTTCTTCTTGAATCGCAACCAAGTCTCGTGCAGTGCTTCGTGCGGTTGCTGCCTGAAGTTGCTAATCTCGTCCCTCAACTGTATCATCCGAGAGGGAGGAAAGAACCTTTCTAGGAAAGCTCCTCTCAACTTTCCCCACGTTGTGATAGAGTCGGGGGTCAGCTCCGTCAACCACAATGCTGCCTCATCAGACAGAGACAACGGAAACAACCTGAGCCTGATCGCTGTCTGACTCACTCCTGGCAATTCGAACGATTTGCAGATGCCCACGAAATTCATCAAGTGCTGATTTGCATCGTTACCAGCAACACCGCGGAACACTCCTCTCAAGTTTAACAGCTGGATCATCGTGCTAGTGATGTTGAACTTGGCTCCAGGCGGTAGCGGTGGAACAATAATGGCGCCCGTAGCGCCAGCTCCATCTAAATCGAGATCCTCACATTCCGTACCACATCATCTTGCAGACCACCAGCATTCAGATTTTGTTGGGCCTGCAGTTCTGCAGCGATCCTCGCTGCCTCTAGTTGTGCGGCCATATTCCGCCTCAATGTTCTAGCAAGTTCGGGGTCGTAAGGTAAAATTTGTTTCCCCGAACCTCGGGTACTTGGCATGCACAACTGTGTACCCTGTCAATGACAAAAACAACAAATAAACGTAAAGCAGGAAATTATGACTGAGAGTCAAATAAACACGCCAGACTTAATCAAAAACCGTATTCCCCGGCAACGGCGCCACATTTTGATAACGCCCAAACTACACCTCGAATTAACGAAGCGTAAGCGGTCGTAGTCAAGTAAAGAACCCAACAAGGTTGGGGTCGAATCCCACAGAGAATATGGTGAAGATTAAGCCTTTAGTGAATTAGTTGACTGATGGTCAATAGTTTCCGGTAAATAAGGGGGGGTTTGTGTGAACAAATCGTAAACAAAACAAGTAATAAACGTGTGAGTTTTAATCAATATGAGAGAATGCGAACTAGGGACGTGTTCACCATGGCGTTGTAACAATCGATTCTAGGCGTTACAGGGTTCTTTCTATATGCGTGTCACGATGTGATTGCGTCAATGGTATCGTCTAAACGTCTCTCGACCAAATAAACAAATTTCCTTTTATCTTCTCTCGATCTCAAAAAGATGTGCTTTTTAGCTTTCAATCCTAAACATTAAGTAGATTAATCCAGTTACGGCATTAATCATTAAGACGAGAGTTGGTAGTCTCAAATCCTTGTCGTTAATCAAGTTTCTCGGTTTTAATCTCTTTCCTCAAGCAAATTAAACCTAGGCATGTTCTAATGTTTGCAACCACTAGAAAACGTGACATAAAGTATGATTAACAACGTGACTACATGTAAATTGACCCCGTCGCTACCCGGAATCTATATCGCTACTTTAGCCATGGCTCCCACAACCCTAGTTGCGGGAGTTTTAGTTACTCATGCTCGAAGAATAAAAGAAGAAATTCATAATAAAGGAAAGAAGATTCTTACAATATGATGAAAATACCCTTCAATAATCCAAGAACAAGAAAATAACAAGATCCCCAAGAACGATTCAAGAACACGCTTGCAAGATCAAGAAACCGTGTTGCTTGCGCTCAAAGTCTCGACTAAAAACTATGCTAAAACTATTGGGTGAACAATATGTAAAATAAACCTCTCATAGGGTATTTATAGGAGTCAAAGAAACCAAATCCAAAACGGGTTAGGAGTCCTAAACGCGGACAGCCGCTGACGCGCGTCTGCGTTAACTTGACGGCCAGGCTGACGGACCATCAAGCCAGTGATGGACCATCGCCTGGACCGTCACTGCTAACCAGTGATGCCGCCTGAAGTTGCTGCCTTGGTGTGACGGTCACTGTGACGGACCGTCACTGCCTTGACGGACCGTCGCCTGGACCGTCAACCTTAGGCAGTGGCACTGCCTCTATGCGACGGTCTTGGTGACGGACCGTCACATGTGTGACGGACCGTCACTCAGGCCGTCACTCTTAGGCAGAATCCTCTTTTTCTCGTATTTCCTTCCGTTTCCATGTTTGTCTCCATTTCCTACTAATCCAACATAAAAACATCAAAAACGACAACGGTTGCTTGAAAACGTATGATTGTTCTTAGTTAAAAGGAGTCGAAAGTGACGTAAATTAGCGGCACATCAACCGTCCATTTCGTAAACTTATTTTGTATACACTGTTGTTGCAAGGACCCCAGGTGCGTTGTTTCTTACTTTCACCTGTGCCTATGGTGTGTATATTCTGCTTACTGGCCTCACATGTGGTTCTGTTGATTTCCCTCTGGGCTAGTTCTTGTGTACTTTTCATTGATTTCTGTGACTGCTTGCTTCTATTCTGTCTATTACTACACTCTTATCTTATATGTGCCCAGTCGGCCTATGATACCTACTGGGTACCTTATTCTTCGCATTTGGTGCTCACCCCTACCCCTCTGCATCTTTGGGTGCAGATCCGAGCGTGGGCCATCACCGTTAGATCGCTGTGATTCGTGCTTGGAGATCTGTTGGGGACTACTTCATACTGAGGGTGAGCTCTTGGCGATCGGAGCTTAGCTTTAGTTCATCTTTTGCCTTATGTACTCTATTACCATTCAGAGACATCTGTATATATTCTTTTGGATCGTTTGCACTCCATGTATGTAGTTTTGGCTCTATACTGTGATACCAGGTCTTGGGGTTTGGTTTAGTTTCCGCATATGTATATATTTATATCCCTGTTATCTATTTTATTCGTCTTGTTCCCTTATTTGCTAGATAGTAGCCCATTACTAACTGTTCTGGGCTACGGGGATTGGTTCACCTACCGAGGGTTGTTGGTGCCATCATGATTGAGAAATTGGGTCGTGATAACTTGGTATCAGAGCTTTAGGTTCACCGGTGTCATCCGTATAGGAGCCAATGTCTAGTAGAGTCCTGCGGATCGGGGCGGAGACGTCCGTACTCAATCTTTGGGAGGCTACAGTGACATTTTAGGAAATTTGACTCTTTTATTGTTTCTGTGTCGTGCGTGGAACCCTTGAAGTTTCTGGAGATCTCATTTATTCTACTTCATTCTTCCGCAGATGGTTCGTATGAGATCATCGGCATCACGCGAAGATGAGCCTCCCACTCCAGCTAAGGGTCGAGGACGCCCTCGATCAGTGGCACCTGCTAGAGCTGCTAGGGTGGAGATAGAGCCCGAGCAACATGTGGTTCAGGGGGCAGCCCAGGTACTACCAGCTCCAGCACCGGCTCTAGCACCAGCTCTAGTGCCCACTTCTGTGCCAGCTTCAGCCGCAGCTCAGTCTCCAGATATTCGGGGATTACTCTTACAGCTTTTGGGTGTGATTGGAGAGCGGCCTTCTGAAGTAGCGCAGACATCCGCTCAGGGGGTAGCCCTGGGTGCACATAGCTCAGGAGCGCAGCCGAATACTATGGCTCCCCGTGCGGAGGTCATTCCGGTTCCATCTATTGCACAGTCTGTTGCTCCTCGCCCAGTTATGATAGAGTTAGAGCAGAAGGCATTGGGTAGGTTTTTGAGGTTAGCACCTCCGAGGTTTGCTGGTACTTCTGGGCAGGATCCACATGACTTTATTACTACCTGTGAGGAGATGTTGCATCATTTGGGTTTGTTGGAGACTCACGGGGTTGGTTATACTACCTATCAGTTGGAGGGCCCAGCAAAGTTATGGTGGAGGGCCCAGGTTGCTTGTAGACCACCGTCGTCACCTCCTTTGACCTGGTCTGAGTTTTATGAGGCCTTTATGGCCAAGTTCCTACCCCAGAGTGATTGGGAGCGTCGCAGGGAGCAGTTTACTCACCTTGTACAGGGGTCTACGACTATCTCGGAGTATGAGACCCATTTCCATCAGCTAGCACCGTTCGGAGCTATGATCATTCCTACCGAGGCTGATAGGATTCGCAGATTTGTATGGGGTTTGAGGCCAGAGATCAGGCAGCCAACTGAGATATTGATTGCCAGTGGTCGGTCATTCCAGGCTATCGTAGACTATGCCCGCACTGTGGAGGACCTACAGCGACATGATCAGGGGTCCAGAGATAAGAGGCCTCGACATCAGGGTATCTATAGTGGTTCCAGATATGGTGGTAGAGGCCCTGGCCAGTGGAGCTAGAGTTATCAGCCACAGCAGTACCAGGGTCAGTCCAGCCGACCGGTTCAGGCTTCCCTTCAGACTTTCGGTAGTACCCAGTTCGAGCAGGGTCAGAGAAGCCATCAGGGCTATAGCGGCCAGTCTTCGAGGGGTACAGTTTCTGGGGCATCAGGTCGTGGTGGTCATACGGGATCTGCTGGTTCATCTCGACTGAGTAGGCCGTCGGGGGTTTGTTTTACTTATGGTGCGATTGGTCATTTTGCTAGAGATTGCCCTCAGCAGGGTACAGTTCAGTTGGCCGAGCCTTTACGGGTAGTTCAGCCCACGGCTAGAGGGGGTGGTCGTCAGAGTAGAGGTAGTGCTCCGCGCGGCAGAGCAGGTGGTAGGGATGGCGGTCGGGAAGGTGGAGGTCGTCGTCAGTTTTACGCGGTCCCTAGGAGACCAGAGGCAGAGGCCTCAGATGCTGTGATTACAGGTACGATTTCTGTGTGCCATCAGTCTGCTATGGCTTTATTTGATCCTGGATCCACTTGTTCATATGTATCTGCCTACTTTGTGCCTTGTTTGGGGTTGGCTAGTGAGCCATTATCTGTTCCTGTTTCTGTTTCGACCCCAGTAGGAGATTCTTTAGTAGTGGATCGGATTGTGAGATCCTGTATGTTATCTATTGGTGATTCCGAGACTTGGGGTGATTTGATGATTCTTGATATGCTAGATTTTGATGTGATACTGGGCATGGACTGGTTATCCCCTCACCGTGTGGTTTTGGATTGTTATGCCAAGACCATTACCATAGCTGTGCCCGGTGTATCCCCGGTTGTGTGGCAGGGTTCTGTTAGCCATGCACCATCTGGGATCATCTCTTGTCTTCGAGCTAGGAAGTTGATTTCCCGTGGGTGTTTAGCTTATCTAGCATATGTCGAGATGTTAGTGCTGACCCTACTTCTCCTGAGTCTATTCCTGTGGTTAGAGACTTCCTCGATGTGTTTCCTACCGACCTGCCAGGCCTTCCACCTGAGAGAGATATTGATTTTGCTATTGAGCTAGAGCCGGGCACTAGGCCCATTTCTATTTCTCCTTGCCGTATGGCTCCTGCTGAGTTGAGGGAGCTTAAGGAGCAGCTCCAGGATCTGTTAGCTAAGGGCTTTATTAGACCTAGTGTGTCACCGTGGGGTGCTCCTGTTCTCTTCGTGAAGAAGAAGGATGGGTCGGATGCGCATTGTGTATTGATTACGGCAGCTGAATAGGGTGACATGAAGAAAAGTTCCGATGCGAGGATTTATGATTTGTTTGACGCTAGCTTCAGGGTTCAGTTCGTGTTTCGAGAGATTGAATTTGAGGTCTGGCCTACCATGTGTTGAGATAGGGAAGAGGACATGCCCTAAGACAGCATTCAGGACACGTTATGGCCATATATGAGTTTCCTAGTGATGTCTTTGGTTGCCTAATGCGCGCCCGCAGCGTTAGAAACCTTTGATGCAGCATGGGGGGTTTTCTGCCCGTATTTGGACTCATTTGTGATAGTTTTTATAGACGACATCTTGGTATATTCGCGTAGCCGAGATGAGCATGAGCAACACTTGAGGGTTATACTCCAGACTTTGAGAGATCATCGGCTTTATGCCAAGTTCTCAAAGTGTGAGTTTTGGGTTGAGTCAGTTGCATTCCTAGGGCACGTGGTGTCTAAGGATGGGATTAGGGTTGATCCGGGAAAGATTTTAGCGGTTTGTGAGTGGCCTAGACCTACTACTGTTACTGAGGTTCGCAGCTTTATTGGGTTAGCGGGTTACTACAGACGGTTCATTGAGGGATTTTCTTCCATAGCAGCACCCTTGACTATGCTGACTAGGAAGGATGTCCCATTTCAGTGGTCTGATCAGTGTGAGGATAGCTTCCAGAGGCTTAAGGCCTTATTGACTTCAGCTCCAGTTTTGACTTTGCCGGTTGAGGGTCAGAGCTTCTCCGTGTATTGTGATGCTTCTGGGATTGGTCTTGGTTGTGTGTTGATGCAGCAGGGTCGAGTAATAGCATATGCGTCGAGGCAGCTGAAGGTTCATGAGCGCAACTACCCCACTCATGACTTAGAGTTGGCGGCGGTAGTTTTCGCGCTCAAGATCTGGAGGCATTACCTATATGGAGTTCACTGTGATATCTTCACCGATCACCGTAGTCTTCAGTATATCACGAGTCAGCGGGAGTTGAACTCGAGACAGAGGAGATGGATCGAGTTACTGAAGGACTATGACTTCACTATTCTGTATCATCCGGGCAAGGCAAACGTAGTAGCGGATGCCTTGAGTCAGAAGACAGTGAGTATGGGTAGCCTAGCTTCTCTTTCAGTTTCAGAGAGACCGTTGGCCTTGGACATTCAGTCCTTGGCTAACCGTCTGGTTAGGCTTGACCTGTCGGATCCTAGCAGAGTTCTCGCCAGTGTTGAGGTTCGTTCTACTTTGATTGATCAGATTCAGAGCCGTCAGTTTGAGGATCAGCAGTTGTGTGACCTGCGTGATCGGGTTGTTCAGGGTGAGACCAGTCGGGCTACTCTAGATTCAGATGGGGTTCTGAGGTTTGATAGTCGCCTATGTGTTTCGAGGATTAGTGATTTGATTCAGTTGATATTTCATGAGGCACATTGCACTAGATACTCCATTCACCCTGGCACAGCAAAGATGTATAGAGACTTGAGGCAGCTTTACTGGTGGAGTGGTATGAAGCGGGATATAGAGTAGTTTGTATCTCGGTGCTTGAACTATCAGCAGGTTAAGTTCGAGCACATGAGACCTGGTGGTTTGATGCAGCGACTTCCCATTGCTGAGTGGAAGTGGGAAGGGATTACTATGGACTTCGTTGTTGGTTTGCCTCGTACTTCTCATGGGTTTGATTCCATATGGGTGATTGTTGATAGGCTGACTAAGTCAGCACATTTCTTGCCAGTTCAGACTTTTTATGGCGCAGAGAGGTTAGCTCAGATCTACCTTCGTGAGATTGTTCGATTGCATGGGGTCCCAGCTTCTATTATTTCAGATCGCGGCACTCAGTTCACATCTCAGTTCTGGAGGGCTATTCAGTGAGATTTGGGTACAAAGGTTCATCTTAGTACCGCTTTCCACCCTCAGACAGATGGCCAGTCCGAGAGGACCATTCAGATTTTGGAGGACATGCTTCGAGCCTGTGTTCTTGACTTTAGAGGTTCTTGGGATCAGTTTGTTCCCTTGGCAGAGTTTGCTTATAATAACAGCTTCCATTCGAGTATTGGCATGGCACCTTTTGAGGCTTTGTATGGCAGGCGTTGCAGATCACCGGTAGGTTGGTTTGACGGTTTTAGTGCTGGGCCACAGAGCACAGATTTGCTTCAAGATTCCTTAGACTGAGTCCGAGTGATTCAGGATAGGCTTCGGGCAGCCAGGAGCTAGGCAGAGAGTTATGTCTGATCGTAGGCTTCCGGTGCCTTTGAGTTTAGTGTCGGCTGACTTGGTGTTATTCGCCGTGTATCTCCATAAAGGGCGTGATGAGATTTGGTAGGTGGGCAAGCTTAGCCCCAGGTACATTGGGCCGTTTGAGATTCTGCAGAGGGTTGGTAGCGTTGCCTATCAGTTAGCCTTACCTCCGATGTTTTCAGCTATACATCCTGTATTTCATGTTTCGATGCTGCGTCGGTATGTACCAGATGAGTCTCATGTGTTGCAGTGGGATTCAGTTCAGTTGAGTGAGGATTTAGCCTTTATTGAGGAGCCGGCAGCTATTTTGGCCAGAGATGTCAGGAGATTGAGGTCTCGAGAGATCCCGGTTGTTAAGGTTCAGTGGAGGCACCGTCCAGTCGAGGAGGCTACCTGGGAGACCGAGAGAGATATGCGGGATCAGTATCCGCAGCTATTTTAGCCTTCATGTACCCCCTTGACCTTGACTTTCGAGGACGAAAGCCCTTTTTAAGTAGTGGATGATGTAATGACCCTTCCGGTCATTTTCCACGTATAAGTTTTGAGTCAAAAAATCGAAAAAGTATCGTAAGTTCTAAGAAATTTCCTGACTTTGGGTCAATGTATCGGTTTTCTCCCAATATATAGTAAGAGAGTAGAAGTCCCCCAAAATATCGTAAATCGAAGGTTACGAGTAATAGTTTCCAAACGCACCAAGAACCTCACATCCCATCCGATCCTCGGAGTAAAGAGTTATGACTGTTTTACCGCGGACTGTCTGGCAGAAAATGGGTTGCGAACCGGGTCGCGAATCGGGTCGGGTTTAACCCGATTTAAGCTTCAATTTCACGTTTTAAAATGCCATTTCAGTTTCGAAACAGTGATAAAATATAAGGGAGGATCCCGAGAGAATTCTTGAGTATCAAAATCGTGCGTTGGCGAATTACGAGCCTAAACTTAAGAATTGTATTAGCATCGTGCGTGTATTTAAAAATATTTTATTTAAAAATTGAATTTGGTAAAAAATTATATTATTATTGCCTTTTCAAAATATTTTAAAGGTTTATGAAAAAGATTTTGTTACAATATAATTGTATATGTATTTATTTTATAAAGTTTGTATACATTGTAATATTTTAACGGAGATCGTAAATTTAGTTATGTTAAAATTTACTATTACAATATAGTAGGTTTTATTCGAAATAATTTTCTATGAATTATGGTATATTTAAAATATTATATTTATTTTACCACGAATTTATGCAATACCCGAGTATATATATAACGGGATAAAATACTTTAGGGTGGACACCAAACTCCACGTGGAGTGGTGGGAAGTGCACACCATGGTGCATAATGCCACCATGCGTTCCACTAATGTTCCAAATGTTTACATTCTGCCTATGTATTGTTCCTCTAGTTAGGATTAAGTTAAATATATGTTGCTGCCTAACTTATTCTACTTCACATTTGGTAATTAAGGATTGAACATGGTCACATGAAGCATTTACATACTTCTGTGTGTTGAAGAGATTAAGTGAGGAGTTCGTATGAACAGAATTATTGACGCAATATTCGGTCATCGAAAGAAAGTCAATTATCTACGTCAAGTTGTTCCATCCCAAATCCGATTCTGATTCCGATTTAGTTTTGGATTTTCTTGGAGTGGTTCGAGCTTGGACATCGTTGTTCTAGCAGCTTGTCGTCGGACGACAGGTAGGTTACGGTTTATTTTCCCTAGACTCCGTATATATAAAATAAAATTGTATTAATGGGCATCCTTGGGTTGGTTTATTAGGTTGGTACCACAGACCTCGACCGCTTTATTCATGTCCGCCTACTTTTGTTCCTCCGTTGCTTGTAGTATTTGCCGATATATTTTATTTACCCTTGTGGTCCTGTGAGGCCTTGTTGACTCTGGAATATAGAAGGTGGGATTTTGGGAATGTCCGCGAGTCCCGGGCATAGAATTATCCTTCTAGGCTGGTTATGCTTGCTGAGTAGTTGTGGGCCTGTGCAGGGTCGATAGGTTGATTGTGAGTTGCGGGGCAGCTATTGTGTGTGATCATACCATTTCCATGCATATAAAGAGGTTTTATCCATGTTTTACTGTGGTTTTGGCTTCGGGCCTACTGGCACTATTTTCTAAACCTTGCAAGGCCTGGAGGGCCCGTTTTTGATGGAAATGATTTGGAAATGGTTGATTGACTTGTGAGTATTCTTGGGTAAAAGAAAGTAAAATTATGTTTTAAAAGCACCGGTTTTACTACTACGCTAGACTCGGCAGGGCCGGAGTGCTAGTTGAGTTTTCTTGCTACTTGAGATGATTTTTAGCCTCGGTCGGACCGAGCACCTGAGATGACTTTTTACTATTTAGACCCGGTTATGCCCGGGCACCCTTGGAGGGGTTTTTGAGATATTTTCATACTACTTTAGTCCTGGACAGGGTCTGGGCATTGCATATTCAAGACTGGGTCTCCATCCTGATACCGGACTTGCTTCCGGGCGACATGTTCTGATACTGAGTTTTAGTATGGGGTCTGGGACCTCCATGGACCTTGCCATCTGGGCCAGGGGCTACGGGCTGCGTGTGCCGGAGGAGGGGTATACGGTGGAGTAGAGGTATACGGGCAGTGTCCTTCCATGGAACCTACCTGCTGGGACGGATCGGCGCCGGAGGAGGTACATACAGAGATACCATGGCACTTGAGATCTTCATGCATCATATCATTCATGGTTGAGGTTCCACCCTTGTTTGCTGTTTGCTGATTGTACGCTCCGGTAGTATGGGATGTCGGAGGGTTTGTTTTCACTTGTTTGTGTTCCTCGGTTGTATGGGCGGCCGAGGGACTGTAGGTAGACTCTTTCTATTTACTGTAGAATTATTCCCTATTATGGATAAGTACGAGATTGGTTACTGCTAGACTGTTAGTTTCTGGATTTGAGATTGGTATGACTAGTTGAGTTTGATTCATGTCTCTGAGCATGCCTATTATTACTCTTTCTCTCTTCTTCTTACACTTGAGGTTACCGGTATACCGTCCATTTCGTAACTTATTTTGGTATACACTGTTGTTGCAAGGACCCCAGGTGCGTTATTTCTTACTTTCACTGTGCCTATGGTGTGTATATTCTGCTTACTAGCCTCATATGTGGTTCTGTTGATTTCCCTCTAGGGCTAGTTCCTGTGTATCTTTTGTTGATTTCTGTGACTACTTGCTTCTATTCTGTCTATTACTACGCTTTTATCTTATATGTGCCCAGTCGGCCTATGATACCTACTGGGTACCTTATGCTTCGCATTTGGTGCTCACCCCTACCCCTGCATCTTTGGGTGCAGATCCTAGCGTGGGCCATCGCCGATAGACGTTGTGATTCATGCTTGGAGATCTGTTGGAGACTACTTCAGGCTGAGGGTGAGCTCTTGGCGATCGGAGCTTAGCTTTAGTTTATCTTTTGCTTCATGTACTCTATTACCATTCAGAGACATCTGTATATATTCTTTTGGATATTTGCACTCCATGTATGTAGTTTTGGCTCTGTACTATGATACCAGGTCTTGGGGTTTGGTTTAGTTTTCGCATATGTATATATTTATATCCCTGTTATCTATTTTATTCGTCTTGTTCCCTTATTTGCTAGATAGTAGCCCATTACTAACTGTTCTGGGCTACAGGGATTGGTTCACCTACCGGGGGTTGTAGGTGCCATCATGACCGAGAAATTGGGTCGTGACAGGAATTGGGAAAGTTGTCACTACAATTGCAATTCAATTAAAAATAAGAAAACTAAAGCGAAAGTATCAAGTTTAACTAGACGACTAGGGATGCATATCCGATGGGGTTTTTGTTATAGGTTTGGGTAATTACCAATTCATACCTATTTTTGTTAAGTGACATGAATAGCATTGGTCATAAGTATGATTTGCTTCTCTCTCGATCAACATTCTTATTTTCGATGATCTCAGCTAGAGCATCATCAGTTTTACCAATAAACAACCAATCTAGCTTGGGAGGTCACACTATCTCTAGCTTAGACCCTTAAATGGGAGAATCCAATGATAACAACTATTCCTAGCCTCAAATCTAAGTGGAATCCCAATTTCCCACTAACAATCTCACATACGAAACTATGAAATCCTTTCTCAAGCAATCACATAATCAAGTAATGTAAATTAATGTTTGCAACCACCAATTTTAGGATTAAAATTAGGTGAAATTAGTTAGACCCATGTCAATTAAGCAACTATAAGCAAGAATGGATAACACCCATACCCATTTCTTAAACACCCATCATCAATGCACCCTTAGATAAGATAATTTAGCCACTCATGGTGAGAGAGAAAGAGATACCAACTGGGTAATTTATAATCCCTTCTATTAGAGATGAATCTCTAGTTCTAGATTCAATTTGAGTACACAAT
This sequence comes from Jaltomata sinuosa, assembly GCA_003996215.1. Classification (NCBI taxonomy): domain Eukaryota; kingdom Viridiplantae; phylum Streptophyta; class Magnoliopsida; order Solanales; family Solanaceae; genus Jaltomata; species Jaltomata sinuosa. The sequence continues at coordinate 55,024 of QJPP01002219.1, read as the reverse complement.
TATTAATCAAGAGAATTGAATTGAAACCCTCTTCTCAATGGAGGTGGAAAACTTAGTCTCCAAGATCAAAGTTCTTCAAAATATTCAGAATGATAAAGGTTATTTACAATTGTGCCTGAAAAGGCCTTTTATAGTTTCCCAAAATGTCACTAAAAATTAGGACAAAAATGCCCTTCGGGCGGTGTGCGGTGTGACATACGGTTTGCACGTTGCGATGTGCACGTCGCACACTGCCTCCGATTAAACCAGTGACTTCAGCTAGAATTGGGAGCTCTTTGCGAAGGGGGTACTGTTCGCATCTCAGGAGGTGTGCATCGCACAATGACCGCACCTCGTGACAGACTCTTCAGTGACTTTATGATCTTGTGTGGATGAGGTGCAATTCGCACCTCGACCTGTGCGTGTTGCATGGCCACCGCATCTCCGGTCAAAATCTTCAGCCTTTTCAAACACTTCACACTTCACTCCATTTGTGCTCTTTTTGGGTCCATTTCCTTGTTTATCATGATCTATCAAAAGTACCTGCATAAACATCAATAAAGTCCATAAGAACCTCTAAATCTATTCAAAACATAGCAATAATTAATGGATATAGGCTCAATAAGTTAGTAGATTATCGAATTATCAAACCCCCAAACTTGAACTATTGCTTGTCCTAAAGCAAGATACTTACAAGACAAGGAATGAATTATGCTCTAGGCTCAATTAAAGCACAAAAGACTACTCTACCCTAAAAATTAAGAAAAAGAATAAACAAAAGACTCACAAAACTATGCTTATCTCAATTTGGGTCACCACAAACTCAAGGCAATTGATCATTTCAAAACCTTGTTCAAAAGGACATCATTTCTCATTCAAAACCAAGGAAATTTTGTCATTTAAAACAAGACATTTAAGCTTCTCAAGTCATTGGCATGGACCGTCAAGGTTTTCCTCGAGATTCATCACACAACTTGTCTCATTCCTTCCCATTATTTGAAATAGAGACTCTATGCTTCAATTCGAGTGCATGATACCACTCACCACAAGGGAAAATCCCACTCACAATCATTCAATTCACAAAACACAGGATTATAGGAGAACCAAGAAGACTCTCACTCTCTCAAGGAAGTTCAAGTGCATACGCGTCGAACCATACACTTGCCCTTCATGTATATTGCCACTAATGTAGGGTAGCCAAGCTCAGAATCACCAAGGACTTGTGAGTTACGATGTTGGCTAGGGTCAAGGTGAGGATATCATTTCGTTCAAGTGACTCCACCTCCCTAATGCTCTTTGTTCTCATTTCAAACACCGCTAACATTTTCAATTTCAACTTCACCTTATTCCTCCCTCACACAACCCACGATTTCTGCTTTTACTCCTGATCATTCAAACTCCTTATACCACCTTCACTTGGTAGCACCTATATTTTGCTTTTAAATTTTCCCATTGGATTGATCTTTTGGAGCAATTTTCAATTCAAAATTAAGGTGCTACCTTGCACTTGAAGTGCACTTTTTTTCTTCCCCTCATTTGATCACATGTACCCCAAACTTAGGCATTTGCCTATGTTGTATTTGGTTTCCCCCACAAACTTAGGATTGTAGCCTACATTCCATTTTTAGGCAATTAGGGAGGATGGGTACCAAAACAGGGATTACAAAAAGTCAAGGTATTACAAGGTCCCAAGGAATGGTCACAAGCTCAAAGAGGTTCACTAGGATTTAATGTCGTGGGAAGTCATTTGGGTGAAGTGGCTATCAAAAAGGGCCTAAGTTCATCTTTCAAGCTTTTTCACACCTAGAATTTTGCCTTGAATCATATTCGGGGAAAGTTCTAGATGATACTTATGCACAAGAATCAAGGTAAAGCCTCATCACACAAGGCATCATGCCACAAGACTTCTTTCATTAGTCTCACAATCAATTGGGGCAAATCATTTTTGACAAGCTATTCCGAGTTCATTACACACTCGTTTGTGAGTCAATCAAGCCAAAGCGAGAGTGTGCAAGTCATGACAAGAGAACTCTTTTCCTCAAAAATTCATTTCCCTTCTTTCTTTTATTTTCAAAACAATTTTCCACGAGAATTTTTTTGGTGGGCCCATTTCGAGACAAGTAACTACGGACTCGATTCTAAACTAAAACTTGGCATTTTCCCTTAAGAAAGTCACCTCTCAATCTATCATAGGGAAACACCAACCGGTTTGACACAAAAAAAAGAGAACAAAAAGAAAATAATCAAAACTCTTGCTCCTTGGGAAAGAATCATGGTATTAAGAAAACCCTTACAGTTTATTTCTAAATTACTATTAACAAGGCAATATCTAAATTTTGTGCTCATGAATCATTTTAAAACAAGCCTCGGCGTAGGCCTTTAGCTCATTTACAAAGCACGGGTAGCAAGACAATGGAGTATGTAACACCAACCCATTAATATAATAAAAATCAAGCCTGGCAAGGGCATAAATAAGCTCAAAATAAAACAAAACATAAAGAAAACATAATCTAAAGGAAAGAAAAACAATCATCCAAAGGCCCGACAAGGATAATAGCATCACAATCATCATCCAAAATGTGCCCAACAAGGGCCAAATAAAACTAAGCAGAAAATGTATAATACTAAGCTGAAAATGTCTCAAGCCCACTCACGGGCAGCATCAAAGCAGATAAGGCCACCCCTCCCCATAAAAAGAGCATTGCCCTCAATTCTCATAGTGCAATGGGAAAAAGGGTGGAACTCCCTGTAGGACTACTCCTCCTCCTCATCATCCTCAGCAGCTATTTCCTCCTTAGAGATTCTCGCACTCGGGCCAGCACCACCCTTTTGGGAGTGCGCAGAAAATGTGGAGTCATGGAGAGCCTTCTGAAAATCTGGATCTTGATCATTACCCAACTCTTGATCTTCATTGCCAGGCAACACCTCATCCTCATAGGCCGAAAAATAGCTATCCAAAGGTCCATGAATCAGACGAGGTGGAAGTAAGGAAGTTATATCTGCTTCTACCACTGGAGCTTTACCTTTCCCTTTGCGAACATAGTCATGTAATGTCTTGATGGACCCCTCAATGACATCGACCCACTTGCACAGTGAGTTCAAACTATCCACCACCCCCTTGACTGCGTTCTTGACAACCTTGTTTATCATTCCAGGTAGTTTAGTGGCTAGGTCAGCAAACTGCTTCTCATGGTTATGAATTTTGTCAACCATGTCATGAAGGTTGATTTTGGTCATGGAGGGGGATGGAGCATGTGTACGTGCCTCAAACGTAGCCCTGGAGGGGTATGAAGTGTCTGCTCTAGCACCAAGCTCATCACTGTGAATCCCACTGAATTGCTCAACTCTTTGCTTCTTTAACCTGGGGGTGTCCCTGTATATTTTCCTATCAAGGTCAATGGTCCCAATAGAATGAATGAAGTTGTCGCAACTGAGGGTAGGGACATCGGCTTTGGCACAAAGTAATCAGCACCGTGAAAGGGAAAGAGTCATTCCCTCTATGAGCTTTGCTCCTTATCACCATAGCCGTTATTTCCCTAAAGTTCACATGCTCCCCCGTCATAATGGCCGCAATTAGAATGGCCCCCTCTTGGGTTATCTTCTTATCATTTTGGGAAGGCAAGAATCGGTTGTGAATGAGATCATACCAAAGGTGAGCCTCAAAGATTAGGGACCTCCTTTGAATATCGCCCCCCATAGTAGCCCAAAGGGGAACATCTTGAGCAATGACTGGGGCTATCTCCTGGTATGGCTTTGAATCATCCATCAACCTCGCCATGAGGGTTGGTACAGGATCGATTAGGTGTCCTCAGTATATAGGATTGATGGGAGCGGGGGTGATGCTAACTTTCTTACCCCTGACCATGACTAAATCCAGGTTGGGAAAATTTTCCACAGGCCCTCTGTATCCTTTGGAGTCCTGAGTATCCTGATAAGCTGCAAAGAATTCCCGCACAATTTCCTTATAGTACCCTCCGAGTAACTCCTGAAAGGGATGCCATTATCATTCAGCAAATTGCTGGTGCATGTTAGGTAACTTATCTCCGACCTCGCCCAAGTTAAAGCTTTGATCCTTATTAAATCCTCTATCCTTTTCACACTTGTAGAAAGCTTTCATGCCCTCTACTCCAAAGCAGAGACCTGCTTCTTTAGTAGAAGATCTTTGCCTAGGTTGGCTTCCAATGTTTTGTCTATTTGAATACATATTCTGCATATAAAGATTGTGCGATAAAAAAAAATCTAAGAAGAAGTTAGCAAACTAAAAAGGAAGGAATGCAACGGATCAGAAAAAAAACAAAGTAGGTGAATGTCGACTTGTGCAGACCACATGCGAAATGCACCAGAGATAGTGCGTTTTGCATGTGCTATCACACAAGAAAACATAATCCTACAGGATTTTTTTGTTAAGGTGCAAAGTTGGTGCGATTCATACCATCAGAAGTGCATGTTATCCTGCTCTTTCTTTTAAACATGGTGCGATACCTCATGCGACTCGCACATTAAGATCTATGCATCTCATGCAAAGAGCACAAAGTCACAATTTGGAATTTTTAGTTCCTTGTGTCCTTATGAATTCTACATGTGATTCATAGAGGAAGATGTGATGAAGCACCGGGCACCGCACAACAAACCAATCAGCATTAACAATGGGGAACAAGGGATCATATGACCATAACTTTCAGGTATTCAGACTTTCCCAGATTCTCATTGACACAATAGCAAGCAAGAAAGGAACTCAATGGCTTCCTTTAAGATGGACGTTACCCCGTCTATCATTGGGAAAATCAAGCCCTACTTGCAACAATGGGCACCAATAAGCACAACAACAATCAACCCCCTCCCTCACAAGATTATACACCCCAAATAGATTCTCAACGAAGATCATAGGCATAAAATCAGAAAAATTCAGCCTTAATAATCAATTACCAATCAAAATCTCATGGCAAACGATGATTTTTCCTTAAGAACGATGTCACTCCAATCTATCATTGAGCCAATTCATTCGTTCATCACAAGTGGGTTACTCAGAGTTCACCCCAACACATAATTAAAGGCTAAAGATCACTACCAATAGACATTCATTACTAAAATTAAAGATCTACCAAGTTGATACATAGAAATATCATCAATACAACTTAAAATTGGGGACCCAAAACTTTCGGATGTCACCCAAAATCAACATGGCAATTTTACTAAGCATGCTTCACAATATGAGTTCTCAACCTTCATAAAAATAAGTATTTAACATTGAGGAACTTACCACAAGTGAATATTATGAAGAGAGGAGTGAAGATTGAAGCTTTTTGAACTTTCAACAATGGTGACCCACGAGACCTTCCCAGAGAATGATGGCGGCGATAGTGGAGGAGTGGTGGAGAAGGTTGGTTGAGATAAAAAGAAGATTTTGGGGGAGTTTGAGGGATTTAGAGAGGGTTTTGGGAGTTGGAGAGAAAAGATGGTGGAAAAAGAAGAGAAGAGGTGGTTTTAAATGAAGAGGAAGAGAAAAAGTCGGCCGAGTCATCTCTCGATCGGGTCGGTCAAAGGGTTAGGTCAATTAAATTTCAAAATTACCTTTCATGCATCGTGATATGTGATTCACACCATGCAAGGTGCGGACCACATGGCATATCGTACATGCCCCCTGTTTCTCCCCTGGGTTTCCCAGGCATCTATTTCACGATGCAATGGAGGTACGACGCACACTTTGGCTCGTGCGGTCCGCACGGCCAATCGCATGTTGCCTCCAAATTTTCAAATTTCCTTCAGGCATCTATTTCACCATGCGATAGGTTGTGCAACATGCAAAAATGCTTGTGCGGTCTACACAGTCCACCGCACGGCACCTTTTTGCCTTGCTTTCCCTTGTTAAATTTTTCCATCCATGCATTCCCTACAAAAACACCAAAAACCACAAAATATAACCAAAAAAAATAAAGAAACTTGGGTTTCCTCCTAAGAAGCGCTTGATTTAATGTCGCGGTACAACGATACTACCTTAATCCTCAATCATTCTTTGGGTTAGCGATAGTGTTTCTAGGCAACGTCCCTTTCATCCTCGGGTTTATTTGGCTTAAGAGGTGGTTCATTTGGGCCTCAAAATGCTTGATCGAGGTTGAGTGATAGCTCATGGTTTGATGAAGTGTTGAAACTTCACTCTTTAGCTCGCTTACTCTCGTATTTATGGTGTCCACCTTCTTAAGAACCCAGGACAATATGTCCTCTAACTTGGATTGGTCGGGATTGCTTGTGCCTGGTTGGTAAAGAGAGTCTGCTTTGTTCGGAGGGATATAGGGATTTGAACTCCGGTGGTTGAAATAATCGCCATCCTTGTCTCTATCTTGTCAATTTCTGTCTCTTTCTTTGTCTCTAATCCAACCTTGGTTCTCCTCCCTCGGGCGATAATACCCGGGACTAGAACCCACCGACACAAAACATAGCTTTCCATCAACCACATTCATAAGATCACCATCACTAGCTTTGATTTCTGGTGTACTCACTGCATTCACTATCTTAGCACCACCAAATAATATACCTTTTACAACATATGGTGATGACTATGAATCTTGATGACTTGTAGTGCATATGTGTAACTTTGGACACTTCCAAAATTAGATGCTCCCTCTTGGCGTCAACCTCTACATAATAAAATCTAAGAACCATGCTCAATAGGATATACTGAAGAAGATGGTCCTGTTGCTAATTTATCTGTCTTTGTTGAAACCTACTGGTCCCTAAATAGACAATATATTTGTATGACCCTCTTAGACACAAGATAGAATATTCTGTAGCCCTGATGGAATCTCCAAACATATGGTTATTGCATGTATCACAATGTGGTATCACACCCCAAGCTCGATGGGCGCAATTGATCAAAACTGCTCTGGGGCCCTTTATTGTTGTAAGCCTGATGCGCGTAATCTCTCACCCAGACCTAACCACCCCGGTAATCATACCTCATGCCCTACAAATTTTGTTGTGGGGGTGTAGGTGGCCTCTCTAAATCCCGAAGTTTAGAGCAAATTTAGGTCTCTGTCGAAAACTTGTGGGCCTAGCCCTCTGCTGCTACCCTCTCTCGACTCTCTCAGTCATATACTACTAAGCACCTCTATGTTCTATGTAGAAGCATGAATCTATGAGATATCCATATTGCCATTATGTGCAGTTTGAGTAGGAGCCCAATAACAATCGTAAGTCAGAGAACTCAACCCTTATGACTCAACTCTATTGGATAATTTGAGCAAGAAAAAGGGTAACTTTCCTGAATAATATCTGTAGCTTCCTGCTTATTAAATATGGTACACAACACATTTATTAACAAGACTCTACTAGACACGAATTGCAGACTCCCTAGATACGACGTTACTCTGATACCATGTTTGTCACGCCCTAAACTCGGGGGGCATAACTGACACCTAATACCATAACTTAGGCCAAAGATAACCCTGCTGAACTATTTGCAAATGGCGCATAGCGGCCATACATAATCAAGAAAACAAACAAGTATATCTCAGCTTAAAAATCAACTCTCGACTAGCAAGGCCTCTGTCAACAGCTCGAGAAAGAAAATAGCTACTCCCAAAAATTCATATAAAGCAATAAGCAGGTAGCACGTAAGTCTTGTTTGGGCTGTCGAGGCCTCCATGATATCTAGGAAAGCATAAATGTTATGTGGGACTTCAAGGCCACTATGAGCTCTATATAAAAATTGAAAACATGTATACATAATGTAAACTAGGCAATGTGCCGCTAAACTGCCAACCAAACAATAACCAGGCCCAATTGGCTAACGAGCTACAACTAATAAACATACAAGGCCAAAATGGCCACCATCGTAGCTATGCAATCGAAGTGACGATTCTACAAGCCTCAATGAATACGATACTTGGTGGGACAGGGCCCCAACCTACCAAAAAACTATAAATAGCAATAAGGCAAACCTCTGAGATTCTGGCGACCCCTAAAATGAAAGGAGTCAACCAACCCACTAAAAGCTCAGTTATGCTACCCAATAGGTCTATCTAGTCGTCACTCAGAACCTGCAAGCATGAATGTAGTGCCCCTAGGCAATGGAGCATTAGTACAAAATAATCTACCTAGCATGTAAGGCAAACTAAAAACTGAAACTGAAGTGTGAGGATTGAACAAAAGAGCAGTAGTAAAACAAAAGTACAATAACTTACCTTCATGCAATAAAATACCATCTAAAGCACATAGCAAACAATAACTTTACCTGGCCCCTATAAGCCTAGAAGGTACAAATAGTATACAATTACCATAAGTCCTATTAGGCGCAAACAGTTGCTAAATACCCATAATGACCCATTTACCTGGACCCAGTGATAATCTGATCTGAACTGTCTAACTATACATGTGTCAAGAATCACTGCAACTTTGAGGCTCTTTGGTACCACATATGTGCTGCAATATAGGTACAACCTGCCCGTATCACAGTTATGATCTGCTCGGCCCAAAGGTACGGTAATGTAATGTAACTATTACCCCATAAGTACAGTCTGCCCATCCCGTAGGTATGGTATACTAGGCCCAAAGGCACGACAATATAATGTAATTATTACCCCATAGGTACAACCTACCTATCACATAAGTAGGGTCTGCCCATCTTGAAGGCATGATAATAGTAACCAGGATGTAGGCTCTAAAACCCTATCATGTCAGTATCTGCTGAGGCCAAGACAAGCTCATACGCGGAAGAAAGACAATAAAAACAACACAATAATATCATGTAATCAAGGTTATGTTAATTCAATCATAACATACTCTTCTGGGCTGCTACATAAGGAATACAGGGTTATTGATAGTCCCTATATCATGCTGTGGGGTAAAACTCAATACTATAAGGCCAGTAGTTGAATAACGATGTTACACTGGCTACACAAGCTTTGGCCTTAAAGGTCATTTCAGAAAGTGAAAAGGAAGCCTTAACATACCTTTTAACTGAAGCCCGAAATGTGTCTCTAAGAATCTTGACCAACCAAAGGTAATGCAACAAGTGCGAGAATTAATAAGGCTGCAAGAATAAACTAAATCAACTCGATAAGGCGTTAATTCCACACTCGTGATCAGCCAAGTCCAATGCATAAAATTAGGCCAATAAGAATGATAAACGACAACTATATCCAATGATGATATTCCAACGACATCTCAAAGGAGCGATGAACTCCCGAGGCAATATAACAAGGTGTACTTCACATTGTTAGATCCAATAATTATCGTACGCGACTCCAATAAGAATTGCACAAAATCCCCAATCCCTCCAGCACCTTAACACCATCAGTACACAACAACAATAACCAAACATAATAAGATAAATTAGCTGTCCAAAGCCATGGATTCCAAAACACCACTTTGTGGCTCGGAAAGCTGTAAAAATGATACTAGAACCTGTAATTATGAAGGAGGGTCGTAGGGGGAACATTTCCTTGACAAAAGGAATTGACTTCCAATGCTAAAAAATCTGCCTCCTTGTAGTAACAACAAACGAAGCAAAAACCAACAAGGAAATACTACAAGTCATTGGCAAGTATGACTTTCCATAACTAGAAGCTTAGAATCTTCTCTTAACAAATAGATAAGCATACAGGGTCCTTACCTTACCAATACAACTCTGTAGCTACTGCTCAATATCAATAATCCCCTGGAACTCTCACTTTCCATACCCTAAAAGAGAAGCACCACACAAAACACGGAGAAAACTATGACAAGACGATGAGCTCAAAGTATAGAACAACTTTTGTGAAGCCCTTAAGCTTTAGTTGGCAAACTTTAGGGAGTATTTTGGTGTAGGGATGGCTTAGGCTGTTTTTTAAGTCTTAGGACAAATTTATTTTAAGAATGAGTGATTTTTCAAAGCTAAAATCTCAATATATATCCATTCTACCGACTTGGGCCCACCTTGACGTGCTTGCTTCTGCAATCTTACAAAAATGCAAATATCTCCTTATTCTGAAGTCCTATGAATGAAAAGTTTGATTCATTGAAAACTAGACTTGTAGACCTTTGATTTTGTATATTGGAGATTTTCTAAATCTTTATAGATCAGGAAAAAAGCTCCAAGACATTTGACCCAAATTTTCAAAGAATTTCCTAAAGGAATTTACAATAACTTTTTCCGAGTTTTTTTTGCCACTTGCTTGACTTCAAAACATAACATACAACTATTGTTCCATTAAAATACCTCATAAAATATCTTTCCTAACATATTAAGATCTTAGTATTATCCCAAAAGTATGAGTTAATCCAACGTTCAAATAGTGGGGTGTTAGATTGGGAACTTTCGGTGTGGTTTTGTGTTGCTTTTTGTGTTTTTATTCTAATTGGAGTTAGAAGTGTGACTTTGGTCAACTTTCAATAATCAGATTGTCAAATTCAAAATCTGATATTTCCATCAGCTTCAGAATATCGAGTTTGGGTTCGGTTGGTGGTTAGTTCAGGTCTTGGGTGAGCCGGGATCATTTTGGGTGTTTGGTTGGTTTTAGCTAGTATTGACTTGGGTCAACATTCCTCAAAAATGACCTTGTATGGAAGTTTTTTCCATTCCATTGATTTCAATACATCATTTCCACTCTAGTAGTATATTTGGTTTGTGAGTATCGGGTTCCGATTATGCCCGAAACACCCCGTGGAAGTTTTTATCTTAGCTAGTTTTTTTGCAACAGGCATTCCTTCAGTGCCAATGGAACCAAGGCAGTGCAATTGCACTAGCCTGCCACTTGCCTTCAGTGCTTATGGTGCCCTACCAGTGCCAATAGTGTTGGGCATTGTGCCTGCCTTCAGCGCCAACTTTGCCCATTTAGCGCAATCGCACCCTCACGCGTGCCTGCTTTCAGCGCCAACAACGCCTGGCAAGCACCAATGGTGCTATCCTGTGGACAGGCAGATATATTACCTCTTCCCTAAATTTTCATCCATTTTCACCTTGTTCTCTTACTCTAAAGTCATTTCACTCTCCTAAATTTGGTTCTTAATCAGTTCTTGGCTTTAGGGATTCACCAATTGGCGGTCAATCTGCTTCTCCCTTCATTTGGTAAGTCCTCTTCTTCCCCAAATGCTTCTTCTCCATAACTAAACCTCAATTGTTGTACTTTTTTTAATCTTGGGATTCTTGTTGGCTTGTAGTTGCTTGAATTAGGGGCTGCATGTTCTTGGGTGCGTGGATTTCATCTTGTAGGCTTGCTCCCTGTCCTTGTGGTAGGTGGATTCTTCCTTTTATTCCGGTATTTTCTTCTTTAATTTCCCTCTTTAATTCTTTAGTTTGGCGGGTTGTTTTGAGCCCTTTTTGTTGGCTCATTACGCTCATTTTTTGAGAATGCACTCATTGGAGTATTGGGATCATCGTGCATTTTTTTGTTTTTAGTTTTGGGTTGTGAGGCCCACGGGCCCGTTTTTTATCTAAATTTTGACCCCACTATACTTTTAACTATATGGGTTTCGTTAGCTTTGTTTTAATGCATAAATTATGTTTATGATAGTTTGACTACTATTCTGAGCTTCTCGGAGTAGTTCAAGCTTGGACATTGCTGTTCTAGCAACTTGTCATCGAACGATAGGTAGTCTACGATCTTCTCCATATTAGACTTTTTGTATATAGACTATAGTTGTACTAATTAGCATCCTTGGGTTAGGTTTTATTAGCTTGGTACCTCAGACCTTGTCCGATTTATTTTTGTCCATCTTATTTCACTCGTATCATTGAAGAATTTGTTGTAGTTGTTAGTATTACCCTTGTGGTTCTATGGCCTTGTATTTTACTCTAGACCATAGATGGTGGGTTATTTGGGAATGTTTGTGAGTCTCGGATATCGGAGTTACGATTGTAAAGCTGGTTATCTATGTTGTAGAGAGATTGGATCCTGTGCAAGGCGATAGGTTGATTGAGAGGCATTGGGCTGTTGTTGTGTTTGGCATACCATTATCATGCATACAAAGGGATTTTCTATATGTTTTACTATTATTTTTGTTACAGGCCTACTATAAATGGTTTTCTAAATCTTGCATTGCCCCGAGGCCCATTTTTGAGAAAAATAGTTATAAAAAGGGTTGGAACTGATTTTCATGGATCTTCTTGGGGTAAGAGAGACTAAATAATGATTTTATCACCATTTTCATACTTATACTAGACTCGGTTGAGCCGTAGTGCTAGACATATTTAACTTTGGATTTGAGACGATACTAGACTCGGGCGAGCTAAGTGACGTATTGGTTTTACTACTGTTTAGACCCAAATATATTCTGGGCACCCTTATTGGGATTTTTGAGACATGTCTTACTGATTTAGACCCAGCGAGGCACTACGAACTCATTTCAAGATCACAGTTACTGGTTAGACCCAGATACACTACAGGCAGTTATATGGCATATTATGATATTTAGTATTTGGTCGAGAACCTCCATGGACCTTGTCGATCGAGACCAAGGGCTATGTGTTGAGTGTGGAAGATGAGGGTGATATGATGTAGTTGAGGTATACGGGTGCGTCCTTCCATGGATCCTACCTACTAGGCCTATCAACGTTGGAGGAGGTATATACGATATTATGGTTACACCTGGTTTCACATTATTGCTTCATATCATTCATTTGTGTATGATTCCACCCTTGTTTGCTATTTGCTGAGTCTACATTCCGGTAGTATAGGATGCTAGAGAATTTTTTTCACTTGTATGTGTTCCTCGGGTGTATGGGCACCCATTGGGACTGTAGGTAGATTCATTAATGTTATCCTATTGTAGTACTGGTTCTGGTTATGGTTACATATGGATTCTTATTCGACTATTCGTATTTGAGAGTGGATTTATTAGCATGAATTGGTTGGTATTATTGTTTCAAGCATGATTATGTTATTTGCTTTCCTTCCTTCCATTTTTGCTCGAGTTTATCGGTACACCACCTATTTTTTAAAACTCCCGTTATATATATTGTTATTGCAAGGATCCGGGTGTGTTCTTCTTTCTTTAACCTATATTCTGTGTTATATATATCTCTTGTAGCTAGCCGAGCATGATTGTTTTCTCCTTGTATTCTATTTGTTCTAGCTTTTGTGTACTTATATGTTTGCTTCTGTGACTACCTTCTTGCTTTCTGTAACAGTCCAGAACTTCTAGCACAGACTTAGCTCATAAAAAACCAGAAGAAAAATATTTTTTTCCAATTGTCAGTAGGAATCACGAGTTGAACCCATGACCCATGGAAGTTTCCACGAGTCGTGAACTGGATTCATGGAGTCAGATCAGAGAACTGATAATTTCTCTGAGAACCACGATTGGGTTCTACGGATTGTTGGAATGATCCACGGGTCATGAACCCAAGTTGTGGAACCAAACCTGAGACCAGCCATTCCTCTAAGAACCACGATTGGGTTCTACAGACCGTGGAAGGTTCCATGGGTAATGAACCCAAGTTGTGGAATTCAGACCCGCAGCTAGGCAAAAGACCCAAGAACCACAACAGGGTTCCACGAGTCGTGGAACCCATCCGTAGAACCTGAATCACAATTTTTCCAGCAGAATTCTTTTATTTTCCCATGGGTGTATTGGACTTTTTGTACCTCTTTTAATGCCTAAGCTATGTTATTTTGACTACTCTAAGCCTTATTAATTATCCAAAAACTACCTAAAACATCTATTCTCCTAAATTCATCGGACTTGGAAAGAAAAGAAGAGAAAGAGGTGACTATTTTCTCTCAAGAACAGGCAGAGGTCTTTTTCATGTTCAGCCTAAAATCCAAAGGATCTCTCCGTAGTTTTCTTCACCAGGTATGTGGGATTTCACTATTGGGTTCCTTTCACCCATTAGGTCCCTAGATTTCAGTCAAATCTTCAGTTTCTCCATGTACTGTTTAGATCTAGGTTTCCTAAATCTTAGGGATTCATTGTAATTCAATTGTTATTATTTCCATGGTACTAATTACATGTTCTTGGAGAATTAGCATAGTTTCATGTATAAGACCCAGAGACCCTAGCTTGTGTTAACTCCAGTATTTTATAGATTATGCTTGCCAGGAAGATTAGTCAGACAATCATGCTTCAGAATTCGAATGCCATATTTTTCACTACATGTATGTTACATTCTCAGTTAATTATCAGTACTTTGAGCTATCCATTATATCAGTGCATTGTTGCTTATATTCAGTTGGGAGTAGACTTAGTACCCAGTGGATGAGGGGATGAAGGCTTAGCTGTCAGTTTAGGCTAAGACCTTTAGTAGCACTCCCTAAGTCACAGAACTACGGTGCCACAATATGTATTAAAGGAGTCAGCTGTCAGACTAGGCTGAACATCCTTATCCCTTGTGGACATCAGTAGTGGATCTACGTTAGACTTGTTCATACTCTTGGAAAGGTATGAACACCCTTCCATCTAGGGTTACAGGTTGGCCCCATAGTCAGCTCAACTTTGTTATGTCGGTTAACAATACCTCCCACATTCAGATTCATGTTGCATTGACCATGTATTCAATATTCAGTTCAACATGCTATATTCATGATTTGTACTTTGTCATTGCATTCAGCTCAGATTTCAGTTATATTTCATTATATATGTTTCCATGTTCAGTTCTATATTGTCCAGCTTAGCACATATCCTGCATGCTCAGTACATTCAAATAACTGATGCATACTTTTGTGCAACATCATTTCATGATGTAGGATTAGGCGCTCAGCATCCAGACTGTGCTTAGTTCGATTTCTGGTCTGTACTCAGCATCTCTATTGGTGAGTCCTCATGGTTCAAGGACGATAGACATGCTTTACTTTTCAGTCTTCTTATTTCTGTTTTCAGATTGTTAGAGTTAGCTGGGGGCATATCCCAGCAACTCATAACGGTTAGAGGCTTTCAGAAATAGACTAGATTTCAGCAGTTATTAGTGTTGTTTTCAGTCAGCACTATACTATTTATATATTTTATATATTCAGACATTTAGGTTCTTCCCATTTTAGTTATTAATTTTTTTTTAGCTTTCGCACAGTGCATGTTTTAAAAATTAAACGTGTATAGATATGCCATGCTATGGGTTAGCTTGGGGTCACTGGTAACACTAAGCACCGTGTCGCGTCCAGGGGGTAGCCTCAGACCTGCGACCAACTATTCCTCTGAGAACCACGATTGAGTTCTATGGACCATGGAAGGTTCCACGAGTCGTGAACCTAAGTCGAGGAACTCAAACCCGCAGCTAGGAAAAAGACCCAGGAACCACGACAGGGTTCCATGAGCCATGGAAGTTTTCACGAGTCGTGAAACCCATCCGTAGAACCTGAGTCGCGATTTTTCCAGCAGAATTTTTTTATTTTCCCAGGGGTTATTTTGGACTTTTTCTACCTCTTTTAATGCCTAAGATACGTCTTTTTGACTACTCTAAGCCTAATTAATTAACCAAAAACTACCTAAAACATCTATTCTCCTAAATTCATCGGACTTAGAAAGAAAAGAAAGGAAAGAGGCGACTGTTTTCTCTCTAGAACAAGCAGAGGTCTTTTTCAAGTTCAGCCCCAAAATCCAAAGGATCTCTCCGTAGTTTTCTTCACCAGGTATATGGGATTTCACTATTAGGTTCCTTTCACCCATTAGTTTCCTAGATTTTATTCAGTTCTTCAGTTTCTCCATGTACTGTTTAGACCTAGGGTTCCTTAATCTTAAGGATTCATTGTAATTCAGTTGTTATAATTTCCATGGTACTAATTACATGTTCTTGGAGAATTAGCATAGTTTCATGTATAATACACAGAGACCCTAGCTTGTGTTAACTCTAGTATTTCATAGGTTATGCTTGCTAGGCAGATTAGTCAGCCAATCATGCTTCAGAATTCGAATGCCATATTTTTTAGTACAAGTATATTGCATTCTTAGTTAATTATCAATATTATGAGCTATCCATTATTTCAGTACATTGTTGCTTATATTCAGTTGTGAGTAGACTTAGAACCGAGTGGACGAGGGGATGAACACTTAGCTGTCAGCTTAGGCTAAGACCTTTAGTAGCAGTCCCCAAGTCACAGAACTACGTCGCCACTGTAGGTATTAAAGGAGTCAGCTGTCAGACTAGGCTACACATCCTTGTCCCTTGTGGACATCAGTAGTGGATCCACGTCAGACTTGTTTGTACTTCTGGCAAGGTATGAACACCCTTCCATCCAGGGTTACAGGTTGGCCCCATAGTTAGCTCAACTTGGGGTATATCGGTTAATAGTACCTCCCACATTTAGATTCATGTTGCATTGACCATGTATGCAGTATTCAGTTCAGCATGCTATATTCATGATTTGTACTTGGTCACTGCATTCAGCTCAACTTTCAGTTATGTTTCATTATACATGTTTCCATGTTCAGTTCTATATTGTCTAGCTTAGCACATACCATGCATGCTCAGTACATTCAAAGTATTGATGCATACTTTTGTGCTACATTGTTTCATGATGTAGGTTCAGGCACTCATCATCCAGACCGCGCTTAGTTCAATTTCTGGTCCGTACTCAGTAGCTCATCGGTAAGTCCTCACGGTTCGAGGATGATTGACATGCTTTACTTTTCAGTCTTCTTATTTTCATTTTCAAATTGTTAGAGTTAGCTGGGGGCATGTCCCAACAATTCATATCGGTTAGAGGCTTTCAGACATAGACTAGATTTTAGCAGTTGTTAGTATTGTTTTCAGTCATCACTGGACTATTTATGTATTTCATATATTAAGACATTTGGGTTCTTCCCGTTTCAGTCATTAAATTGTTTTTAGCTTCCGCACAGTGCATGTTTTAAAAATTGAACTTGTATAGATATGCCATGCCATGAGTTAGCATGGGGTCACTTGTGACACTAAGCACCATGTCGCATCCTGGGGGTAGCCAAGGGGCATAACACTTTTTGCTATTTATTGCTTTTATATCTTATATGCGCTTATTCGGCCTATGATGCCTACTATGTACCCATTGCTTAGCAATTAGTGCTCATACTACACTCTGAATCTTCCTAGTGCAGATCCTAGTATGGGCTATTGGCGTTGACTCGTGAAGAGTTCTTTTGGATCATCCGAGACTCAGGGTGAGCTCCTGGCGACTGGAGCTTAGCTTTTATCTCCTCTTTTGTATTACATAATCTTTTGTTATTCAGAGATATATGTATATATCCTTTTGGACCCTCGTACTCTGTTTATATAGTAGCGGCTCTTATACTGTGATACCAGGTCATGGAATGGCTTGTTTTTCTTATATATATTATATATATATGTATATATATATATTCCAGTAACTTTATTCTCTACTTTTTTCTCTTGCTTCTTCTTATATATTGTTCATTCGCATGCTTGTTAAATAGTAGCCCATTACTAACCATTTCGAACTATGGGAATTTGTACGCCTATGAGGGGTTTTAGGTTCCATCATGATCTGAGAAATCACGTCGTGACAGAGGGTTCCAAACATAATTCTCTGGAAATTTCTTGTATAGGTATTTTCGCTCTTCGTTGTCCGTCGAACATCTCCAAAAATACTCAGTGAGCATGGTGTGTGAGGTCTATTCCCACACAATAACATTTCTCAAATTTTGATTGCTTCAATAGCACACTACAATGTGCAAAACAATTTTACGAAGAGTAATGACTAACAAAAAAATACACTTGATCAAGAGTAGCTGAATTAAGGAATAGATCATATAAATGTTTCATATTATTTAATCAAAAGTTTAAATTAACATAATTGATAGATATAAATACTTTACCTAATTGTCTATTTGGAAGAAACAGTTGAAGGTTAATGACGGGAGGTTGTATTTTTGTCATGCCCCAAACCAAGGGAGACATGATCAGCACCCAGAGCCGCAAAAGGCCGAGGGCACAAAAATCGTGTGTATCTCTATTGAACCTGCTAGAGATCTAAGACCGACAAGGTCTCCAAATATAGCAATCAAAAACATTGATAGCTCAATAGTAGGTAAACAACTCAAGGCTGACAAGGCTAACACCATATTAGACAACTAATAATAAGGTCAGCAAGGCTATACCGAGCACTTACATATATCACACGTCTACAAGCCACTATGAGTAAATAAAATATCTCATAGCCAGGACAGGGCCCTGGACTACCCATGTCACGCCCCGA
Source organism: Jaltomata sinuosa (assembly GCA_003996215.1). NCBI lineage: Eukaryota > Viridiplantae > Streptophyta > Magnoliopsida > Solanales > Solanaceae > Jaltomata > Jaltomata sinuosa. The sequence goes on along the minus strand of QJPP01002219.1, from coordinate 36,947 downwards.
GATTATCCCCTAGACGTAACATGTGACTTAGGACTATAAGTACCCCAAGCTAACCCTTGGTCATAGCATTCTCACGCATAACAAAAGATAAGCGGAAACATAATAGATAAAGTCAGAATAACATAAATGGATAGTCAAGACGAATAGGCATACAAGATCCAAAAGACTCGAATACTGTCTATGTCTGAAAAGCCTCTACTCATAACATAAAGAGTTGCTAGGACAAGACCCTAGCTAACTCGAAGTACGGAAATGAAAAGCTAACATAAACTAAGAACATGGCCCTCGACTTAAGAGGACTCACCAACAGCTGATTGGGAAAGTGGCCTTGGAACTCTAGCCATGACTCTGAGAAGGGACACCTGAATCTGCATCATCAAAGGATGCAACGCAAGATATGCGTCAGTACTATAGGATGTACCGAGTATGTGGGATATGCGTAAATAATATGAAAACATTCTTAAAACATAATTGAAAACTGAGTTCATGCAAAATTGAAGAAATAAGTAAATATGATAGTTTGAGTAATAAGCATGAGTTCGTAGTCAAAACCTTAACATAAGATATCATAAAGCATAGAAAACTTGAAATCATTCATACGGGAGTTTCCTATAACCTACATTAGACCATGCGAGCTACATGGAATCTAATTATATAACCCTAGTTAGCAAAGCTAGCCCGAACCTTGCCAAAGCACGGGCCACCATCCCCAATGATGTAACCCTAGTTGGCAACGCTATCCTATGCCCCGCTAAGGCAAGGAAACCATTAATCAAGATGTGAAACCACTTTTATACTCCAATCGGGTGATCAATAACCTACGCTGGCAACGTAGTTTGGGACTTGGGAAATCGAACCCTAATCACTCGGTGCAAAGTACTACTCCCAAAACACGCATACATATAGCTCATAAATTCATAGTGGCACAATCTCATGCCAAACTTGTTCATAACTTGTTCATACTTGGTCATACTAGTTCATACTTGTTCATACTTATTCATACTTGTTCATACCCCGGATCGTCATACTACTCATTAGTTTTAGTTTAGAAAATGGCTCATGAGCATTGATGAAACATCGGGTGTCTTATCTTGCATAATACTTCATAACATGGAAAGACTTGCATACTTCATGACTCGTAAAATTTGCATGGCGCTAGTTCAATTTTCATAAAACATATACTTTCATAGAATAATAGGAACTAGGCATGCACATGCTTGAAAATCCATAAGGAACATGCTACCAAAATCCAATTTTCTTAAATCAACTTCATGCATGTAGAAATTTCCATGGTTAAACTTCAATTCATGAAATAAGAGTTAACATGTAAAAACCCATGTAAAATCATGCAATTTAATAGTAGTTTTATAATCAAATCATGAGAAGATCATATTTGGCAAAACTCATAAGAATTAGATAAGAATACTAATTTGAAAATCATGAAATCAAAATTTGAATTAGGGGTTTTGGGCACAAGGGTGAAAGAAACCCATTGTTGAATACCCACATACCTTGATTGAAACAAACCCATTTGAATTGAAAAGACTTAGGAGACTTGAACTTGGAGCTTGAGACTAGGAGTTGAAACCCTTGCTTGAAGCTTGAGAGGATGGAAAAATTCCTTTTCTTCTTTTGGAAGTTGATTGAAAGAATGGGGGAGAACTTAGGTCAAGTGGGAATAAAAACCCTCCTAAATAGGCTTAAAATGACTTAGTATAGGAGTTAAAAGAGTGGGAAATTACAAAATACCCCTAGACTTAAACTTGGAAAAAGCTTGAAAAAGTCGACTTCAGAGACCACGGGTCAGTGTACGGACCGTCATTTGGTCCGTGATTTTAGAAATCACTTTTGAGAGTCTACTGGACTCCATTCCATGAGTTACAGGACGGTCCGTCGTTTAAAATGAGGAACCGTCTGTTTTGATCCCTTTTGGGTAAGGACGGAAAAACATGGCTTTGTTTATTGAAAAGTTCGTTTTGAAAATTAAAGTTTCCAAAACGTCCTCAATAAAAAGCAAGAGTCGCCACTTAGTTTTTATAAAGTAAAAACCAAGAAAACACTTATAAGAATTTTTAAAATTCAAAACAGATAAAGACTTTAAAAATTAAGAGATTTTGGGTAAGGGTTCAAGTTAATACTCTTGGAAGGGTGTTAAGGAACCAAGAGTATCCGCTAACTCGCGGTTGCCCGAGCTTGTTAAAAACTAACTTGTTGTCTAACTTTTTAAAACGGGATTGGTTTGTTTATAAAAAAAATCTCGTTGGTTTAGAAAGAGTTGGTTTTTTAAAAGAGACAATATATGAAAGAGTTGGTTTTTATTGCACATAAGGGAAAGGCATCAATATTTAATGAAAATATTTTCACGAACAGTTGAAAGTAACAGTGATTAATATTAAAAACATTTGAACAAAAATATTAACCTCGTTTGAGAATAATTCGACTAAGTTTACAAGGTCAGTCCAAATTATACAATTACTACTAATTAGCAATTAAAGACATATAACATAAGAAGTTAAGGACTAATCCTGTCCTAATTCTAGTGTGTGGGCCCTCTTTAGGCCCACCGCCATTTTTCTTTGGACTTAGTCCATTTTTTCCTACTTTCTGCCCTTTTGGGCTGCTGCTGCTTTGTAGTGGGATTTGTCCCATTTTCTTCATTCTTGCTTAGTCAATTTTTTTGTACTTTTTGGCCGTTACAAATTTGTTTGGTCTTGGCCCAATTTTCTTCTTCTGATGCTGCTTCATTTCCACAAGTTCAGCCCCCTTTGGGCTTAGTCAGGCGGACCCAGACAATGTTGGGCTAGGCCCAACGAAAGAAATGCAAAGGATGAATTTAGGAGTCCAATTGGACTCCACCATATTTACCATGCATAAAAGAGAAGTAGGATAAAGATTAGCATATGTTCAAGTAAAATTAGGCAAGAATAATTAAGCAATATACAGATTTCATGCTAAAAAAATATATTTCCTAACAGTCAATTTACTTGCAATCAATTATTACTCAGAAATTCATACGAAATTTAAACATATGAAATAGGACATCTAGACTAGTCCAAGACAACAAATCACAAATTTTATCACCTAAGATCTGTACTATTATGATCACAGTTTTCCAAATTTCAAACACCAACAAAGATCATTCATTTGAACTTATCATTTTTTCTAGAAGTCAAAATGGATAAAAGAGAATATATCAAATAGATCATATATGCACAAATTTGAAAGAAAAGAACATCACTTGATATCATATAGGCACAAACCATTCTTAAAACATACTCATCATACTTAATAATTTTCAACATCCAAACATTAAAAATTTGAACATAAGGAGAATGCAGATTTTGGGCACAAAAAAGGACCTTTTTAACAGCTTAACATAGATCATCTAGAGCATGAAAAGCTAGCTAAAGAAACTAGCCTTAATATCTCACATCACCAAAGAAATACAAATCAGAAGAAAATCAGAGGGCTGGACACATTTCCATCAGTCACAAATGTATAACTAGTTGAAAAATACATGAGGACCCACTTCTAGTTCCTAATCACAACAAAACTCATATGCACTCAAAGATATTCACATAACAACACAAGATTCAACATTTTCAAGCCAAACTTAAGCAAATTCTAAACCATAACTAGCAAACTTCTGACACAGATATCATGATCAAATGAGTAAAGAGAAGGGAAGGGAAGCAGGATGGGAGCTTTGATCAAGCCTAAAGGAAACAGGGGAGAAATAAGGATGGGTTGAACAACATTAACCACTTTGTATCAATTAATTCTAACAACAAGTATAAACCCATATTCATAACATATACATGTCATACAAATCAAACAAAAACTAGTAAAACCATGGAATTTCTTAAGAGAAATCAGTACTCAAAGTTACCATAAACATCACCCTAAACATTAGAAAATAACACTAGCAATTCATGTACACAAGTTGGTACCATCACATAGCTAATTTAGCATAGAAGAAATAGTAAAGGGAAACAGGACAAAGGCAAGACCAAAGAGATTAAAGACAAACAGGAAAGGGTCAAGCATTTCCTAACCTAAATCCTAATAACAGATTCCACACTCATGTTCATAGCATTTAGTTATCACACAGGTGGAACAAAAACTAGTGAAACCATGAGATTTCTAAAGAGGACTTAGAACAATATTAACTTAAAATCATGAGAAAACAGCACTAGTATTTAACAAATTCACATGTGAGAAATGTTGCAACACTCAGACAAAATCAGTAAAAAAGATAGGGGCATAATCATGACAGAGGGATTGGGGAAAAACAAGAGAAAATCAAGCATTTATGGGTTCTACATCATATCATTAGATAGCAACAGATATAACTACAACTTCATACTCATATCCACTATTTTCACAACCCAGACTCAACCAGTGAAGACTGTAATGTTTCTAAGCAAAATTGCTACTTGAAATTACAATAATAACATCCTAAACTTGAAACACATACCATAATCGAACAAATAAGACCAGAAAACTAGCTTCTCTCAAACTTGAACACTACATAATATAAGAAGAAAAGAAAATAGTAAAGAGAAAGGGTAGGGAATATACCTTTTTTAGGGCAACAACTTGTGACTTTGAACCTCACCGGAGAGTTTCAACACCACCGGACTAATAAAACTAAATAAAACTCAATTTTTTTAGTGTTTTATTCCAAACTAGCTGACCAGTTTTGTGAGGTTAGAGAATCGATTCTCCAGAACCCCCAATATTTCCCCAAATCATCTACCTAACATGCAGCTGGGGGGTATTTATAGGAGAAATCGGGATGAAAAAAGGGGGGAAAATAGAGGGTTTTTTAGGGATTTTGGTTGAAGGAATTTCAAAATTTTCAGCTGGAGCAACAGATTTGTACGAAAAATGTACAAATCAACTGATTTCGCGGAGGGGTGTGACACCTAGTTGATTCTAGAGTCTTCTGGACCTTGCCAGCACACCATTAACGGAAGATTTGGATGTATTTTGGGAATTTTAAATGGTGTTTGGGGATGGTTAAGTTATGAACGTTGAAGGCTGTTAGACGTTAGGGTTGTCGTTTATGAGAACGATGAAGAGGGGAAGGATGAAGGTGTACTGGTGATGCTGAGGTGTTGTACAAGGCATGTTGTTTTGTACAACATGGAGAGATGGGAGACGCGTGAGCTTGAGAGGAGGGAGTGAGGTGAGGCGGCTAGGGTTCGTCTTGGTTGAGAGGTGATGAAGAAGAGAGAGGGTTTGTTGGGACAAGTCTGAGTGTTAGAGAGAGGAGAGAAAAGGTATAGGGGCATATTAGGTGGATTGGGCCGGTCGGGTAAGGGGTGTTTTGGCCCAAACGGCTGAAATGAAAGGAGGGTGTTATATGGGTGGGTTTAAATTGTGGCCACATTTGCAAAATGTGGCCACTTTAGGTTTAGGAAATAGCCAATTAGGAAAGAATAGTTAGAATTTGGCTATAATTGAAATAATCAGGCTTAGAGATTAATTGAAATTAATTTTGAGCTTTAATAAATTGAAACAATTCAAAATAATTATTATATTCAACACATAATCACCTCTTTAATTAATTAAAATCAAAATTTCAATAACTCTTATTTGAAGTAATTTTGGAGGAAAATTACATGCTTAGTCTTTTAAAGAGATTTTCTTATGAAATCAAATTTTTAAAAATAATTCTTTAAGTAATTTTATATAAATTTCACATATTTAAATATGAAAAAATATAAATCATTACTCAGAACTATGGGTAAAGCTGATTTGAAAATATTTTGTCCATTTTTACAAAACAATTATTTCAAAAATTATTTAAAATTCAAAAGGCTCAAGATTAATTCATAATGTGGCGGGTAAAAATTGGGTGTCAACAGTTGCCCCTCCCTTTTGTTAGGGTGAGTGTAATGAACCCTGGGCAAAGAGATTTGACGTTCCCTATTTTGTCCGACCACAAGTCCATTCTCGGGAGGTGGTTGGTTTTAGCACGAATTTCAAGGAATCATGGCCGAACCCTGGTATTGATTTTCCTACATATCTTAGGTTACATGAGAATTCAGGACACTTGTAGTTCAAGATGCTTGATTTTATGCACGATTTTCAAGGAATTCCAAACTTTCTCGATTTCAGAGTACGGAGAGACTAGAAAGCTGGGGAGTAGGAGGATTGGGGGAGTTAGGAATGCAGCCGAGTTTTCTTTATAGAGCCCACCTACATATCCCAGGACCCAATGAATCAGGCTGCTTGTAGTTTGACTCGATCGGGGAAAAAGGTAATTTTTATGATAAGATGACCTTTGGTTCGGGATGAGCGACAAGCGATTGAGTTATGGAAAAGATGCTTGCAGTTATCTTTATTACAAATGTGAGTACCTCACACTCATAAATAAGAGCTACATGGTCATAATTCTCAAAGCTCGAGGTGTGCTGTCACCCAGATTTGAAAAAAAGGGATATTGCATCCAGCGCAGGTTTAGAAAATACCCTAGGTGCGAAACTAAGACCCAAAGATAGGAAATACCCACATGCCCTCCAAAAGGGGTGTGGTTTGATTGTGGTGGTGAGTTGTTCCTCAGTTCTCGTCCAAAGAGTTTGATATCCCTCTCCAGATTGTGTCACAAGTTGCTGCTAAGAAAAAGTTCCATGTTGTGATGCGTCCCTTGTTTTTTTTTCTGTAGTCCGCACCTGTGGTTTTACTTTAAGAATTTCATCATTCTCGGATGCTCTCAACAATATCTCCAAACCAAATAGTTAGAAGTAACAGAATTCAACAAGGAAGATAGCTTCGTACCTCATTTTCCTTTATCTGTTGTTTCTTGAGGAAGACGACGTCCTTTCCTATCTCTATTTTAGGAAATGGCCGCTTCCATGATAGTCAAACATGATAGCCTTCTTTGGCTATTATATAAGATTGCTTGTGTATTAATGAATGATGAGGACCTTCTTGATTGTTTAAGGGAATTCTCTTGAATGCTGCCTTCTTGGCTTTTGGCAGTGGCCTTTTTGCATATGTCTTTGGGGTTAATCTCGCGTATCTTCCGCATCGACACGACTAACAAATATTTTTTGGATTGTCAGGCTTTGGGTAATCTAGCGCATCATCCGACTTTGGATAGAGGCGGCTTACAGATGCCTTTAATTCGCCAGCTTTTGAGTAATCTTGCACATTATCTGACTTTGGATAGAGGCAGCTTACCAATATCCTTCGAATTGCCAGTTTTTGGGTAAACCAACACTTTTTATCCGATCTTGGACGTGACACGACTTATAGATTTCCCTCGAATTGCTATCCTTTGGGTAGTCCTGCATAATATCAACGTGGATATGTCGCGGCTTATAGATAACCCTTGGACCATCCATTTTTGGTAGTCTTTCACTTTACCTAATTTCGGATATTATTGTTACTTACGCATTACCTTCGGACTGTCAATCTTCAAGTGATCTTTCACACTATCCAGTTTCAGATATTGTTGTGAATTATAGACGACCTTTGACCTTCGAATGTTAGAAAATTTGATTCGTCGTCCAATTTGGGTAGAGATGACTTACAAGTATCCCTAAGATAATAAGCTTTAAACCTTGACGGTAGGTGGTATATAACAGCATCTTCTAGTGACTGATGCTTTCGAATAAAGGTGAATAAAATATCCTTGATGTCATACTCCTCTGCCTTACGGAATATGGGACATAAATATGCTGGATGCCAGACTTGGCATAATAAATGATAATGATATACTCAATATAAGACTCTTTTGCCTCACGTAATTTTGGATATAAGCATGCTGCATGTCGGATTTGGTCATAATGAATGATGATAATGATAATGATAATGATATCCTCAACATCAGACCCTTTCATCTCATATAATTTCGGATACAAGCATGATGAGGTCAATCCTGTGCAGCTAGTGTGACTTGGGGACGCCTAATGAATGTCATCCTCTTTGAAGCCAGCTGGCAGAGGGACATAATCTACGCAGGAGATGTGTGTCTGCGATATATGATGATGATGGCCTTCTTGACATGCAAATATAAATGTCCCTCTCGGCATGGTCCTCTTGACATGGCCCTCTCGGCATGAAAATATAAATGGCCCTCTCGACATGGTCCTCTTGAAATGGCCCTCTCGGCATGGTCCTCTTGACATGGCCCTCTTGGCATGCAAATATGAATGGCCCTCTCGGCATGGTCCTCTTGACATGGCCCTCTTGGCATGCAAATATGAATGACCCTCTTGGCATGGTCCTCTTGACATGGACCTCTCGGCATGGTCTTCTTGACATGGCCCTCTCGGCATGGTCCTCTTGACATGGCCCTCTTGGCATGCAAATATGAATGGCCCTGCGATATGATGCCATACAATACGACACAATGCAATATAATATGATGCAATGCGATATGTCATAATATGATGCGACACAATGCTATGCCATGTGATGCAATATGGTGCAATGTGGTGCAATGCAGTATGATGCAACATGACATGGTGCAATATGAATGCAAAATGTGATGCCATGTAGTGATGTACGATGCAATATCCCATAGAGGAGTTGTAGAAAACATCATCTTTGGTATTCATGTTGATTCCCTTGTGTGTACCTGGGCTAAAAGAAAATGGTTAGTAGACATAGCGTTGCTTTTGCTCGCGACTATGGTCAAAATTTGAAAGACTTTAAAGACAACATCTATGAAGCTAATCAAAATAACTTTTGTTTAAAATGTGAGCGAAATGGCCTTACCTGCTTCCAGGGACAACCATAAATACCATTTTTGAACATTGTCTGTTTGGGGTAATCCCTGTCTTGCTAGGCATTGGTGGAGAGTGTTTTCGCTCTTTTGTTTGGGTGCCCTATGTTGAAGCGGGCCAAAATGTCCTAATCCCTTTGGGGACTTAAGAACGTTGTCACTTTCTCTTTATCTAGTAATTCATGTGAACTACTAGAAAATTCGTTCGCTTTAAGGACTTCTGCCTTTTTAGCTTCTTTCTGCTGTTTTGGGCTTTTCTCGCCAAATCTCAAAGCATCTGGTCTCGTTGCATTTCTTTGAGCTTGAGACTATTTTCTAATGTAATTTTGGGAATAACCTGCATCCATAGAAAAATTGTTAGTTTGGTCGAAACTGGTTTGTGTTGACCTCCTTCGATCTTCTGCTCCTGGTTCTGTCTTCTCCATATGCTTTTCTAGTTTCAGGTACTCGTCACCTTCGAATCTCTCCGGGCCATGGCAGATGTAAGACAAAATCATATTAAAAGAGTAAAACTAATCTTTTGTAAATACTTTTTCAAACAAGTTCTTTGGAAAACAAAGAGTTTAAAAAGAAGATATTTTTTGGAAATGTCTCTGCCTGTCATGTCATTTACTAGTTCAACGAACGTCCTCTACTCGAGGTCTTTGGCATTTCAGACATACTGCTGGCGTAATATGAAGATCCTTAATCATCCTAGCTGGGGAACTCAGAGAGATGATTTTTGAGAAATCTACCACAGCCGGGGATTAATCCATATAGGACTGGGGATTCCTTGAAGTAGACTCTGATATCTCGGTGCTGAGGAATTCCTCGGAGCTTAATGTTGAATTTTTGAATGAAGTTTGGCAGAAATTTTGAGATCCTTCTCAAAATTTCTGCCCCAGTTAAAGGCTTTATAGCGAATCTCATTCCATTGGCAAGAAACTTGAGACTTTGTGGGGATTATGAGATTCTTTCTCGATATTCACCTTGGTTGCTCTTCGGCATAATCTGTAGTCTTGTTGGGGAACTCTTCGGAGTCTAACGCTCTTCGTCTTCTGAATTTTTGAGATTCCTTTCTCAGAAATTTTTCCCTAATTTCCATTTCCTGGGCAATACGGACGAACCATTGTGGCATTAACGTATCTATAAGCATCCTCTTGTCTTGTTGGCAACGACCTTCATCTTATAAATTTTTCAGATTCCTTTCTCAAAAGTTTTTCCCTAGTTTCCATTTCTTGGGTGATATGACCGAACCGTTGTGGTGCCTACGTATCCCGTTGAGGCAGGAATCAGGTCAAACATAGTTCCCACACTCAAAGTGGGAGAATAATGAAAATAACTAAAGGGGTGACCGAGGCCGACACAGGCCGCCTACATATCTCATTCTTGAGAATTCAGGTCAAACGTAGTTCAGGATAAGGGAAGGAAAAGATAAATTTTCCTAAGGGGTTGACTGAAGCCCACACAGGCCGCCTACATATCTCATTCTTGAGAATTCAGGTCAAACGTAGTTCGTATAGGGATGTTCTAAGCTATTACAAGGCATAAAATAATTACAATCAGGAAATGCGATTACAGGGAAAGGAAATTAAAGGAAAACTATCCCTAAACAAAATATCTCTTCACAACATGAAATTGATCGGTTTGGTCCACACTTGACCATCCATTTTGGATAGGATCAAAGCTCCTCCAGATAACACTTTATGGATGACATACGGGCCTTGCCAATTAAGTGCAAAATTTCCTTTGTATTCCTTCTGGTGGGGAAAAATGCGCTTGAGAACCAGTTTTCCTATGGCAAACTTACGAGCTCTCACTCTTTTTTTGAATGCACGAATCATTCTTTGCTGGTAAAACTGACCATGGCATACGACACTCATCCTTTTCTCATCAATCAACATGAGTTGCTTGTGATAGGTACGAACCCATTCTTCATTGTTCTGTCTGGCTTCTCGAATGATCCTAAGAGACAGTATTTCTACTTCCATGGGTATCACTACTTCCGACCCATAAACTAACATATAAGGGTTCGCCCCGGTCGAAGTCCTGACAGTCATCCGATATCCCAATAAAGCATAAGGCAACATCTCGTGCCAATATGGTCGACCATTTTTCTTAAGATCGTCTTGATATTCTTGTTGGCGGCTTTCACAGCTCCATTCATTTGTGGGCTATATGCGGTTGAATTACGGTGAGTGATCTTGAATTGCTCACATATTTCTTTCATCAAGGGGCTGTGCAGATTTGTTCTGTTGTCGGTAATAATTGACTTGGGGATTCTGAATCGATAGATTAGGTTGTTTTTAACTAAATCAGCTACAACCTTGTTGGTCACAGACTTGTAAGAAGTAGCTTCTACCCACTTGGTGAAGTAATCCATAGCTACCAAAATGAATATGTGTCCATTTGAGGCAGACGACTCGACAGGACCAATGACATCCATGCCCCAGGCTACAAAAGGCCAAGGTGCGCTCATTGTATGAAGATCGCTAGGTGGTACTCGAATCAAATCTCCATGGATCTGGCACTTGTGACATTTTTGTACAAACTTGCTACAGTCATTTTCCACGGTCATCCAAAAGTATCCAATCCGCAAAATCTTCTTGGCTAGGGTGAAACCTTTCATGTGTGGGCCATACAATCCAGCGTGTACCTCTTCCAATAGTCTTTTGGCTTCAACTGAATCAAAGCATCTTAAGAATCCAAGGTCCGGAGTCCTCCTATACAGGATTTCTCCATTTAGGAAAAAGTTGTTGGCCTTTTGGCGAATGGTTTTCTTTTGGTTGGCGATCACATCTTCGGGATAGACTCCAACTTCTAGATACCTCTTGTTATCATGATACCATGGTTTTCCATCTAATTCTGATTTTACTTGCGCACACTGCGCAGGTTGTTCTTTGAGACCTATTATCAACGGATCGATATAATTCTGATCGGGATGTTGAATCATGGAGGATATGGTTGCCAAGGAATCGAAAAACTCATTCTGAATCCTTGGTGCATGCTTGAATTCGATATTCCCGAATCTCTTGGAAAATTTTTGAACCATCTTCACATACGATACGATCTTGGGGTTCTTCACAGCCCATTCACCTTGAACTTGGTGAATTACCAAATTGGAATCACCTATGACCAAAAGTTCTCGGACATTCATATCAATAGCTAGTTGGATACCGAGAATACAAGCTTCATACTTGGCCATTTTGTTAGTGCACGGGAAATGAAGTTTGGCTATCACCGGATAGTGCTGACCAGTTTCTGATACCAAGACTCCTCCAATGCATGAACCTTTGAAGTTGACCACTCCATCGAAGAACAATCTCCAACCGGGGTATTACTCAGCAATATCCTCACCTACGAACAAAATCTCTTCATCGGGGAAGTAAGTTTAGAGTGATTCATAATCTTCATCAACCGGATTTTCTGCTAAATGATCTTCTAAGGCCTGTCCCTTAATTGCTTTTTGAGTCACATATATGATGTCGAACTCACATAGAAACATCTCCCATTTGGCCAAATTCCCCGTAGGCATGGCCTTTTGGAATATGTACTTCAGGGGATCAATTCTGGAAATGACATACGTCGTATAGGACAATAGATAATGCCTCAACTTCTGGGCGACCCAAGTCAAAGTACAACAAGTTTTTTCTAACAAAGTATAACGAGCCTCGCACAGAGTGAACTTCTTAGTTAGATAATAAATCGCTCGTTCCTTCGTTCCAGTTTCATCATATTGTCCCAAGACACACCCGAAGGCATTTTTTGAAAATGACAGGTACAACAATGACGGGCTCCCTTCTCTTAGAGGAACCAATATCGGAGGACTGGAAAAGTAGTCCTTGATACGATCAAAAGCTTGTTGGCACTCCTTGGTCCAACCAGTCGGTGCATCTTTCTTCAATAACTTGAAAATAGGTTCGCAAATAACCGTTGATTGAGCTATGAACCGACTAATATAATTCAACCTTCCCAGGAAACTCATGACCCCTTTCTTGGTCTTCGGGGGAGGCAACTCCTGAATTTATTTGATCTTTGAAGGGTCGAGCTCGATGCCCCTTTTACTGACTATAAATCCCAACAGCTTGCCAGTTGGCACTCTGAAAGCACACTTTGCGGGATTCAGCTTTAGGTTGTATTTTCGCAGGCGGTCAAAAAACTTCCTCAAATGGGTCAAGTGATTCGAACTCTTGCGGGATTTGACAATCACGTCATCCATATATACCTTGATCTCCTTGTGAATCATGTCATGGAAAATGATTATCATGGATTACATATAAGTAGCACTCGCATTCTTGAGACCAAACAGCATTACCCGGTAGTGATAGACAGTCCATGGTGTGATAAAAGCTATCTTTTTGGCATCTTCTTCGTCCATTAAGACCTGATGGTATCCAATAAAACAATCCATGAATGACTACATTTCATGCTTCGCGCAGTTATCAATAAGGATATGGATATTGGGCAATGGAAAGTTATCCTTGGGACTAGCCTTATTCAAATCGCGATAGTCGACACAAATTCTGATCTTCCCATCTTTCTTGGGAACTGGTCCAATGTTAGCCAACCAGGTCGGATACTTTGTAACCTTTACTACTCCAGACTGAATCTGTTTGGTAACTTTTTTCTTGATCTTCAGACTTAGATCAGGCTTGAACTTTTGAGTCTTCTGCTTGATCGGATCAAATCCCAGATTGATAGGTAGTTTGTGAGAGACTATGTCTGTGCTTAGTCCTGACATGTCGCTGTAGGCCCAAGAAAATATGTCGATGTATTCTTGGAGTAATATGATAAGTTCTCTTTTCTGTGTTTCTATCAAATGGACACTGATTCTGGTTTCTTTGACTTCTTGGTCATCTCCTAGATTGACCGTCTCAGTTTCCTCTAGATTAGGCTTTTCTCGGTTCTCAAAGTCTTTTAATTCTTTTGTCAGTTCCTTAGGAACCATAGTTTCCTCATCATATTCCTTGTAATCATAATCATCTAACTCAGTTTATTCGTTAAGCTCTTGACACGACATGACAGTGGCAGGTTTTATCTTATTATTACTGAAATCAAAATGAAACAGGTTAGAAAATAACAAGCAAGCACAAATAATTTTGAACGGCAGATATTTTCAAAATAAGGAGGCTTTCATTTAAAATCTAGAAATATGTACAAACTATGGCTACCACCTACATAAATGCAGGTGCGTGCCTTTTGGAAAACAGTAAACAGTATGAGGAAATTTAAAACATAAAGGGCGGTTCGTGGATCCTCATCCGGACTGTCGCCGAATTTTGTAAGAACAAAGTCTTTGTCTACCCAGCTGAGTGGAGAGTAGCCAAGGGATTAGCGACCCAGTTTCGCAATTTCTCGCCGGGTTTGATGTTCCTGATTATGGTTGTTTTGGGAGCTTCTTCTTCTATAGCATCACACTCCTTAAACAGATCCCCTATTCCATCCTCCAACCTATCGCTTGGAGGACTGACGCATACTGGGAACGATTGATACAAATGAGGAAGAGGCTTGGGTAGTCCTGACCTCTTCTTTTCTTTGTTGCTGGCTTCACCTTCTTGTATCACATACCCTAATCTGTGCTTGCTCAACTGTCGAGGGATACTCAAAGGTTCTATCCTACCGTCAAAGTTCCTTCCTAGCCCCGAGCCTGGTTCATAACCACACTCAGCATTGTAGTCGCAAGCATCTTGTAAATGGGTGGCATGGGAGTTTGTGGAGCTAGGTCCTCTTCTATGGCATTCATAATTTCCACCGTGTAGAAGTCACTCCCTCTCGGGACCTCTTTGATTGTGGAGACACAACCGTTTGGGCGACTTAGGTGGCTTCCCTCTCCATGAATCACTACTTCTTGCCCTTCCCAAATGAATGTTAGCATCTGGTGTAGGGTAGATGGTACAACTCCGGCTTCGTGAATCCATGGCCGCCCCAAAAGCAAATTGTAACTAGTGGTAATATCCATGACCTCGAACTCTGTCCAAAATTCAATGGGTCCCATCTGGATGTATAAGTTGACTTCTCCAAGGGTATCTCTCTGTCCTCCATCAAAGGCTCTCACATTGATTCTTCTTTGACAAATCTTCCCCAAATCGTATTCCAACTGGGTCAGTGTAGACAATGGATAGACGTTCAATCCTAATCCGTCATTGATCAGTACCCTGTTCACGACTTTTTCTTGACTCTGAATAGTGATATGTAGAGCCTTGTTGTGTATCACGCCTTCAAAAGGAAACTCATCTTCACCGAAATAGATGTGGCGGCTTTCCAGGACTTGGCTTATCATGGCAGTCAAATTTTCTGCACTGGTACCCATGGGCACGTAAGCTTCAATTAGAACCTTAAGTAACACCTATCTGTGGTATTGGGAACTCATCAACAAAGCCCAAATAGAAATCTGAGCTGGGGTCTTTTCCAAATGCTTCAGGATCGAATACTCCTTGGGTTATATTTTTCTCCAAAATTCTTCTGCTTCGCCTTCAACGATTGGCCTTTTCTGCAGACTGTTCTTATAAGCATCATCTGCTAGATTATCGGGGATATAACATCTCCCAGATCTTGTCATGCCGTGAGTCGTGGTGGCTTTAATTACGAACTCTTTTTCAGCCAGCACCAACATACAAAATTGCAGCTTCTCCGCAATGCTCAAAGCAGCTACAGACCTTTCTAGTTCCTCAGGCTTTCTGGGGCTCGCCGGTACTATGGACTTTCTTGAAAACCATTCTTCCTTTATTTCGATCATGTTTACAGTGGCTCTTCCATGATTCGAAAGTGGGTTGTTATTAACATTTGGCGGTGCTGTCTGTAAGGTGACTACCATCTGATTGATCAAATCTTGAATCTTGTGTTTCAGATTGATACAATCCTCCATACTATGCCCTGCGCCTCCCGAGTGATAGGCACAATGTCGATCAGCTTAGTAGAAAGGAGAGTTGACATTGCCTGGTTTATGCTGAATGGGCTGAACTAATTCGGCAGTTTTCAGTCTTTCATACAATTGAGTTCGGGTTTCGGCCAATTGAGTGAAAATTCAAGGAACTTTGTTTTCCAAATTCGGTCAAGGGAGACCGGGGTTAGCGGGAGGAGGAAACCAGTGGTTGTTCTGATTTTCAGGAGCCCTTTGGTACACTGGAAAATTTTGGGGAGGAGTTTGGTAGGTGGGTTGCATATTTGGAATTGGATCTTGGTAGACTGGCTACGTATAGAAGATAGGTTGAGGGTTTTGTGGAACTGGAGGAGGGGTTGTTGGGACAAGTGTCTTCTTATATCTGGATCCGAAGGGTTTCTGTGGTTTCAGACTAGGATTGAAAGACACCAAAGATACCTCCTCTCTCTTTTTCTTGGGGGGGCCTATCGGTCCTGAAGAAACTAGGGTCTTGGCAATCTTGCCACTACGGAGCCCTTCTTCTACAATCTCTCCAATTTTGACTAAGTCGGCGAACTGGGCCTTTACCTACTCTATCATCTTATCATAAACTTCCGACTCCTGGGCGCGCATAAATATCACACTTATTTCTTCCTCGGTCATAGGAGGCTGGACTCTTGCAACCTCTTTTTTCCACCGATAAGCATAATCTCTTAAATCTTCATTGAATTTTTGCCTGATGCATCCTAGGGAATAGTGATACGGGATGACTTCTACATTGTATGCAAATCTCTGGGTGAAGTCTCGGGCGAGATCGCTCCACTTGGACAAGTTTTTCAATTCTTGGGAGGTAAACCATTCCAACGCCTCCCCATTCAAACTTCGATTAAAGAGTCTCATTAGCAGGGCGTCGTTCCTTCGGGGGCCAACCATCTGATCACAGTATCTCCTTAGGTGGGCTTTGGGACTCCCAACACCATTGAAGATTTCAAACTTTGGAATTTTGAATCCTTCAGGTAAGTTCATCTCAGGGTGAATGCAGAGATCGTCATAATCACAGCCTTTTTCATAAGGCGAACTCTGCAACTCTCAAATCTGGGCCATTTCCTCCCTTTTTTGTGCTATATCGAGGTCACATTTCAATTCTACGGCCTTCAACTCTCTTTCTTTCTATTCATAATAATCTAACTCAGGGTTCTCCTGGAGGATGGGGTATGGTTCTGTTATGGTATGAAAAGTGGGGGGTAGGTTCTGTACGGGTGGGGGCTGGATATGTGGAGAAGTATTTGGGTACGTGGGAGTAAAGCTATGTGGGTTAATGGCATTGGTGACATTAAGATGGTTGTTTTGAGAGTTGTAGTTGTTTTATGGAGTGTTCTGGAGGTGTGGAGGGTTTTGCGGGAGATAGGCACCTGTATTGTTGTTTTGGTTAGTATGTTGAACAGGGGGAGTATGGGTCTAGTATAGGGACCTGACGAGGGAGGGGTTATTGTGGACAGGTTCATTTGAAGGCCTGGGAATGGAAGAGGATAGGATGTCTTTTGGTTGATTTCCGATTTGCGGAGAATTGAGTGGAGGGTTTTGAGGAGGGGCTGAGAGTCGCCCAAAGCAGGAGTATTGGCGGCGATTGCCAAGCTAGCCATGTCGTTTGCCTTTTGCACTTCTTCTTGCATCTTTTCTAATTTCTTCGCAAGTTCTGCGATCAGTTCATTCTGTTCAGTGATGATGCTGTCCCTCATAGCCAAGGCATTTTCTTCCTCACTATCAGTCATTCTTTCTGCAGACAAGCGAGGGTCAGAGGATGGATTCAAATGTTCTTTCGAGCGAGTGAAGTAAGAGTGTTCAGCCAGTTTTTGTCAACACAAACTGGTTTCTTTTATCTGTTAAGATGAAAAACAACTCAAAGGCCACTATGTTAGGCTTCATTATTGACGAATAATACAAGATATATGGAAAGAAATAAACACATAGAAATTGCTTTAAACAGATAAAAGTTGCTTTTTGTCAAGGAAAATTGGTCCATAGGTTTTGTCAGGAAAGGTTGATTTTGTTGATCTTGTAACATCTCTGCCTGTTGTTCTTCCAAACTCTTTGTCGTCTTCGTCGATGTTGAGAAATGACAATTTTATAACATGGGTCGGGCCTTGAAGGCTGCCTACGTATCTCATGAAGGAGAATTCAGGCCCAACGTAGTTCAAACTTGTGATAGATAAGTTGTCTCATTTTATTTCATCCACTATTCTAAATACAAGGGGAAAGTAAAAGACGACATCGGAAATAAAAATAAAGAAACTGAAAGCTAAAACTCTGCTACTTCTGCTATTTTCAGCTCTGGATGATGGGATCTTCTAGACTCTTCTCAATTTTTTTCTTCAAAGATGATAAGGGGAAACTCCAGCTCGATTTTCCCATGTCAATGAGGTATTCCAAATCGACACCAAAGTGGAGACAAGTCTCGATATCATGGCCTCCGATCCCTTTGTGGTAGAGGTAAACTTCTTTCCCCTGACGCCAAGCCCTGGGCATCTTCCCCGGTTTCCTTTCCACGGGCTCCAGGATCCCGGTTTAGACCAGCTTAGTATAGATTTCATTATAAGTGTCCTGGAAGACAGTGAAATCATAGCGATGAATCATCATTTCCTCGGTGATGGGCATGCCATAGCCAACTTGGTCACAAGCAAGGATGGTTCGGGGGCCCCATAGATGGCTTATCTGGCTGTTAGTGATCATGTGGTAAATCTGGGCTCTTAGGGCATTGCATTCATCGGTAGTGTTTCCTCTGCGACGTGGATGATAGGCGTATTCTTTGTGCTCATTGTGAGGGTGACATCCGAATCCCTCATATTGGTCAGGATGCAGGACCCCCATAGCTTTCAGGGTCTCGTAAATTTCTGAACAGAGAATCACCTTTGGATTTTTGGTACATTCACGGAAGTGAACTTTGAGGGTGATGGGCTTTCCTCCTGGACTGAATATGGAAGGACAAATAGCATCACCCTTGACCTTGGTCCAGTGGCGGACTCTCGTGTCAAAGAGTTGGGCCCTTTGAGCAGTGATCTTCATGGGCACTTGCTCATTGTCTGCGGGTTCTTTAGTTACTCTTTCCTTCCCTTTGTTGACTTGTTCCAATCCTCCAGTGACATCCTCAAACTTCAGGAGCAATTCTTTGAGTTCTAGGTCAAAGTCTAGTTCGGTCTTAGTCTCAGTTTTTCCCAGTATTTGGTCAATCGCAACAATCCTCTCTTTAGCCTTGGCGGTTTGTTCTTCCACCTCCTTGGACTGAGCTAAGGCAATTTCCATGAGTTGATTGACTCTCTCACGTTTTCTATGAACCTCCTCCATTTCCTATCGGATCCTTAGCATTCTCCCTCGCATAGTCACGGCCTCCATTTCAACCTTTCCTGAAAGAACAAAGATTTTTTAGGAAGATTTTAGAAGGCTTTAGGATTTTCGGAGAAACTTGGAAGACTTGGAGTATTTTGGTCGGGCTTTACATAGTGGGCTTATATTTTTCCAATGGTGTTCTAGAAAATTTTGGCATCGAGTGGACTAATTTTTCCTTGATTCACGCAACGCACATAGCACATAAAACAATTTATATCATGATAATATCATAGTAATATCACGTCCTAACTGGGTGACCTTTTTATGCCAAGGTTAGGCCTAGCGAGTTTGAAAGACGTATGTGACATATTTGAACCATTCTATTGCCCCTAAAATAGCATGTATATATATATGGAAAATTTCCCTTTTAAAAGGATACAAATGTTAACCAAAAAGGGGATACATTTTAGGGGAAAGGATATTCGCATAAAAGTCACGCCCACGAAGGGGCAAATTTAGGTAAAGTAAAGACATACACGGAAATAAAATCCACGCAGGGGCGAAGATACTAAAGATATGACATAGAAGGTACTTCCTTGGTCCTGCTCCTCTTGGATGCTCCGGCAATGCTCCTAAGCTCGAATTGGCTCAACCACATGTCGCTCTGGAGTTTCACAACTTGTTCATGCATAGGTAATGCCCCGGCCTCTAAGGCTTTCCTGTTCATTTTTTAATTAAGCTGGGCTATTCCCATTTTCATATCTTCGAGTTCCTGAGTCAACCCTGCTATAGTCCGTCGATCTTCTTCTTTTTTCATAAGAAATTATTTCTCTCTTCTAGCCACTTCCTCTTGGAGATTCAGTAATTGGAGACGGAGATTGGGTCTGGAGTCAACCTGTAGTTGTGATATAGATACTTATGCAACGTCTGCCTTCAACCACTGCTTATAGCCATCCACATACCCGGATCGAACTTGTCTGGGGCCAAAGTCTCTAGACCCATTTTCTCAAGTGTCTTCCAGTTATGCCGGATCCTCGATGCTTTTGGGACTTTTTCATGTTCCTCATAGTCGATGATATAGCAACCCATGTGAACGGTCGCCGGCTCGATTTGAACCCTTCCAAATTGTCTAAGAACCCTTTGCGGAGCATAAGGTCAGATCCCGTGAATTCCCGGGAGAGGGAGGAAAGCTAGATCATGACATTTCACAACTACTTCCTTCGAGTAAAAATCATTGAACATCATCTACACATTATCTTCTCCAAGCTCACAAAAATCTTGGGCCCATCCTATCTTGGTCCTGTTTTTGGTGACTCTATCCCTAAGCACTCCTACCAACACTGTGAAGTTATTGATTCCATCTGGGTTGGGGATTTCCTGGCTTCCGTTATCTTTGGCCAGATGCTTGAGAATCCAATATTGTAGGACTAAGTTGCACCCTTGGAAGTAATGATGACCGTTCTTGCATTTCCCCAAAGCTCTATAAATATCAGATAAGATGACAGGTACTAGAGGAAAATAGCTGACGGTGGTTCCTTCTATCAGGCCATGGAAAATGGTATGGGCCACCATTATTATCTGGGTGTTGATGCGGAGTTGTTCATTTAGAGGAAATACCATGATTCCTTAAAGAGAAATAGCGAACGCCAAGGCTCGGGTCTTGTCCCACTCTTGAAACATGTAGAATTCGCCTTGGTGCTGAAAGAACCCTTCCCTAGTGGCAAAGTGGTTGTAGAGATCTTGAAAGGAGATACTTGGACCCCTTATCCACGGGCATTGATTCTCCCGCAAGTGGAGATACTTTGCAATCTTAGTCGGGGTGGGTTTATTCGGTATTAAGATGCCTTGTTCAGGCCTTAATCTCCTTTTATTGGTTGTATCTGCGGTCTCTAGTCAATACCCGAGTTCTTCTATCGTTGGGGTCATTTCCATCATTCCGAATTGGAACACCATTTTCTTGTTGTCCCAATACCCTGTTAAAACCTTGATAAATTCTGGCCAGGCCTCCATATCTAATAAAGACGGCAAATGTCCCATATACTGGCGGACTGTCCTCTGACGGTTAGGACCCAGATTTATCTACCATATTTTGAGGAGTAGAGGCGCCTCTTTTACCATGTCAAACTTGAGTAATTTTGACATCCTAAAACAATATAAGGAAACAAAATTTGAGGAACTAGTCATAGTTGGGTAAATACCCTAAATCATGAAGTTAGAAAATACTGGTAGAAACTCATGCATAATCATTCAAATAGGATTAGAAATCATGTAACATTATAAAGAAATCAAATTTGCAGAAAACTTGGATAATTAGGTATGAACCCTAACTTTGTAGAATCATGAAACCAAGTAAAAAGCATAAGGTTTTGGGCATAAGGTTGAAAGGGACCCTTACTTAATACCCATATACCTGTTTGTTGAAGAATCTTGAACTAGCTTGAGGGTTTGGATGCTTTGGAGAACAACTCTAGGCCTGAGGTGGAGAGAATGATGTTTCTTTTTTTTTCTTGAAGCTTAGGATTTCTAATTATGACAATAAGGGGAATTTAATCATAACTCTCTTTAAATCCCATCTAAAAGGGGTTAAAACAACTTACTACAGGTCATAAAAAATGGGGGAAAAGACTAATTTAGCCCTAACGAACGAATTAGAAAAACTAAAATTAGAGGTTCAACTGATGGGTCCATTGGTCATGGAATGGGTTTACTGGTCGTCAACCCACTCGTGGAATTTAGAGGACTTGGTACCTCTCTGAAGGTGGTTCCACAATTGACAGGACAGACCATCATTCTAAACAATAACCCATCAAGTCACCCGTGGAAACCTAGGAAGACAGGCTAAAAATTGAAATTCCATGGGTCACTCCACTGACCGTGGTTTTGGTTAACTGATCGTGGAACAACCTGTTATTTTTGGGGGAAAATTCTAAGTTTCAAGTTTATTTTCAAGAGTGAAACCACTGGTCGTGGTTCTGTTCCACGGGTCATCATCCCGTCCATGGAAACTGATAATTCTACAGTAAAATACCTAAAAGTTTTTACTCTGGACTCAGATTAATAAACGGTCAGTGATGTTGTAAAAAAGACTCAAAAACCTTTAATTTGGTGGATACTAAGCCACCTAGCTTTTCATACTCTAGGATAAATGATTGATTGAAGTTTACCCTAGTTAGAACTTATATGAAAACTTAATCGGTAGAAAGGCTTTCAACTTAACTTTGAGCTAGAGGTTTTTAATGACTTTAATTCATATCTAATACACCTCCAAAACATTAGAATAGATCTTAATACTTAGATACATAGAAAATTCATCGGGTTTAAGTCTAACAACATATGAAGAATGGTTCGTATCTCAGCTTAGAGTTTTTGGGGTGTTACACTTGCTAACCTTTCTTTTATACCTTCTAAATCTTGATTGGGGATTATAATAAAAGAAGAAACTCGACAAAAGGATAACTTACGTTTTGTTGCAAAAAGATCATATTTTTATAAGAAGGCGACTTGACTCACCATAATGTATCACTTATTTCCTTAAGACTTGTTTAGTTAGCAAGTCAGATGTCTTACAATACAATACTCAATTTTCTTCTTTTGAAGATTTAGAATTCCATTTCTAAATTCATTTTGATAAGGAATAAAAAAGCCTTAATGTACCCCATTCCTTCCGATGATTACGCTTACCATGACTTGGCCTTTCCTTTATTAATTTAATCTATAATACAATGGTATAATGAAGCTAATATTAGCTTTTGAACCTTATTCAACTTTGCCAAAATAGTAGCTAAATATATTTTGGCCATATTTACATATGGCATTAATTAAATGGTGTATCGCCACACCTTTCTCTCTCATTTCAATACAACACATACACACACACACCAAAACATATCAAAAATCCCTTACACAACTCACCATACCAAAACAAAATAGCAACACATTAAACTCACGACTTCTGATCATTGTCCGGTGAGTTCTTAATAATAATTCAACAACATTTCTCCATTCGAACTTCAATATAAAAAGATGATTATGGGCAGAGTACTTACCACACTTGAAGGGGTATTTTTATCCTCTTTTTCTTGATCTATTGAAAAGCTTAAGTACCCTCTAAATATACACCAACAAGAGAAGAAGAAATCTCTTAATTTTTATACAATTTCTAACTGTCCAAACTTCAGGAAGGGGCTGCCATAGTTCAAGTAATTCTTACTATAGGATATCCTAGCTATATGTAGTAGATTAGTACAAAAATAATAAGTTGTTTAACTCACCTTAAGCTTGAATAAATCTTTTTCTTCTTATAACCCTAAAAGGACAGAGGGGATGCCAAGAGGAAGGAATTTCCACAACTCTTTTTTCCAGATTGTTGGCTAAGAAAATACTGCTAAAACTTCATCAAAATCAGGTCCATAAATGGGGTCCTTTGGCCGACTTTTTGGACTAACATTGGAACAATATGGGTCAAGAAATTTGGTCCAAAATTTGCCTTTGGTTGGGCCTCAAAATTGGTTATGTTTGTGGCTGAGTTTGGGCTGCTTTTGGGTCTTACTTTGGTCAACATTGCTGGTTGCCTTCTACTTAATTTGGGCCAAACCTGATATAATTTTTTTTGGCAAACATAGAGCTTCTTTTGGGCCACCTTAGTTGAAATAATCCATGTAGGTGCTTGACACAATCGTCCCTCGTAACTTGGTTCATTAGCGTAAGTAGGTGATGCACCTACTTGTCACCTATGAACTTAAATAAGTCGAGAAAGCACCTCACTTGTTTTCTTCTATTTTCCAAACCTTCATCTTTATACTTTAACTTAACACTTATATATAATTGGGCCATTTTAAATTCTAAGCCAAGGTACCCTTACCATCCCGAGCTTAAGTACCTTCGTCGATATTAACTCAGTCATATAGGTGTTGAAATGTACAGGATGTTACAATTTCACTAAGATTGTATTCATAAATTCTCCATTGTGCTTCTGGCCCGATCACCCATCGTGCAACTTTAAAGAATTGAATTTCATCAATGACGTTTTCTCAATCCACTGATTCGACATAAATAGTGCACCATCTTACCCTTTATATATGTACTTGTAGAGATACTTTATTGCTTTCACCCCCAAACAAGACTAAACATTGAAGTGACAATTGTATCTAGTTGGTAAATAAGGAATATATGGAATAACCCACTAATTGTTTATTGTTATGCCTCGGAACTTTTCGCTCTTTCCATCATTTCTTCTCTTATAAATAGGATATATATTCTTTCCTTGTATTGATTTATTACTAAATATCCGAGGATAATGACTGTTGCATTGACCATCCTTCATGCATGAATTCGTTGGACAATTTTTTCCACACGAACCATGTATCATATGCTTGACAGCTAAATCATGCATGAGCCAAAATTCTTCTTTATCAAGAATTTTAGTGGAAATAAAAGTGTCATAACCGTCGGCTGACTTTATCTTAGATCCTTATTCAAGTATTAATGAAAGGTGTATGTGTGGTAGTCCTTTTTCTGAAATTCAACCACATAAACATGTGCTGCAATAGGACCAAATAATTTTTTTTGAAGATCTGCTCTTTTAAATCTTGTAACTTTTCTCTAAAAACTCAAGTCACCAAGTCAAGTCTGTCTTGAGGAAGTTTTCCTCCTACCAAATTTTGTATGATCTCCATCCAATCGGGATTACATGACATTATGATAAACATATTTGGCTTTTTAAAATGCTAAACCAAAGCTATTGCATCCTTATATCAACGATGCATGAGCCCAGGGCCTCTAACGAATGATGAAGGATGTATTACTCTCTGACCAACTTTATCTCTTCTACTTTATCAAGGCATGATACTGCCATGACCCAAATAGTCGTGAGTGGAACCCACACTAATCCCCTAGTGGGCGAACCATATCTCAACTACTATACCAAGCACTAACAAGTTCATTTAAGATATATTAAGCATTTAAATACAAAATAAGAGTCATCAAATATCAAGTAAAAAAAATGCAAAATCTAACTATTACATCGCTAGTCATTGTACAAAGTACTCTAACTATCAATGTATAAGAGTAGCAAAACATCTAATAAATGGAACAATGTCTGAAAAGATATTCATTTATCACTAAGAAGATTTATGGCAGCTTGAATAGAAGTAGCTCACCCTTAGATCGGTCAACTTATTGTGCTAGATGCGAGGTCACATAGAAGTCTCTGGAACACAGTCTTCACTCAAAACAAAGTGTGGGAGTAGCATCAGTACATACACTATGTACTGGTAGGTATCATATCCCAACTCAAATTAGTAACAAGTATATATCATAATTCAAATAAAACAAGTAGACATGTACAACAACACATAATCAAGAACTCATATAGTCAAGTAGTCACAATAGAGAGGTAAATAACCCAAATCTTGACATAGCAATGTCAATCAATAATTGACATATACTTCACCAAACATACATAATAAGTCATCACAAACTCTGCAAATATAAATGCAGTCATATCATAATGACGATATCATATCCTTATTGATTACAGTTGTATAGCCTTTGTATCTCATTTGTATCTCTTTGTACCATACATGAAATCACAACTGTCACTAATTTGTACACACATGCTAAATGGACTTTAATCTTTTTCAACTAGTCATGACCTACAACGGACCTGCTATGGTGCCCAAGGACCCATTATGGAGAGTCTTGAAATTTCACCAACCTTCGCTATGGAAGCACTCCGACCACTACGATAATCTTACTGCAGTAGAAATCACTGTTGCGATGGTTCCTCTAAACTAGTAGCTTGGTAAACTCTAAAATTAGCCCCATTTCAGAACACAAATTTCATTTTCAAGACATCATAAAACAAATCCAATGTGGCATCCACTGCAAACACTTGCTACAAACTCACTCGCAATCTTAGAATTCCTTACAGAGGTCTAGGTCACCCCCTAATGAAACATAACACAATACAACAAAACAAAATTCATGACGATTACACAAGAGTTTTAAGTTTTTAACCTCCCCACCTTTGAGTTTTTTTAATTATCTCAACTTACTAAGGGGACTCTAACAAGGTACTATGGTCCTAACCACCCCACAGTGACTAGAAGGGTCTTTACATCAGGTACCAATTAAGAAAATGTTCATCCCTAAATGGACAAGAATGGAAACAAGGGAAGAGTTACATAACTCAACAAAGAGTTGGGGAAACTTGCAACATATATCTAATTCGGTCTCCTAAGTTGCCTTATCCTTAGGATGGTTCTTCCACTGGATCTTCACAGACGCAATCTCTTTAGATCTCAGCTTACTGACCTCTCTATCTAAGATAGCCACATGTTCCTCCTTATAAGATAGATTCTCATCGAACAGGATAGACTTCCAGTGAGTAATATAATTACCATCATCATAATATTTCCTTAACATAGACAGATGAAACACTGGGTGAACTCCTGACATATTTGGAGGCAAATAAAATTCATAGGCTACCCTCCCCACTGCCTAATAACTTCAAATGGATCAATAAACCCCGGACTGAGCTTATCTCACTTTGGAAACCTCGTCACACCCTTCATGGATGAAACCGTGAGTAAAACTTTCTCCTCTACCATTAATTCCATCTCTGGGACATTTCGATTTGCATATCAATTTGCCTACTCTAGGATGGCAAGAGCTTTTTTTGAATCACCTTTACTTTCTCCAATGACTCCCTCAAAAGAATAGTACCCCATGGTCTCACCTCAAAAGTATCAAACCAACCAATAGAAAATCTACATATAATCCCATACAAATACTTAAAAGGAGCCATACTCGAGTGATAACTATTATTATTAGCAAACTCTGTCAATGGCAGAAAGTGGCCCAAATGACCACCAATGTCTATCACACACGCATGGAGCATATTTTCTAAGACCTGAATCATATGCTCAAACTTCCCATCAGTCTAATGGTAGAACATTGTACTAAGGTCCAACCTAGTACTCAACTAAACTTGCAAAGTCCCCAAAAAATTAGAAGTAAACTTCATACCTCTATCTGAGATAATAGAAACTTGAACCCCATGCAATTGAACAATCTCTGGAATCTACAACTTGGCAATATTCTCTCTTTTATAATTCACCTAAACTATTATAAAATGTGCAGACTTAGTTAACCTATCAAGAATAACCCATACTGAGTTGAACTTACCCATGGTCTTTTGAAGACTAACCAACATCAATTAAGGAATGGGCCTTCGATGAAGTGTCCTTCTCATGACCTAATTTCTCGGTCATAATGGAACCTACAACCCCCCAGTAGGTGAACCAATCCCCATAGCCCGAAACAGTTAGTAATGGGATACTATCTAATAAGCAAGAGGAAGAACAATATAAGTAGCGTAAGCAAGGGAAAAAGATAAATAAATACGCAACAGGAATACATAAGCAGAAGCTAAACCAATACCAAAAACCTGGTATCATAGTATATGAGCCAAAACTACATCAATAGAGTATAAAAGTATCCAAAACAATATATAATTATGTCTCTGAGTAGTAAGAGAGTACATGATACAAAAGATAACTAATCCTACCGTCAAGAGTTCACCCTCAATCTGGGACAGTCCAAAAGTCTACTCGCATTAGTCTCCATGAGCTAATGGTGATAGCCCACACCAGGATCAGCACCAGGAGATGGAGAGTATAGTATGAGCACCAATTGCAAGCAACGGGTACCCAATAGGTATCATAGGCTGACTGGGCGCATATAAGATATAAAGGAAGTAATGTAGTAAAATAAAAGCAAGTAGTCATAGAAAACAATGAATAAGTACACGGAATCTAGCACAAAAGGATACAAGAGGAAAACACCATACTTGGCTAGCTACAAGAATATATATCACACAGTCACAGGTGAAAGAAAGAAGTAACACACTTGGGATCCTTGCAATAACAATATATATAAGGAGTTTTAGAAAACAAGCAGTATACCGGTAACCTCAAGTAAAAAGGGAAGGAAGAAAGGAGAATAATGATACATGCTAGAACACAAGATTAATAACCAAGTCATACTAACAATACTACTCTCAAGTCAGGAAAGAATCAATCGATAACCCATAAGGAACTTATCAAGTGAACCAATTGTATCAAATACAACCCTCAATATCCAATCGTCATAGGTAATCACAATAGGGATCAATATCTCGATAGAGTAATAGTAAATCTACCTAAACTCCCAATGGCCGCCCATACAACTAAGGAATTCAATCAAGTAAAGACAAACCCTCCAGTATCCCATACTACAAGAGAGTACACTCAGCAAATAGCAAACAAGGGTGGAATCTCACACAAATGGATGATATCATATGATATGGTAAAACTAGGTGATAGTAGTGTCGTATGTTTCCCCCTCTGGTGCCCTAAAGGCCAAATAGAGGTAGGATCCACGAAAGGAATGCTCCCGAATACCTCTACTCTACCATACACCCCTCCTCCGGTCATTGTCTGCCCGTAGCACTTGGTCTAAAATGGTAGGGTCCATGGAGGTCTACTCGTAGACCACATACTAAATCTCATAACCTTAATATAATCATCCGGAGCGTAGCCCGGTCCAAGTAGTACTCAAATCTTGAAAATGCACTCTCGAGGTTCTACCCGGGTCTAAATCAGTGGCTCAGGTCTCAAAACCCCAACAAGAGTGCCTGGACTAATCAGGTCTAAAACAATAGCAAAACCAATCTATAGCTCAGTTCGACCGAGCCTAGTACCATTTCAAATTAATAAGAAGTATCATCTAGCGCTATGGCCCAGCCGAGTCTAGTATAAGTATGAAAACAGTGACAAAATTGTCCTTTTAACTTTGTTACCCCAAAAAGATCCATTAGAGTCAGTTCCAAACCTTTTATAACCATTTTTATCAAAAATAGGCCCTCGGGGCCATGCAAGGTTTAGAAAATCATCAAGTAGTAGGCTCGAAGCCAAAGGCATAGTAAAACATGCAAAAAAACCTCTTATATGCATTATAATGGCATGCTCAATCACAAACAATAGCCCAATGACTCACAATAAATCTATCGACACTGCACAGGCTCCAATCGCTCTACACCATAGATAACCAACCTAAGGTCGCAATATCGATGTCCGGGACTCACGAACATTCCCAATAACCCACCATCTATGTTTTAGAGTCAAATAAAAGGCCACATAGGACCACATGGTTGATATAAGCAACTACAACAAATTCTACAAACAAACGAGTGAAATAATATGGACATGGAAGAGCGGGCAAGGTCTGGGGTAAGAAGCTAATAAATCCAACCCAAGAATGCTAACTAGTACAATTATATCCTATACATGTGAAGTCTAAATGGATTAAATCGTAACCTACCTGTCATCCGATGATAAGCTGCTGGAACGACAATGTCCAAGCCCTTACTACTCCGAGAAGCTCCGAACAGAAATCAAACTATCAAGAATATAAACTACACATTATTACGAGACTCAGGATACCCGTATTACTATATTAATAGCCGGGCTAAAATTTGGGTCACCGGTAGGCCCGTGGGCCCCTCAACCCGAAGATAAAAATGAAAGAGTACATAATGATCATCATGATCATAGGAGTACATGCCAAGAAAATTGAAGGAAATGGGCATGAATTTTGGGCTAAAACAGCCCACCCAATAGAAGAAACCAATGAGGGAACTTAAAGAATGAAAATCGAAAATTAGCAAGGAATTACTGGATTAATGATGGGAAAAGGACAACGAAGAAATGGTAAATTCACCCCAAGAAATTGGTGGCCAAAAGTTTAGCAAGTAGATCTTTGAGAGCTTATAACAATGGTGAAGTCAGAATTGGGTTTTAAAATGAAGAGAAAGAAAGAAGACGCCAACTTATAGATGCCAGCGTTGGCATATGCGAACGAGGCCAAGGCGTCGCCTAGGCAAAGGCCAAAGAAAGGAGTGGCATGCCATGGCCTATGCATAGGCGGCCATGCCCCGTGTAGGCGAAGGCCAACCAAGGGGCGTCTAGTTTTCCTTGTGCGTAGGCGGCCATCCCACGCGTAAGTGAAGGCTAAAAGAGGGGCGATATGGCTTTGACCTGCGGGTAGGTGTCCATGCTACGCGTAAGCAAAGGCCAAGCTGTTGCCATGACAGCAACAACTACAAACAACATAGTCACAACAAGAAATTTCTCCGACGGACCCTCGAAAATACACCAAGGGTCCCGCGAACACAAATGAGTTGATTTATTTGACTAAAAATGGTATTTTGGACTCAAAAGAATCTACAAAAATCCCAAGAGATCAATATGCTAAAAAGTGGGACCCATGCCCAAGAACCTACTTGAGGACAAACTTTCCAAAAGGAGACCCCATGGCCTAAAACGAGTCCGAAAACCTCGGGACCCACCAAAGGTCCCACTAGCCTAAAGTCAACATTCCGGAGCTAACACCTTAGTCAAATTTTTCATCCGAGGCCGTCTTCTCTGAATGTTGACCAAAGTCAAACTTTCAAGTTCAACTAGCTAGAAAACACAAAATCTCACACAACTCAAAACCAAAAGCTCCCAGACCCCGACCAAGGGTCCTTATTGACCAAAATCCATGCTCTGGAGCTAACGAAACTGTCAAAATTTGGTTACGAGCGCGTTTACTAAGAATGTTGACCAAAGTCAATGATATCCTAACTTAAAGCTCTAAAATAGGGAAACAACCATAATGATAAAATGAACGACTGGTAATGCTCAAAGTACCACTCCAATTAAGAAGCGTAAGCGATCATTGTCAAATATAGAACCCAACAAAGGTTGGGGTAGATCCCACAGAGAATATGGTGAAAGTTAAGTCTTTAGTGAATTAGTTGACTAATGGTCAATAGTTTTCGGTAAATAAAGGGGGGGTTTTGTGTGATTAACTTGTGAACCAAAAACAAACAATAATGTATGAGAAATAATCAGTAGGAGAATGAACTAGGGAAGTGTTTACCATGGCGTTGGTAACGATGTCGATTCTAAGCTTAACCGGGTTCTTCTTATATGCGTATCACGATGTGATTGAATTAATGGTATCATCTAAACGTTTCTCAACCAAATAGACGAATTTACTTTTCAATTCTCTCGAACTTGAAAAGGTGTGCTTTTATATTTCAATCCTAAACATCAAGTAGATTAATCTAGTTACAGCATTAATCATAAGACGAGAGTTAGTAGTCTCGAATCCTCGTCGTTAATCAAGTTTCCCGGTTTTAATTTCTTTACTCAAGAGTTAGTAGTCTCGAATCCTCGTCGTTAATCAAGTTTCCCGGTTTTAATTTCTTTACTCAAGAGAATTTAAACGTAGGCATGTTCTAATATTTGCAACCACTAGAAAACGTTAAATAATGAATGATTAACAACGTGACCACATATATATTGAACCCGACGCTACCCAGAATCTATATCGCTACTTTAGCCATGGCTCCCACAACCCTAGTTGTGGGAGTTTAGTTAATCATGCTAGAAGAAGAAGAGAAGAAAGTCATATTCATAATAGAGAGAAAAGATTCTTACAATATAATGAAAACAATCTTCAAATATCCAAGAACAAGAAAAACCAAGATCCCAAGAACAAATCAAGAACAAGAATTCAAGAACAAGAAAACGTATTGTTGCTCTCAAAACCGACTAAAAAACTCTTCTAAAACTATTGGGTAATGAATAATTAAGTGTATCCATAAAATAAACCTAACATAGGGTATTTATAGGAGTCCAGGAAGTAAACCCAAAAATGCTCGGATTCCGCGTCGCGGACTGCCTCAATTTGACGGCTTGGGGTGACGGACCGTCACCACCATGACGGACCGTCACGTCGGCCGTCACCCCTAGGCAGTGGCCTGCCACACTTGACGGTCTCTGTGACGGACCGTCACATGTGTGACGGACCGTCACTCAGGCCGTCACTCTTATCCAGAATGTCTTTTTGCTCGTATTTCCTTCCGTTTCCGTGTTTGTCTCCCTTTCCTACAAATATAACTTAAAAACATCAAAACGATGATGGTTGCTTGAAAACGTACAATTGTTCTTAGTTAAAAGGAGTCGAAAGTGCCGTAAAATGGCGGCACATCAACACCCCCAACTTAGACGTTCGCTTGTCCTCAAGCAACATAACATAAAAGAAAAACAACACGACGACTCAACTAAGAAAACAAACTCGTGTCTCTAGCAACTCATGGTCCTTCAACATCTTATTAAATTTTAATTCAAGCTCCCTCGTAGCACACAAATGTATGAAACACTAACTTTCATGGATCCAAACATGTCATTTTGATATGATAGAACATTCTACATACACACGCGCAGCTATCCTAACAATCAATAGACAATACAGAAATCTTGGTGCCCTCACCACAAAGAAATCCCACACACAAGATTTGGGACTAGGTAAGCGCTCACACTCACAAACGATTTCAAACAATGCACATGCGATACCATAGGCTTGCCCTTACTATTTTATTTCAGTTCTTCAGAAAGCCGCTCAGGATCACTACAGGACTTGTTTTGGCTGGTAATGAGGCTTCAGGTGCAGGTAGGATACATTTAGGGGTTAGTGACTAAGCCCTCCTTGGAACCACCGATGTCTTGTTACCACATACTTTACTTTGTCCATCCTTATTCACCTTTTTATCTCCTTCTTTCTAGCTATAGGTGCAGCCTCTTTATTTTGACACTTCTTTTTATTTCTTTTTCGTTCTTTTTCATCTCCCTTTTTAAGACACACACCCGAAATTTTCATTCTATCCACAACCAATCTTATCCATCCTATTTTTCTTCTCATTCACCTCTATAGTAGCCACCCTCAACTTAGGCTGATTGCCTGGGTTGAGGTGCACAATGTCCACGGAAGGACCAGGGCCAAAACAGGGTTTACCTCTATAGTAGCCACCCTCAACTTAGGCTGATTGCCTGAGTTGAGGTGCACGATGTCCAAGAAAGGACCAGGGCCAAAACAGGGATTCAAAGTTAAACAGGAGTGGTGACAGGTTATTGAACGAACAGGGTCAATTATGGCTCAAACAGGGATCAAAGGGATTATTTACATTTGGACGGTCTTATAGGTTAAGTGGACTGCACACAAAAAGGGCCTGTGATCCTTTCCTAAGCAACCAACTTCAAACTTTAACAAAATAGACCGGGCAAGTACTAGATGCATGCACAGAGTAAGAATTTATAACAATGCGCTCACACACATTTGGCACCACGAAACTATACCACTACCGACTATCCAGACAACCGCTCGGCTTAAGCATACTCATTCTAATCATGATCACACAATGACATTCAAGGATCCAGACAGTCAATCGTTTCAACATAAGCTCAAAACCAGAAAATTTTCAGAGGGGGCTCCTTTTAGTAAAAAAAAACGCCATGATGCTTGCTATAGACACTAGAAAACAACTTAAAATTTAAAATAACAACCTAACCATGCCGGTTCTACTAGATAGCACACCGGAGGGAAAAGAAACACGGCAACAAAAACCCTCGGTGGTGTATGACTCACAGGTATCCCAACACCCTCAACTTAGACTCGTGCATTGTCCCCAATGCATACATATGAAAAGTAAAAACTGTGAGAATAAGGAATACTTGTGAAGTCCATCAGACTCAGATTCTGACATGATGTTGGAGACCGCCAGGGTCTCCAAAGCAGGAGAACTTGATGGAGTGTGTGCACGCGACACCCTCGTGTTGCGTTCCAGCTTCTTTTTTCATTGGCTCCACAACTAGTCGTGACAACTTCTTCGCTCTTTATTTGCAGATTCTCTTGCGGTGTTTTCGTTTCCTTGATCTATTTTCACCGCCTTTCTCTACATGTTTCTCTTCTCGCAGCATCCTTCTCACAACAGCTAGAGTCTCGACCAAACCCTTCTCCTCAAGATGCACATCCGCAGGAGCTTCCTCAATAACATTGATGACCGCGACCACCCTCATGTCACTTGGTTGCTTCATCAATTTGGACACATTGAACTTGACAACTTCATTGTTTAGCCTGAAGGTCAGTTCGTTTCTTTCCATGTCAACCAGTACTCTAGCCGTAGCTAACAATGGTCGTCCCAATATTATGGGAACTTCAAAATCCACTTTGCAATCCAAGATCACAAAGTCAGCGGGGAATATAAGTTTACCAACCTTGACTAGTACATCGGACAATATTCCCACCGGTCGCTTTACCGAATGGTCAGCCATCAACACTCTCATAGACGTTGGTTTAGGTGCTCCCAAGCCCAATTGCTTGTAGACTGCTAGCGGCATCAAGTTGATGCTAGCACCAAGATCACATAAGGCTTTCCCGAAGTTGAGCTTCCCAATGGTGGAGGGAACAGTAAACGCGCCTGGGTCTTCCTTCTTTTCGACTAACGACCTTGAGGAAATAGCGCCGCAGTGGTGGAGGTTATCTTCTGGTTCGAAACTTACCGACCTCTTTTTTGTAATCAAGTCCTTCATGAACTTGGCATATCCGGGCATTTGTTCAAGCGCTTCCACCAATGGGATGTTTATTGATATCTGCTTGAGCATGGTCAGGAAATTCAGGAACTTACCATCTTCCGCTTTCTTCTTCAGGCATTGTGGGAAGGGAGGTGGTGGCCGAGGCATCATAGTTGGAGGCTTTTCAGCTTCCTTGCTTTTATCTGCGGGCTTTTCAGTAGTCTCCTCAACCTCCATGTCGTTGGCACTATCACCTTCAACTTGAGTCTGAATTACCAGATGTGATTCCGATAATATTTTTTCGCTTCTTGTGGTGATTGCCATACAGCTCGCGTCATTCCTCGGATGAGTAGTGTCGCTCGGCAAGGTACCTGTCTTCCTTTGGTTCAGAGATGCTGAGATTTGCCCCACTTGCTGCTCTAATTGCTTAATCGAAGTGGAATGCGCCTCCACTATTTGACTCATGGCCGATAACTCAGTCCTTATCTCCTTCACCCCAGAGTCAGTCGATTCTACCTTCAGCAGCATCTTCGCCATCATGTTCTCTAGCTTGGAAGTCCCTGCCTCGTTGCTAGCTTTATCCCGATTACCAGGTGGTATGATAACGCTCAAACTACACCTCAATTTATGAAGCATACGCGATCGTTGTCAAATATATAACCCAACAAGGTTGGGGTCGAATCCCACAGAGAATATGGTGATGATTAAGACTTTAGTGAATTAGTTGACTATTCGTCAATCGTTTCCAGTAAATAAAGGGGGGGTTTGTGTAACAAATCGTAAACAAAATAAACAATTAACTTATGGAAAAATCAGTAGGAGAGAATGAACTAGGGGTGTGTTCACCATGGCGTTGTAACAATGTCGATTTTAGGCTTAATTAGGTTCTTCCTATATGCTTGTCACGATGTGATTGCGTCAATTGTATCGTCTAAACGTCTCTCGACCAAATAAACAAATTTCCTTTTCTATTCTTTCGACCTCGAAAAGATGTGCTTTTTAGCTTAGCAATCCTAACATCAAGTAGAGTAATCTAGTTACGGCATTATTCTTTAAGACGAGAGTTTGTAGTCTCGAATCCTTGTTGTTAATCAAGTTTTCCCGGTTTAAATCTCTTTACTCAAGCAAACTAAACCTAGGCATGTTCTAATGTTTGTAACCACTAGAAAACGTGACATAAAGTATGATTAACAACGTGACAATACATATATCGAACCCAACGCTACCCGGAATCTATATTGCTACGTTTGCCGCCATGGCTCCCACAACCCTAGTTGCGGGAGTTTTAGTTACTCATGCTATAAAGAAAATAGAAGAGAATTGAATTCATAATAAGGAGAAGAAGTTCTTACAATATAATGAAAACCACTCTTCAATCTCCAAGAACAAGAGAAACCAAGAACTCAAGAACGAATCAAGAACACAATTGTTAATTCAAGAAACGTGTTCTTGCTCTCGAAAACTAACTAAAAACGTGTTTGAAATAATGGGAGAGTAATAATTAACATAACCCTAACATAGGGTATTTATAGGAGTAGTAGAAACCAATTCCAAAACGGGTTAGGAATCCCCAAAAATGCGGGTCGCCGCCTGAGTCACTGCCTAAGCGTGACGGTCAGGCTGACGGACCGTCAAGGCAGTGACGGACCGTCGCCTGGACCGTCACTGCTAGGCAGTGGTGCCGCCTGAGATTCTGCCTTGGTGTGACGGTCCCAGTGACGGACCGTCACATGTGTGACGGCCCGTCACATGTGTGACGGCCCGTCACTCAGGCCGTCACTCTTAGGCAGAACTTCGTTTTTCTCGTATTTTCTTCCGTTTTCGTGTTTGCTTCCATTTCCTACAAATACAACATAAAAACATCAAAAACAACAATGGTTGCTTGAAAACGTACGATTGTTCTTAGTAAAAAGGAGTCGAAAGTGGCGTAAATTAGCGTCACCTCAACACCCTCAACTTAAAACGTTCGCTTGTCCTCAAGCAACATAACATAAAACAATAATACGACTCTACTAAGAACACAAACTCATGTCTATAGCAACTCATGTTCATTCAAACTTATTCAATTAAATCATGCTCCCTTGTAACACACGAATGTATGAAACACTAACTTGCAAGGATCCAAATATGTCATTCCGATATGATAGAACATTATGCATACACACGCGTAGCTATCCTAACAATCAATAGACAATATAGACATCTTGGTGCCCTCACCACAAAGAAATCCCACACACAAGATTTGGGACTAGGTAAGCGCTCACCCTCACAATCGATTTCAAACAATGCACATGCGATACCATAGGCTTGCCCTTACTATTCTATTTCGGTTCTTCAGAAAGCTACTCAGGATCACTACAGGACTTGTTTAGGCTTGTAATGAGGCTTCGGGTGCAGGCATGATACATTTAGGGGTTAGTGACTAAGCCCTTCTTGGAACTACTTACATCTTATCACCACATAACTTCACTTTATCCATCCTTATTCACCTTTTTATTTCCTTGATTCTAGATACAGGTGTGGCCTCTTTATTGACAATTCTTTTTGTTTCTTTTTCGATCTTTTTCATCTTTCTTTATTTTTTCTTTTCTTTTCTTAGGCGCAC